>OZ025294.1:49402102-50002102 GCA_964019185.1 Maratus speculifer | reverse complement strand
ATTGCTCCAATATTGCGATGTTTACATTTTGCCCTTATTTAGCCAATATTTGCAGCCAATATTATGCCAATATTTTGATTTCATTGAAAATATTTCCAATAAAATGCCATTATTGTACAAATGCTGGTGTTACATTCGAAATATTTCCAAAAAAATTCCAATATTTAACCAATATTGGCGCTTTATTGGCAATATTTCCAATAAAATTCCAATATTGGCATAATATTGGCTGCAAATATTGGCTAAATAAGAGCAAAATGTAAACACCCCAATATTGGAGCAATATTTCATACCAATATTGCGCCAATGTGCCAATATTGCTCCAAGATGTAGCCAATATTGTTCCAATATTGCTTGGCTACTGGGGTATTAGGCCGCCACACACCTGTGAGACATTGAGCGAAAAAACATGAGACATGCCACAATTTCACCCTGATAACAAAGGAAAAACCGGTTTGAATACTTCATGTTGCACGATTTTTGACGCATGTCTCCCTAGTGTGTGGCGGACCTTAGGGGTATTCAAAGCATATGTCTTCCTAATTTACGAGGGAAACATGGCAAAACGAGTGGTGCATGATTGTCTTCTCTCGAGTACAAACGGTTAACGTGCAACACTACAAGTATCTTATTTAAATCTCGAATTTTAATTATAGAATATGTTTTAGAAATTTCATAATATTGAGAAACTGGATTCATAAAAGAAAATTTCACAAATAAATTCCCCTGAAACAAGAAATGTTTTTTACTAAATAAACCAAATGATTTTATATAACATTTCTGTAATTTTTGTACTTCTGGTATTTGGAATACTCGAATAATAATAAAAAAAAACAATGATTAAGAAATACTGGCGGAAGCATATATGCTACCATGGTGATTGGTTTAATTAAAAATCCTTGTCAGCAGGGCCTATAGGCGGAGGTAGATTTCGAAGAGTGCTCATTTCAACAAAAAAATGTATATATATATATATATATATATATATATATATATGATTAGAGATAAACCCAGTTTAATAACTTCATTTGGCCGTTTATGAAAATTTTTTAATTTCATTTTTCTCCAAAAACTGGTTTTATCAGAATCATCTTAAGAAAAATTCAGCTCAAATTCCCATTTTGATAACATATTTTGAAATAAATTCTGAATTTATTAAAAAGTCGACCAAAACAGTACATTATATAGTTCCTAAATAACAAAAAAACTGTCAGTTGAATGCATTTGAGAAAAAAATTGAATTTAAAAATGAGTCATAAAATAACCGATTTGTTGTTTGAATACATCCTTAATTCTTTAACCTTCCGTCTACCAGACGGGTCCATTGGACCCGACAGCAATATTTAATGTAAATTTTTCTCATGAAAAATAGCATTCAAAGTTTTGCGATTACATGACTTTTCCTGCAATTGTCTCCTCTATGTATATGCAATTGCGATTAAAATTTTGTTCGAAATTTTTTACCTATTTTTAATTTGTTTCATTGTTTACCACGCGGGTCCATTGGACCCAACATTAAAACAAACGTAATATACTGTTGCTTTCTTTTTCTAGGGTTGCCATAAATCATGAGGAGGAACAGGGTTACCATAATTGGCTGTTTATCGCCCATTTGGCGGTGGATTTTTAGCGCCAATCTCGCCACATTTGGCGACTTTATAATGAAGTTTTGAGAACATTCTAGACTGATCTAGTAAACTTCGTGCTCTATATATAAAAGGTTACTTCTGGTTCAGAGAGTCATTTATCAACAGACACAGTTAGTGAGCGAATGGTGTCTATTGATATTTTTGAGTCTTTTCATTGAAAATAGGACTTGATATTTGAAGACAAGTAATAAGTGTAGTTTGTACGTGCTTTGTTATTTTACAAATATTCATCATTTTCTTATTTCCTAACTTATTTTTTCTTAAAAACTGAATTGAAGATGAACAGAAAAAAAGTATTGACTCAAGAGGAAATTCAAAAAATTATGGAAAATCCGGACGATATAGAATTCGACACCGATGATGAAAATCTGTCGTCTGATGAAGGTGAAGTACACTGTCAGAAAAATTCGTCAATATACACTAAGTTATCGTTATTTTTTCACAAATAATTTCTGTTCTCCCAGAAAACGTATTTGTTCTGTGAGTTCGTTCCGAGCGTCGAAAAATGAGGAAAAGTTTCTGTTTATATCTAGCACGCATGCGCATTGGGTCTGTTAGTAATAAGTTCGAATTTATTTTTAAAATGAAAAACAGAAATATTCTATTGATTAAAATGTCTAATTTAGTTTTAAAAGACAAAAATGTTTTCGAATTTAAAAATAAATAACAATTACTTTCTTTATTCGTCCAAAAATTCTCACAAATAGAACATCCATGTTTTTTCTCTAACATTCTACGTAATATATTTAAAATTCACATTTTTATACTATATTAATACTAAACGTAAAAAAAAAACCCAGCCACAGTTTCATTAAAGATGAAATCTTTCCGAGATTGACAGCATAATTAAACGCTTTTTAACGAAATACACCAACCCACACCCACATAAAATAAACGGTACTATTTTAAAGCACAATCACGATGAGCATCCGTAGCGCCGTGGAAGAGCGTTGGTCTGGTAAGCGTTGGTCGTCAGTTCGATCCCCACCTCTTCCGCGTTGATTTTTTCCAAACTTTTTTCAAGTGACGGATATTTTTCCTCTTTTGACGGAGAAAAAAATAAACAGAAAATCGTCAATATACAGACAATTTCTGGCAGCAGTGCTCCCAGTGCATTTTCTGTGAAAAGACGGAAGTTTTTTTGAGAGTGTAGATTATGTTGAAATACATAATGAAATTTCTGATTCCTACTCAGAATCTGATAATGATTCCAATGAAGTAAATGTAGCAACCACAAGTACTTCAAATTCTACTTTTGTTTCCAAAAATAATTCACAGATCTGGTATAAGAATGAAGTTGCCAGACCACAAGGAAGACGTACTGAAATCAATATTTTACGTGAAAAATCTGGACCTTCAAGATTTGCAAATCGTGAAGTGGATTCCATATCATCCTCATTTCTTATCTATTTCCGAAAAAGACTTTTGGAAATTATAGTAAAATGGACAAACGCGGAAGGCAATAGAGTATTCGATAAAGAGTGGAAACCTATAGATATTATAGAACTTAAAAAATTCATTGGACTTTTATTACTTATTGGAGTATATAAATCGAAAAATGAAACAGTAAGCGAACTTTGGAGCATAAAAAATGGAAGACAAATATTTCGGGACATTATGAGTCGCAATAGATTCACAAGTATATTACGTGTCATAAGATTTGATGATGCTGCTGAGAGGCGTAAAAGAAGATCAACTGATAAATTAGAGCCAATAAGATAATGCTTTGAATTGTGGAATAGCTATTTACAAGACCCTTATATTCCTAATTGGTCTATGACTGTCGATGAGCAATTAGTTTCTTTTCGTGGAAAATGCCCTTTCCGTCAGTATATGCCATCTAAACCTGGAAAGTATGGATTGAAGTTTTGGGTTATTTGTGACAGCGTAACATCGTATGCTTGGAAACTGGAACTAGATACAGGCAAAAATGAAGTAAGAGAATCTCATCAGGGAGAAAATGTAGTTAAAAGATTGACGAAGGAAATTGAAAATTCTGGTCGTAATATTACATGTGATAACTTTTTTACGTCATATGCATTAGCAACACATCTTACTTCAAAAAAATTATCTCTTATTGGAACAATTCGAAAAAATAAACCTGAATCACCCGCTGTGTTCACAAATCCAAAACATCGTTCTGTATATTCTACTTTATTTGGGTTTCAAGATAAGGCGACCATCATCTCTTACTGTCCCAGAAAAGGTAGAATTGTTACTTTGCTAAGCACAATGCATAACACTTATGATATTGACAACAGCTTAGAAAAAAAAGCCACAAATAATCCTAGATTATAATAAAACCAAAGGCGGAGTAGATACGATGGACAAAATGGTAAGAACATATAGTGTGAAACGCATGACACGTCGGTGGCCTTTGATTGTATTTTATAATATGATCGATATAAGTGCGATGAATGCATACATAATATGGTTGTCACTGAATGCTGAATGTGATCCGAAAATGAAAAAAAGGCGGAATTTCATTATTCAACTTGCAGAAGAATTAGTAGGTGAAGGAGGTATCGCCGTCTCAACATCTACTTCAGAACAACTTTACGCAAATAGTTTTGAACCGCCACGAAAAAAATCAAGATGTCATATTTGTCCCTCTAAAAAAGATCGAAAAACACGAACATTATGCAAGAAGTGTACGAAAAATGTTTGCGGAGAACATTCCGTCGTTAATTGTACTTCATGTATAGAATAATTTTATTATGATGAAAAACGTTTTATAGTCATTATAATATACTATATATATTATTTTCTTACTGTATGTGTTACTTTCTTACTCTATTACTATATATATTATTTTATTACTATATATCACTTTTATATATTGTATAAGGTGCATTAATAACAAATATATTCATTGTAGATAAATGGGTGTTTTGTATATTTTGAAATCCTATATATTTTACATATAGGTCCAATGGACCCGAATGGTAGTTCTTGCATATACCTTTTTTTGGTAGTCTAAGGGTTAATCATGATTGCTTCGGAAAATTTTGTGCGAAATACTCACTTTGACAGCATTTTTAAAAATATATTCTATCTTTATCAAGAAACTGGCCAATGAGTCACAGTATATAGTTCCTAAATAAGAGGATCTGTAAATTGGATGCGTTTGAGGGCGAAAATGGATTTTAAAACGAGTCATAAAAAACGCAATTTGCTATATAAAAACTTCCTTAAATTTTTAAATCGCGAAGACTTCGGGAAATTCTGATCAAAATACTCTTTTTGGCAGCCTTTTTCAAAATATATTCTGTCTTTCTCAAAAAATCGATCAATACATCACATTATATAGTTCCTAAATAAAAGGATCTGTAAATTGGATGCGTTTGAGAGCAAAAATGGATTTAAAAACGAGTCAGAAAAAAACGCAATTTCTTATTTGAACACTTCCTTAAATTTTCAGTCATGTTGATTTCGGAAAATTCTGTTCAAAATACCCTTTTTAGTAGCCTTTTTTGATATATATTCCGTCTTTATGAAAAAACTGACCAATGCATCACATTATATAGTTCCTAATTAAGAGGATCTGTAAACTGGATGCGTTTGAGAACAAAAATGGATTTAAAAACGAGTTAGAAAAAAACGCAATTTCTTATTTGAATACTTCCTTCAATTTACAGTCCCGATGACTTTGGGAAATTCTGTTCAAAATACCCTTTTTGGCAGCCTTTTTTGAAATATATTCTATCTTTATCAGAAAATTGACAAATCCGTCACTTTATACAGTTTCTAAATAAGAGGATCTACCATTTGGATGCGTTTAAAATCAAGAATGAATTTAAAAATGAGTCAGAATATAAGCAGTTTGGAGTTGAGGTTTTTTCTCTAACTCCTATTTTTGTTTAATTTCTTTTTGTTATACGAATTGGTCCTATGAAAAACTTGTCAATATAAAAGTTGTAGATATTTTTGAGAAGATGTAAAATAAATTTAATCAGATTTGATATCTTAAAAATTGACGGAGTTTTGGATTTTTCTCTTTTTTCACCGCCCTTCTACTTTTCGTTTTTAATTTTTTTCATCGGTAAATGTTGATCCTATCAAAAACTTGTAAATACAAAAGTTTTAAATACTTTTAAGAACACTTACAAAAAATTTAGTTGGACTTGATATCTTGAAAATTGACGAAATTATGAATTTATTTCTTTCAAAACCGCTGTTTTTTTCGCCCCTTGAGCCCACTTCTAAATTTATCAAAAATCTGTCATGCATAAACTTTTGGCCCCTTTTTAAGAAGTAATATAAACTTTAAACCGATTCGATAGCTACTTTAATTAAGGCGTTATGGCGTTTTTTCGGTTTTTCGGTTTTCACAAAAACGTCCCCTATTCCGACCCCCTTGGTCCGATTTTGCCCATTAACGAACTTATCCGATATTTTAACCCCTATGATTTTATGTACCAGTTTGGTGGAGATTCGTGAAGAATTATAGAATTTATCGTGTCCATAAAAAAGTGAGATGTATATATATATATATATATAGATAGATAGATAGATAAACTGGTGCGATTGCAAAAGATAGATAAATATATAAACTGGTGCGATTGCAATAGGTGAAATTTCATACGAAATTTGCCTAATAGATAGATATATAAACTGGTGCGATTGCAATAGGTAGAATTTCATACGGAATCTACCTAAAAATAAATCTCCGTGCCTGAGAAATGCAATACGGTGAACCCAGACCTTTCATGGTCATTCATTTTCCAAACGTTTTCAAAAATTATTCCTTTACGTATTAGCATATAAATATGACTTTCATAGTAGACAAAATAAGTACATTCGTAAGAATTTAGAAAGGGAAATATTCTTTAAACTTGAGTAAGTCTATTTGGATAGCTACATTTAACGTCATTAAAATAAAAGTGATTATGTTCTGAAAACGGAAAAATGTGATCCGAAACGGTTAACCCCTTGAAGGGCGCCGGTATATTATATATACCACTTAATTTTAATTCCTTTATGCCACATTGGCACCAGAATTTTAGTATTAAGATTTGCTTTTTACAATGTACAGGAAAAACAGTTTTTACTTTCTATCATATAAATTTGTTTGTGATTTCCGGTGTCAATCAATCATTTGAACATTTTAGAAACATAAGTGCTTTGCCCCTCAAAGAGTTAAAGACTGCTTGCTTGTTTTTGTTGAGTATTTCAAAGTTTGAATTTTTTTTAAAGATGTAACATATTGATTTTCCTAACCAATTTGTATTTTAAAATATTTTTGATGATAGTTTTAAAGAATAAACTGGAATGTTGAGATTAATTTTATTCATATATTTATTTCACGTCATGTTTTCATTTATGATTAAAATGCACGATGGAGAGCGTTTTATTAAGAATTAGATATTACAAGATAAAGTCTTTAATTATTAGAGGGCGTTTATTTTTTTCTTAATATTTGACAAGCTCTTTCTGTTTCTGTTTTTCTCCATTTTATGTTTTTAAAAGAAGCATGCACAGAAAATGGAAAAGAAAACAAACCAATGTAATATAGTTAAAACATACTAATACATAGCTAATACAATTATAGTTTCAAGCTATTATTTCCAGAAGAAATTTTCTAACTTATTTAATAACTAGCTGAACCACCCGGCGTTACCCGGTTCCGTAATATTAATATTAAACGAACTTGAAATTTTAAGATTTTATCTTTAATTCTAAATGTGTGTAAATACATTGTCTGAAATATGTAGCCACTGACTGTGTGAGAAATTGATTAAAAAAAAAAAAAAAAAAAAAAAAAAAAAAAAAAAAAAAACAAGTAATATTTAGCTGTAAAAATACTCAAAATGGTTGCAATGAGAAACGCGGGAGAGAACATGTGTCCAAAGATCTCTTGATTTTCATTGTAAAGTATTGATATTTATCCATAAAAATGACTGTTAAATCCCATAATTAATTATTTGTTTCACATAAAAATCCCAAGCGAAACATTTTGAATTTCAAATAATCATATCACTCTTAAATCCGACTATACCGTGAGTGAAAGCGAAACTCGATGATTTGCTAAAATATTAGTATATAGCATTATAATTTCAAAGCCATTGTACAAATATATATATTATATTTAATAAAAGAGGATGATTGATCAATATTCGCTGTGTGGACAAAATCCTAACAGTAACCATGTAACTTAACTGTAACTTAATCGTAACCTAACCGTACATTATATGTAACATAAATGCAACCTAGCCGTCACCTTATTGTAACTTATCCGTAGTCTAACCGTAGTCTAACCGTAACCTAACTGCAATTTAACGTTAACTTTATTGTAACTAAATGAAATATTTTGAATTTCAAACAAATTATATCACTCTTAAATCTGACTATACACTGAATGAAATATTCAGGGAATAGTAAGTATATAGCATTATAATCATTGTACATAAATAAATATATATTTTTAATCAAAGGGGAAGATACATCAATATTCACTCTGTGGATAAAATCCTAACCGTAACCATGTAACCTAATTCCAACTTAATTGTAACCTAACCGTAACTTATATATAACATTAATGTAATCTAGCCGTCATAGTATTATAACTTATCCGTAATCTAACCGTAACCTAACTGCAACTTAACCTTAACCTTACTGTATCTTAATCATAGCCCCCAAAAAACCCTATCGCAAACGAAGTATAACCTAAGTGTAACGGTAAAGTATTTGCAACCTAATCGCAACCTAACTGTAAAATAAATATAACCTAACAGTTACCTTACCATAACCAAATTCTAACTTAACACTAACTATAAACTAACTATCCTAACCGTGCACGAGTTACAAAGTACTTTCGTTCCACTTTCCAGTGCCAAGGTGAGCAAAATGTTTTGTGGAAGATCCAACATGGATCACGGCTAATCGCTGCCGATTATAGCAGCTTATGTTACGCACGCTTTGCTCAATCTTTCAGTTTCATTTTCCATCGCCAGGATGAGCCCATTTTCGTAAACGAACCAAAATCTGGATGATATCCCGATTTTCAATGTATCCGTCGTTATACTGCTTGACGGGGTGGGTAGAAAAATAGGTATTTAGGAAATTTTCTAAAATTTCTATTCGGAAATAACAGTAATAACAACTCAATTAAGAACCCAATATTGATCTATAAGAGCCTCCTACGTGGCCCGCTGCTGTTTGCTTCGTCAGATAGAAGGCAAACTGTGCACGCTCTATAAAATATGTTGGTTCCCCTTTTCGCCTCCGGGAGCGGACTCTTTTCTTAACAAAACTATATCCGAAGGAAACTTCGCAATCGAAATACTCGTATACTTATTAGTCGAGAGAATGGGGAAATGAAATAAAAATTTAAGAAATTTAATGATATTATTATTTTAAGAAGAACCAAATCTGAACTTGGCAAAATCATTCCAATGAAACATAAACAAGTGCGAGGAAGACAAAACTGCAAACCAAACGGAACCTAAAAATTCAATTTGAAAAAAAAACAAAAACAAATTCGACCCGAAGCAAATCTGTTCTAGACAAAATTATTTCAATGAACCATAACCAAATCTGAATAAGACAAAAAATAATTTCTGTATACATGCAACCCGAACCGAACATAAAAATCCAGTTTGCCGATATATTTCTTTCAATTAACAGATATTAGTACCTTATTCTCTGTTCCAAGAGGTAAAATATCCGTCAATTGAAAAAAAAAGGAAATAGCGGCAGACATTGGATTCGAACCAGCCACCCCAGCGTTAGAATGCGAGAAAGCTAGAACAGAGCTTTAGTTGTGCTCAAGGAAATATACTTTGAAGGAAATATGATCGTTTCAAATGGGTACAGCTTGATCAATTTCTTTAAAAAGCTTTCAGTTTTGTAGTACATTTCTGGAAGACTTAGTCTTTAATGAGATTGTGACTGTGATTTTTATACTTTAGTATTAATATAGAATACAAATGTGAATTTTAAATAGTATGTTTACGTAGATTTTTAGAGGTAAAATATGGGTGGTGAATTTTTTATTCGATAAGTTTTATTTTCTTTTTTTTGAGTAATTCAACTTTAAAAAATAAATTGTGAGTATTTCCGAAAGAATGGAAAAAAGTAATTATCATTTACTTTTAATTTCGAATACATTTTTCTTCTTAAATTGGACGTCTTAATTTATATATTTTTTTGGTTTTTCATTTAAAAAATAAATTCGAATACATTACTAATAGAGATTTCTTGGAGTACAGAAATCACTTGCGAAAACATAAGGATAATTTAGTGTATATTGACGAATTTTTCTAACAGTGAATTCCGAAATATTAGTTGAGACAAAATTATTCTAAATAGTTATCACCAGATCCGAACAGGACAAAATAATTTCTAAGGATATGAATCCAATCCGAAGCTAAAAATTTCGTTTATAAGCGATTGTTGTTTCATGGCGATCGTTATTGGTCTATCGCGTTCGGAAATTTGGTTCAAAAGGCTAAGTTAAACAGCATCATTTTAATAATCGTGTGCTTTTATCGAACAATAGAAAGATGTTAAATTCTTGAATAAGAGCGTGTATGAATAATATGAATTTACCAATACAAATAAATGTGTGTATGTGTGAAAATGATGCAGCTCTTTTTTCGAAAATATTCTTAACTTGCGATAATATTACTTACTTGCGAACACCAATGTACTTACTTTCAAGTTTATTCTAAATGTTCGTTATAAAAAGAACTTTTTGTATTTTTTTAAACATAAAAAAATTGTTTATTATAAAAAGTATGACCTAAAATTATACAAAAAAAAAAAAAAGAAAAATTAAAATTATTAATTAAAATAAAGAAAATGAGTTTTTGATGGGAGATGTACTTTTATTAGTACAGAGAATATTCTTTTTATGCTAAAAATATTTTTTTATCAGAAAATTATGTTGATTATAAGGACCGAGTTATGGTTTTTTGGAATGTTTTGTCGGTCTCAGGTCGGTCTCGGTTTTTTTTTCAAATGGAATCTTTAGGTTCAGTTCGGGTTCATATTCACGGAAAATATTTTGTCTTGCTTGGATTGGGTTATTTTTTGGCATGTTTTTGCCGAGTTAAGATTTCATCTTGCCATATTTCAAGGTTTTTTTCAAACATTTTTTTTAGGTTCAGATTGGATTCATGATTGGTAATTATTTTGTCTTGTTCGGATCTGGCTATTGCTCTATGGAATATTTTTATCGTGTTCAGAATTTGTTCAGTCCGGATTTTGGATTTTTTTAATGAATATATCAAGCTCTAGAATGAATATGTTAACCCAAAATACTAATTTTAATAGTAGAAGATACTAATAAGATAGTTTAACAGATAGAAGATAATTTAACAGATTAGTCATTTTCAGATATTTCATGGCTTCATATTTTTTCTTTCTAAGAGTAAAAAAAGAAAAAAACGGAGAGAAATGTAGATAGACAATGCAAAAGATTAAAATTTAATACGAATGTGCTTTTTTATGTTGACATTACATATTTATCTCACAGCTATTTATCAAACACAAAACACTGGATATATTTCTTTGCTGTTATAGACATCCACAGAGTAGAATTCAAGAAGGGACTCGATATCAGAACAGGTTTAATTTTGAAACAGGTTTAATTTTCTCTTTATTTTTTCAATGAAAAATATAAACTTAAAATACAAAATATTATTTAAAACACATAAGTGAAAAATATTTTAAAATACACGAGCTTAAAAAAGAGTACACAAATACAACAACGAATATTAAACATTTAAATGACCTAATAAAAATAAAAAAATTGAAACAGTGGTGAAACGGGTGGGAGATGATTTGCTCAATGAAAACTCTTAAAAGTGTAAACACGTGATTATTGAAGAAAAATAAATAAAAATTGTCTTGGACGATTGTAGAAAGGAAGATGTTCAGAAGGGCCTCGACACTGTGACAAAACTGCCTAATTTTAACTCTTTTTTAGTACTTGATTACCTAAAGAAGAATAAATGTTATCATATTTTTTAATTACAAAATAAAAAAAATAATAACATTGTAATGTTGTACTTTATGCAGAGAATATTTTTTTACATGAAATGGAAATACATTAAATTTTAACAGGACAGCTGTTGTCTCAAGAATTTACCGCCAAAACCCCAGTTCGTACACGCAGTTTCAAACAGCATAGTGATTTTCTCTATCTTTTCAACAATAGCATAAAAATGCCCACTTACGTAATACTGAATGATATACATTCCCATCACTAGTAATTTTCTATAATCATATTTCCATTCATTTATCTTTGACCAGGAAACTTTACGGTTCAAATGGCCACATCCAGTGCTGCCGTGACCTCTGATAGCGGATTTCCGGATTAAGTAAGATCTATTAAACATTTGTGAATTCACCTATGCAGAAAAAAAATAAATAAAAATAAAATGTAATGGAACTAGACACAGAGGCGACAAATTCTATAGGGAAATATAATATTATCGTAAAAGCATGAATAGTTTGTTCCCTTTCCTCACACGTATGTCATTGGTAATTACCGTACAGCCTTGAATGTTGGTCAGGAATATCCGACCACTTTGGCAATTGGTCGATCAAAACTCAAAATGCATTGCTCTACGGGTTTCGCTAGGTTTCGTGACTACATCGCGAACCTTCCAGACTACGGCCACTGGCTGCAACATATATGAATCTGGATAATTTATATAGTATTTTCTTATATAACCATGATTTAGATTGAATAATAATAAATGCATTAATAGTTCTAATCAGCTTATAGAAATTTAAAAAAAATATTTAACGTAATGCAATCCATAACTTTCTAAAATACAACAAATGTTCATAATATTTATTATTTCTTTTATATTTAATTTTAAAAATAATGAATCAGTGTTTCGAAGCAATTTTTGAATAGTTTATAAAAAAATTTGACTAAATAAGTTCAGGATAAGTATTATCCGTAAGTTCTACTCTAACATTTATTATTCATTCTTAAGAACACAATTAAGTACGACACTACATGATTTATGCACAGTCACATTCTCCAATATTAAAATTTATAATAACAATGCATTTCCAAAGCAAAATCTAATGAACAAAATCAAAAAAATTTTACAGACGTTTATAATGTGAATGAATTTCCAAAAAATTAATTCATTATGTGATTAATCTGTAAAAAAACACTTCTTGTGGTAAAAGACTTTTTAGAGAGAATTTATGTATATTATCTGCGTGTGTGTTTACAAATTTTATACTAACAAAAAAGCTACTTTAAAAAAAAATTGTTGCGGAAAATTATATTCTTTAAGAAAATGAAAAAAGCATATTTTTGGATGTTTTTGTTTAGTGTCGAAGAATTTTTTGTTATAAAGATGCAAAAAATAAATAAATAAATAAATAAAAATGAAAATAAATTAATAAATAAAATAAAAAAGGTAACACCACACACAAATTCATTAAGTATACATTAATTTAAAAAGGTGTTTGCTAATAAAACATTATTATCTTTTTTATTCTTCTTTTTCCGCATCAATGACTAAATTAAAAATATGAGGACGTAAGTTTCAAAACATATATATTAGTAGTTTATACAACATATTAAAAAATAATCTATTCTTCTAACGGTGAAGCTGCATCGAAAAAAATGTTTTATGATGCATAACGACAACACACTGAAAAAAATAAAACTAGATAAACTAGAAAAATCTAGAATAACTAGATAAAACTAGAAAAATCAAGAGAGAAACCATGATTTTACAATTTTCGTTTACAAAGACAATCAATGCATATGTAATCAAAGGTATCATCGACTTCCCAAAATTAAATTTTCCAATTCACACCAGTTTCGAAACTCAAGACCTGATATGCAACTGATAAGTCCTTTTTCTACAGACTCTTCAGACCCCAGAGAATTTATTTATGTACTTTTTAAAACTTCAGTTCTGATTTTTATCTTTAACCAACTGACAACTAAGAGAGCTTGAACTCGAAAAATTTTTTAATTATAATAATTTATAATTATTCTCGAATAATTTATTTTTTGTACATATAATTTTGATGATACATGGTAACTCAAAAAGTATATTTTTTAACTATTTCTTAGGTTTTTTTTAAAAAATCTTATCTTACATTTTTACATGCCAAGAACATTGAAAAACATAAAAAGTATAGATTTAATAACCTTTTACTACTAATAGCCTCTACAAATATCATTATAAAGTGCATAAAAAGATTTACATTTTCGTTTTTGTACATTTCGTACATTTCTGCTGAAGGCCTCTTTTATGTAACGCGAAGTTCGCTAAAAATCGCTACATGAAACAAATTGCTATTTTGTTTAGTTCTACTATCTATTAGATTTCACAACAATTTCTCTTAAAAGTATTATTTACATACTTGAAAAAAATGTAAAATTCGGTATCTCATACGAGGTCTAAAAAGTTTAAATGTATAAATCAATGTAAGTTTTGAATGCATCTCTAAGTGTCTAATATCTCGAAATAGTAGAGAATGGAAATCCCCAAAATCATTTTTATCTCATCCATGTTAATACTTCAAATTTCACTACCACAGTGCCAAAATTATAGGACAATCTATGTTTATGGTATAGATTAAAAAGGCATGAAATTATATGCATTAGTTCATGAAATAGGACTATTGTGAATAAGGGGAAAATGGCAACAAAAAAAGCGTGACGTGGTGAACGAGTTATAACGAAATGTAAACAGCATCAAATCATGTCAAGGACTAACTGCATCTGAAGTTTGATGGAAGTCCGTGCATTACATATTGATATAGTGCTGTTGCGTAAATCATAAAAAAATACAGCATAGCAATTCACCTGATGTACAATTTACATCAAAATCTAATCAGTATCAATCTATATCTGGTACTTCCGGAGTATTTTTTTTTAATTAAATTTCATGCATTAGTTCTTCAGACAGAGCTATTTTGAAAATCACGATAAATGCAGCAAAGTTCACCTGTTGAGCGATTTACACCAAAATATAAACAGCATCATTTCATGTCAAAAAATAACTGAATCTGAAGTTTGATAGTATTCTGCGCATTACAATTGAGGTATAGCTGCTGAATAATTCGTAAAAAAAAACGCAGCATAACAGTGCTTCCACTGAGAGATTTACACTATAGTTTTAACAACATCAATCCATGTGAAGGATTAATCAAATCTGAAGTTTGATGTAAATACGTGCATTAGTTCTTGAGACTGGGGTATGTGTAAATCTTGAAAAATGCAACATAGCAGAGCCACGAAGTGACTCATTAACACCAAACTATAAACATCATCAATTCATGTCATGTACTAACTGGATCTGTAGTTTAATAGAAATATGTGCATAGATTATTGAAATTTAACTATTGCTTAAATCGCAAAAAATGACCATAGAAAGGCACCTATTGAAAATTTTACATAAAAAACTAATCTTTTATTACATTTATGAGTTACTACCTGAATAAAACTTTTAATTAAATTCCGTGCTGGATTTCATGAAATGTAGCGCTCAAAAAATTGCATGACATACAGACAGTCAGACTCACAGATTGACTGACGGACACTTTTTGAAAACATGTTTTTTAGAATCCTGGCTCCTAAAACGTGTAAATCTGTGGAAAACCAGAATTCGAAAATTTTCACAAATCAGTTGCTTTCTTCTTGTTAAGATAGAAGAAAGTAGAAATAATAAATAAATAAATAAATAGATACCAAGTAACAAACTTGCGATTCAAAAGAAGAAGAGAATTTTCTAAGAAATATGTTTTGCTTGAAAAATTGAATAGCGTCCACTGTTTGAATTTATCATCATATTTATCTTTTTGACATTTTGCAACAAATTTTAAAAATGTTTATTTCATAGGTTTTTCTGACCGTATTTCCACGCTCTAACTCTCGTAAATACATTCGTAATGTCCTAAAATTCTTAGATGTTATTTATGTTTACTGTAACTCCAAAACTATTTCAAATGAACTTTATAGCATGCTTAGTTTATTTACAGGGGCAATACAAATTTTCCATTACATTACGTCTAATAGGAAAAAATAGCTGCAAAGGAATTTTTAAATATAATAACTCTTTCAAACATAATAAAATGGATATGTATTTACTCAGTGCACTAAAATATGTATTCTGTAGAATATGCGGCGTAATATATAGTTACTATTCATTTACAGGGCCACATAAAAGAAATCCTTTACGTAATCTTATAAGGTGAAATTGTTTACGGTGTGTTTTAATTGTGCAAAATTATTTCAAACATAATGAAATTGTTATGCGTCCGTGAAGCTTACTATAATTTATTTTATGTATAATACGAAGTACGTAGCATTTACAGATTCATGCAAAATTTTTCAGATAGTATATTCTATCCGAAGTATTGCATAATATCGATGATGATATCAGGATGTGCAATTTTTAATTACACAAACAAATTTGTAAAATTGACCGAGTACGACCCTAAATTACTTAAATGTGTTATACCGTCTTACGCTGAAGTGCTCTTGTTTTTCAAAGGAATGTTTGTAGAATATCGATAAAGCGATATACAGGGCCACATTGGATACACGACAATCTCTGGTTAATTATTTCTGGAAAGTGATTTCAGTAGTCTGGAGAATGTTTTAGTTTAAATTGAACTTTAACTGAACAGTATACGTATAACAAAGGTACTATGTAAAGTATAAGGCTAAACAAAATTATTTAGCATGCTTTTATATATTAGTATAAATTCCTGAAAGATAAATTTTAGCATATTATGCGTCTTTTTCTTAACTATTTTTTCCTATTGTATTGTATAAGTACCAGCCTACAGATCAAATACATTGCTGTTCAAGAGCATTGGCTGCATATTCGGTTATCAAAAATGACAGCTGAAATGAGATTTTTTGATGTTTTATCTATTTTTTTAACCAAATTAACTTATTTCCTTAAATAACGAAGTTTTAATAAAGTTTTGAGGAAAGTATTTCATAATCTATGATTAAGGAATTATTTTTATTTCTTTTTTAAACACCGACAAAGTAAGTTTAAAATTTATTGAATTGTTAAAAGGACGTGGTAATTGCATTTTAAGCTATTAAAAGCATTTTTAAAATATAAAAACCATTAAAAAATTATTGCTTCCATTCAATTATGAAATTATGGCACAAGGACAATAATAATTCTGAAACTCATAATTAAATTGAATACATTTTTTTTTTTTTTTTTTTTTTTTTTTTTTTTTTTTTTTTTGTAGAACTATGTACTAATAAAAAATACAATGTTGCAATCAATGAAATAATGCATTAATCTTTATCTCACTGTCATTTACTAAAAGACTGTTTCAGTAATCCAAGGTTAATTTTACATACATTCATATTCGCGAGAAACATATTTCATGCATTCTTTTATTAAACTTCAATTATTACCTTAAAATGTGCTTTTAAATTAAAGAAAAGAAAGAGTTTTATGGCAAATATTTGCAATTTAGATAAATTTTACCTTTCACGTTTATTGCGTTCTTTATTAAAAGTAATGTATTTAATGTCGGTAATTTAAAATAGCTCTAAAAGGCTTTTTCTTTCTGAATGTCTTTAAAGTTTTTTATTTTGAATATTACATAATTTAAATTATCTTTCAAAATTTACTAATATGGCAAACAGAAATTTTATTTACTATAAGAATGATTTTACAAAGTTTTATTAATTTTATTTTAGTTAGCTTTAATTACAAAAAGTAAAAAAGCACCTACTGCAGCCATCTGGAGGAAATCACTTCCCGAAAATTTGGTATATTTTCATAGATCATGACCCCCTGACCCCAAAATCACCCCTGTTCAAATGTTGACACACACACACACAGACATATATATATATATATGACCTCTGTCATGCTGTAACTATTGTATTTATGAACCGATTTGAAAGAAACTTAATGTGTACATAGTGCATATTAATTTCTCGACCGAGTTAGTTCGACAGCATCATTTGCCGTCTTGTTTTAAAATGGCGGTTATTTAAATTAAAAAAAAAATACTTAAACAATAAGCACAAGTAATTAGAAATTGAAAAATATTTTTCTTTTGTGAGTTTGACCTTGATAGAAAAACCCCACAGCATTATTTGTTTTGTCTCTAACTTAAAAATGGCTGAGTTATTAAAATTTGAATTTATAGTGTGGTTGATATTTTGGAACAATCTGATTTGTGTCACGTAAATAACACGCATATTTATCAACCTATTTTAATGTAGCTTGGTGTGTACGTAGTATATAAAAACGTCTGAACCGAGTTCGTTGGCCAGTTTCACCAGCAATCTTATTTTAAAATGGCGGCCGTTCAAATATTTTTTAAAAATTTTAAACGTTCAACAAAAATTAGAATTTTTTTTAAATGAACATTTTTGGTCCCTGGGTCTTCGGGGATCTCTCTTCTTTTACTTAAAAAAACTAAAAGGTTTCTTTTTTTAATATTTTTACGTTACTTCTTAATATCTGAGTGTTTTTTTTCTTTTTTTTTGCGTTGAAAGCTAAAGAATAAATGCCTGCATCTAATCTGAATCCTTCATAAAATAAATAATATTTTAACCTGAGTTTGCATAATACCTAAAAATATCCAAAAGACACACGGTTAAAACTAAAGGTTCCATATGGTTCCTAGGGGTGAAACGCTTGTCCCGTGAGCGACACCCCTAAGGGAACCATAATTGCACCTCTAGAGGTGTCCTAGGGCCTACCATGGTACCTCATATGGTGCCATGAGGGTGCCTTGGGATGCCATGAGGCGCAATGGGGTACCTTAGGGTTCCCTTAAGGAAGTCGCTGACGGGACAAGCGTTTCACCCCTAGGAGTGCCATTAGCAACCTTTAGTTTTAACAGTGCAGTGTGATTAAGATAGTGATAAATTTTTATATTTAACATAAATCTTTTTCAATATTTATTTTTAAGAATTTGTAGATTATTTACTTGTTTGTAGCTCTTGATTGCTTTAATTTAGGTTAATGGTTATTAAATTGATGTTTTAAAGAGATTTGTAGCATTAGATCCATTGTTTTGAACTTAAATTACTAAGTAGTTAAAGGATCAATTCCAGAAAAGATATTTTTCGGTCATTTAGAATAAGATTTTGCTTGGAGTAATTATTATTAAGCAATTATTAAGTATTTGTATTATTATTTTAGCTTAAGAACTGAAGAGGTCAATCAATACCAGATAAACATACATTGCGATACTTAAATTGAATAGAAGTGACTTAATGGAATAAAAAAAGAATCAAAATGAGCTAAAAATTGCTAAAAATGATGAACATACATTTATTTATATCAACTTACATTATATCTCACAAACGACGACATTTTCAAAATCGTTCTTGAAAAAAAAAATTCTGCAAAACGATTTTAAAAATGCTTGCGAAAATATTTCTATTAAGGGAAATAATCTATCTTACAGAGGTCTGCACTGTAAAAAATAATTGTAATAAAACAGCCCACTTTTCAACGATATGTGTTTATTAACAGCATCAAACTATTAAAAAACGCATCACTGTTTCTCTCCAATTTTGCTGTTTTATGACAGCAAAAACCTGCACTGTAAAAAAATAATTGTAATGAAACAGCCCGCTTTTCAACATATGTGTTTATTAACAGCATCAAACTATTAAAAAACGCATCGCTGTCTTTCTCCAGCTTAATTGTTTTACAACAGCAAAATTCTGCCTACGAGAACTTCATTGGCAACAGGTACTTACTGTAGGGGAAGTGAAGCGAAGAAGATCTGTGTCGGCCATGTTTTTAGTTTGTAAACAGCGCGAGAACCACGTTGATTTGCGTAAAAAAGAATCAATTAAAGATAATGTAAGTACTATTCATTTTTATTTATTAATGTAGTTTTATGTTTGATTATGAAACTTTCTTCTAATATAGCAAACATTTATATATGAGTCAAATAAGCCTAATTTTGTGAGATTATTAAAAAATAATCAGGAGGTCATTGCTTAATGATGTAATTTTTCCAGATGTTTATACTATGTATTATAGTTAATATAACTTGCATCCTTGAATGTAAATGCTCTGAGAATAAGACACATTATGGAAGAACAATTAAATAAAAATAATATCTGATTGCAAAATGCTAAAATTGTGCATAAAAATATGCACAGTGCATTATAATAATCTTAGTATACTGTGTATCATAATAAAGATCTGTATTGAGGTTTGTGTAAAATTTCACATAAAAGGAGCAGAAAACTTCAATTGGTCTAAGCCGTATAAAGTCGGAAAAAAACAATTTATGTTTTATATTTTATGGACCAGTAAATTTGTTAGGTATTAATTAATCCATTCACTGTGGATAAAGAAGTAATACGTACTGCTTATAAATGCTGTAAAAATGCTTTTAAGATTCTCTGGCTAAATAATGTTTTGTAAAATGTACAAAACCCTTTTGCACATCAAATAACTTTGTATTTATACCCAAAACTAAGTCTTTGCTTTATTATTCCAGAATTATGAGATGAACAAAACTTTTACAAGATTGATTGCACTTACTTTGAGTGGTGAATCCAGGGGGGGGGGGAGGAGGTCATAAACTCCATCTGAACAAAAAAAAATTTTAAGGAAATTTAAAAATAAAATGTATATATTTTTTTTTTCTTTTTTGAAACTCTACTTAAGAAACTCTACTTCTTGCTCAGGGTTGAAAACTTTTCAAAAAATCGATGTTTTTTTTTAATGATCTAGTTTGATTATTCAATTAATTCTCAACGCAAAAAACCACAAAAAAATATTTACATTTTTAACTATCAACACTTTCATGTCCGCACCCATATAATTTCAACTTTAAGTCGCGTTTTCTCAAAACTTGATTTTTGACCATGAACACCAAGATTAAAAAACTATTTGATGGAATGGCTTAAATTTTTTTTGCATGCGTATAATATCATTATCTAGAGAATGAATTAATATAGTTTAGATAGTTTAATATTTTGGGTATATTTAATGAAAAAAAAATTGTATTTTTTAGGTGTTTTTAAAATTTTTAAGTTTGAGAGTTTTTTTATAAGGTTTTTTTCGAGAGATTGTTATATCCTTAATTCATTCTATAGAGTAAAGTTTCCTGATCTTTTTAAAGCAAAAATTAGGTTCTAAGTCAATTCAACGTTAAGATGTGTTGGTGATATAACACTTTTTTTTTTTTCGAAAATTGTGTTACATAAATTTTGCTATATTTCTTATGATATTACATTGAAGTACTTCATTTTATAATTTTGTAAGACTATAAACATACCTGTAAAATATCAGAAAGTTTAAATTAGTTATATTGAATACTTCTGTTTTTATACGGACTCGAAGCGAGAGCTCTGTTTACATGTTTTTCCATATCGATCAACTCCTGAGCCCCCTTAACAATCAGAATCATCTAGACTCCTTTAAAGCTGAACTTAAACCCAAAGTAGGTAATTTCTGACCTATCCATGAAGTATATTTTAATTTTAGATGCAAGATACATTTATTCAGAGCAAATGTGATTAACGTTTTCCATTTTTTAATAAAGGCAAAGATAGTTTCATGAAATCTCCATAAATTGTAGAATTTTATACTGAATTTAGGCCGTGACTGTCAATTGCTCCCTCATAACCTCTTTTTGTAACTGTCAAGCCTTAAAAATGTGTATAAATTACTTAATTTCTTGAATGATTCTTTGATTTTTATGAAAGTGGAAAAATTTTCAATTTCTTGGCATCTGAATAAAATATATATATTTATATTTTTTATATAATAAATTTTTTAACAGAAATCGACCTTCTAAAGTTATTTGTAAAAAAATATACAAAATGGGTTAGGGTGGAGGATTTGTAATAAGTAAATGGTAAATATATAAATAAACCAAGATAAATAAAAAATAAATAAAATGGTATAGGAAAGCAAAAATACATTTTTAAAAATATACATTGTGAAATTAAAAAATTGCATGGGTGCAAGTTTTCCGTCTACAGGACGGAAATCCGTTTTTTAAAAGTTCCCGAGGACGGAAGCGGGACGGAAAAATCTCAGACGACGAAAAATGATCGCGAAAATGACTCGTTTTTCGGCAAAAGATTGCGGGAAAAGACACAATTTTTTGTCAAAAGATTATAGATAAAACATGATTTTTGACAAATGATCGCAGAATTAGGCGTTATTTCTGACCAAAAAAACGCAGAAAAAAGTGCTGTTTCATGCAAAATATCGCAAAAGAATGCCTTCGTCAAAAAATTGCAGAATAAATACGATTCCTGTATGACGGATCTCGAGAAAACGTTATTTCCGTCAAAGAATGGCAAAAATTAGGCAGTCTCTGTCAAGGAATTGCAGAAAAGACACGATTTTCCTCAAATGATCGTGGGAAAACGCTATTTCTGTCAGAATTGCAGAGAAAATGCGATTTTGGTCAAAAAATTGAGGAAAAGGCGTTTTTCGCCAGAAGACTGTGAAAAAAAGATACGATTTTTTTTTTTCAAAGGATTGCTGATAATACATGATTTCTCTCAAAAGATTGCAAAAAAGCATTATTTCTGTCAAAAGATCGGAATTTTTTTTTTTTCAATGAAGAGCAAAATAAACGCGATTCCTATCGAAAGATCGCGAAAATGATGCAGTCTCTTTCAAAGAATCCCGAAAAAGACGCGATTTCCGTCAAATAGCGGAAAAAAGTTATGTCTGTCAGAATTGCGGAGAATACACGATTGTTTGTAAAAGGAGCGAGGAAAAGACGCGAATTTTGTCAAAGGATCACGAAAAAGTTGTGAATTTTTGTCAAAGGATCATGTAAAAGACACAAATTTTTGTCAAAGAATCGTGAAAAAGATTCGATTTCCGTTAAATAATAGCGGGAAAAAACGTTATCTTTTGTCAGAATTGCAGAGAAAACACTTTTTTTTTTTGTCAAAGGAACGAGGAAAAGACGTGAGTAATCTAAAGATCGTGGAAAAGACACGAATTTTGTCAAAGGATCATGAAAAAGTCGCGAAATTTTGTCGAAGGATCACGTAAAAGTTGCAAACTTTTGTCAAAGGATCGTGGAAAAGACGCGATTTTCGTCAAATGATAGCAGAAAAGAAAAACGTTACTTTTTGTCAGAATTGTGGAGAAAACGCGATTTTTTGTCAAAGGAACGAGAAAAAGACGCAACTTTTGTCAAGATCATGTAAAAGATGCAAATTTTGTCAAAGAATCGCAAAAAAAGTCAGGAATTTTTGTCAAAAGATTGCAAAAAAGTCACGAATTTTTGTTAAAGAATTGCAAAAAAACGCGATTTTTGGTCAAAGGATCATCGATCCTTAAAAATCCTTAAAAATCGCTTAAATGAAACGCTTAATTGAACCAAAAATGATTTTTATCAAAAATGCTTAACAGATGCAATTTCTGATAAAAATTATGGAGAAAAAGCGAATTTTGTCAGTCATTTTTGTTTTGAACGGTCATGGAAAAAATCGTGAATCATCATATTCACTCGAGGGAGGGGGGGGGGGGAAATGATTCAAAATATTTTCAGTCCTGGCCAAATTTGAAACTTGCAACCATGAAATTGGTAAATTAAAAAATTTACCGTGAATGTACAAAGATACGGAGACATCAAAAGAATAAAAGAAAGGTTTAAAAAACTCAAATTTTAAGTTATTTCAAAAGCAAGGCTTGTCTTTTACCACAATATATAGAAATACTAAGCATGGGCGGATCTGGAGAGTTCTCAATGGGGGGGGGGGTCATTTTAGAAATTTGGAAACTCCAGTCTGATGCACGGCTCGGATATCATTTTTTTAATACGGGTCAAAATTCGTCCACTTTTTTGCTTTGGGTCTGCTTCCACTTTTTTTTATCCTGGTCGGGTTAATCTCTACTTGGGTCGTGTTTGAGTCCGGTTTACTTCTACTGTTTGATGCAGTTCAAATTAATTTGAACAGTGTGGAAAACAGCGGGAAAAAACAGTGTGTCTAGATCCAGCTCTGTTGAAAAAATCAGACCCGACCCAGTTCTGAAAGTGTGCAGACCCAGTATAATAAATTAAAGTTGGCGCAACCCAGGTCGGGTCACACCGATCTTGAGTTTAGGGCCAACAACTTTTCCGTGCGGGCATCTAATGTCACTTTGCAGATCCTTTATTGGGCTTAGGGGGGGGGGCAATCGTTCCCCCCCCTTCTAGATCTGCCATTGATACTAAGTATAGTGCATTGAAACTTTCAAAAATGCAGTTTAAATAGCATACAATTTATTGAAAATATTAAAATAAAGCAAGTTAAACCAAAATAATAAAAATTTATGAGCATTTCGAATGCCGATTTCTTTTGAATGCATAAAAACTATGTTAAAAACATTAAAATAAAGCATATTAAATGGAAATAATAAAAAAATTATGCTAATTTTTGTTGAATGCATAAAAATTTAGAGTTTTAAAGTATTTATTTACTATTTATATCCATTTTTTTATTGTATTTTAATGTTTAACCTCTGAATTTAAGAAATTTTAAGCATAACATTGCTATAAATGACTATTTGCTGAAAGCCAGTTTTTTCATGAGCTAAAAAACTTGCTTTTGTCCAGTGGTCATTTATAGCAGCGTTGGGCTTAAAATTTTTTGAAATAAAATTTAATCATTACATAAAAAAAAAAAAAAAAAAAATCAACAGGAATGGGCATTTTTAATGTTATTTGTAAAAAAATATACAAAATGAAGTGTGGTGAGGGGTTTGTAATGAGCAAATTTTAAATACATAAATAAATTGAGATAAAAAAAATTAAATAGTAAAGAAAAGCAAAAATATATTTAAAAAAATATAAATTGCAAAATTGCAGCCATTAAAAATATTTAAATTACAAAATCAAAATAATGAAAAAAGTTTTAAAAATATAAATTGTAAGTTATTTAAAAAAAAAAAAAAAAAAAAAAAAAAAGGTTTGGCTTTTCCCCACTACATAGAACTACTAAGTATAGTATACTGAAAATTTCAAATAATATTTTAAAAGATAAATTGTTAAATTATTTTTAAAAAATGCAGTTGTAAAAGCATACAATATATAAAAAATGTTGAAAATATTAAAATAAAGCAAATTAAAACAAAATAATAAAAATTTATGTTAATTTAAAATGTCTATTTCTGTTGAATGCATAAAAACGACTTTTTAAAGATTGATTTTTTTTTATTTTATTTATTTTGTGTGTTTTTATTTATTTATTTTGTCTGTTTACGAATTTCAAATTATTGCATAAGTACATGGAGGGATTTTTATATATATATTGTTTGTTTTTAAAACCCTATTTTTGAAAATAATTTAACAGTTTGTCTTTTAAAGTATAGTTATCTTTTTAAAATTTTTGTGTTTCCTTAAAGAAAAAGTTAAATTATTTTGTAAAAATTGTATGCTTATTGTTAATTGTGTATCCTATTTTTGAAACTAAATTTTCTTTAAAATGTTTTTATTTTGATATTTTCTATATTTTATTCTCAGTATTTTTATGTATTGGAGTAAAAGTCAAGTCTTGTTTTTGAAATAATTAACAATTTATATATTTAAAATCAAATTTTCTAATTTTGATTTTCTAATCTCAGTATCCATTAATCCTTTATGACTGTAATTTCACAATTTAGGTTTTTAAAAAATCATTTTTTCCTTTACTGCATCGTTTAAAAAAAACGATCTTCAGATTTTCTATGTATTTACTATTTGCTTATTACGAATTATCTCATGCTTCAATTCTTCTCCACGCATGTTATTTTTCAATAATGAAATTTATGTTGACAGTTTCTGTTGAATTTTTTTTATTATTATGGCTTTTTTTTTTTTTTTTTTTTTTTTTTTTTTTTTTTTTTTTTTTTTTTTTGTTTAATCTCTGTATCAGCAGTTTTTATGTTTTTACATAAACAGATATCGCAAGAATTATTTTCAAAAATAAAAATATTCTTTGATTTTATTCAAGAGAGTAAGTTTTGTATTATTAAAGGTGCTAAAAGACAAGCATAAATGGCTGGTGCTGAAAAAAATGTGAACTTTATGAACAAATTAGAGAGAAAAAAAACGATCAACAAGATTTTCCTGAATTGTATCAACGAAATTCCCAGTTTTCTGTGCCCGATTAAAGAAACTTGTAATTATTTCATGCCTGATCAGTCAAATTTGTACTTTTTGCAAAACCAATTGACAAAATTCGCAATTTTTACGAAGCCAAGTGAGAAAATTTGTGATATAACCTCGCCATCAACAAAATTTGCAATTCTTATGAAAGCAATCGAGAAAATTCCCGATTTTTTCCGCGTCTGATCTATAAATTTTGCTATTTTATACAAAGTGAATTTTTCTGAACCTAATTGACAGAATTTGCAATTTTTATGAAGCCGATCGATGAAATTAGAGATTTTTATGAAGCTGCTCAATGAAATGTGTAATTTTTAGAAAGCTGATTGATGAAATTCACTATTATCTTCACATAATCGACGAAAATTGCGATTTTTTGATTTTTTTTTTTTTTTTTTTTTTTTTTTTTTTTTTTTTTTTTTTTGCATGATCAAAATTTGCGATTTTTATAAAACTAATTGAGAAAATTCACAGTCTTTCTGTGACTGATCAAAAAAATTCGCGGTTTTTATGAAATTGATAGGCAAAATTTGCAATTTTTACAAAGCCGATCGATAAAATTCACGATTTTTTTCTCACATGATCGACAGAATTTGAGTTTTTTTCAAGCCTGATCAATGATTTTTTTTGTGCATGATCAGTAAAATTTTTATGAAGCCAATCGACGAAATTCATCATTTTCGGCACCTCATCAACATATCGATCGACGAAATACTTGCAATTTTTCTCTCTCAGACCAACGAAATTTCAAATTTTTAGAAATCTGATCAATAAAACTAACGATTTTTTGGTGTTCGAATGACAAAATGTGCAGTTTTTCCACCCATAATTAAAGAAATACAAATTTTGCCATGCCCGACTAACGAAATTTGTGATTTCTGTATTAACTTTGATGAAATCTGCATTTTTTTACACAACAAGATGAAACCCGCACTTTTTTCACCTTATAAACTGACAAAATTCATGATTGTTTTGCAGCTGACCAACGAAATTTTCAATTTATCTGCACATTGTAAAATTTGTGATTTTTCCGTGTCTTATCAATGAAATTAGCGATTTTTTTCATCCCTGATCAACAAAATTTGCAATTTTTTCTTACCCGATCAACAAATTTTGCGTTTTTTTTCGCACAATAAACCGAGAAAACATGCTGTTTTTTAAAAATTGATGAATTTAATGTGCCATTTTTACCAGCATCATCAACAAATGACAATTTTTTTCTTGCTCAATCAACGAAATGTGCGATTTTTTGTGTCCGACCCACAAAATGTGTGATTTTTCTATGCCTGATTGACAATAGTTTCTATTTTTTCGTGCCCGATCGGGGAAATTTTCTATTTTTTTCTAGCCCCATTGGCAAAACATGCTTTTTTCTGCACTTGATCAATGAAATTCATTTTTTTCTATGCCGTTCAATGAAATTTACTTTTTTTAAGTGATGAAATTTTATACTTTCCCAAAGTAAATTGATGAAATTTACGATATTTTCCTGTGACTTATACATAAAAATTGCAATTCTTTCCGGATATGAATTCACGAAACTCACAGGCCACACCGAATATTAAAAAAAGAAAAAAAAATAGTTAAAATTATATTGGATTTAAAACGTTACATTTAAAAATCTCATTTTTAAAAATCATTATCTTCTAGCAATTGGTTGTTTAATTGTTATATTGTTAAAAAATACAAGGAAGCTAAGACTACATTGACTAAGTTACTTTTATATTAGCTGTTTCTGTAACGTTAAAATAATCTTATTTAATAAAATGCGAAATCAGCCCTTAATAGCAAGTCACTAGGCCTTACAACCCATTCTGTAAAACGGAAAAGAATGAATAGCCATTTATAAATCAATTACCACTGGTTTTTTTCATTATTATTATTTAAATTAATTAATCTTCTGGTTTTTTTTTAAAGCCCATCAAATAAACTGATTTTTAGTGTCGAGAAGGAGGGTGACAAGCCCCATAGTTATGTACTCCAATGTTTGGTGAAAAATTTTCATTCATTTATGTAAAGCTTTATGTTTACAAAATGTACTTAGAATTTTTTTCATATTAATAGGAACCAAATCGGCTGTACTTTTTATTCCAAGAAAAAGCTTCAGTCAGTATATAATGGCAGATGATGATTTAAAGATTGGTTTCCCACGTACTTTGTCTTCAGTCTTGTTTATTCAGAAGAATACCAAGTAAAAATGGAATTTATTCTGAGGTAAGCCAAATTCTCAAAAAGTTGTGTTTTCAGTTATTTTCCTAAGGTAAAATTTGGTTTGATGGTGCTGTTCAGTGTATCAAATTCAAATCCAGAATTTCAAAACTCAGATTTATTTAAAATCAAAACATTTTCCTAATTAGCTCATTTTTTTCATCTCGTTTTTTTAAAAATCTCATTAGTTGTTTAGATTTATTTAAAAGGTTTTTTAATGCAGTAGATTCTTGATTAATTGGGATCAAATTATCCAGGTTGCAGATTAACTGGGAGAGTAAAAATCTCAGTTTTGAATGCAGTTTATTATGTTGATGCTGTATAGAAACTAGTAAAAAACATCACGATTAAGAAATCATGGAGGAGATTTTTATCAGATGAAGAAACTGAAATTCCAACAGAAGATAACAATAGTACTGATATGCAGAGTGAAATCTTAGAACATTTGAAACTGTTTTGAAATTGAGCATAAAGAAGCAACGCAACAATGGATTAATGAACATTTGAAATTAGACTACTACGAAGTTTTAAATGATGATGATACTTGACGTGTGTCTGTCACTTGTGATTCAGAGTTTAAAAAAAAGGAATTTCAAAGTATTTCTTTAAAATAATGAAAAACACCTTATAACTTATCAAAAGTTAACTACAGTGATGCATTAGTACATATTGAGGCATTACTTGATTACTTGGAGTTAGATTAAAACAGACATGCTGAAAAAGTTATATTGAGAAATTTGCATAGTAAAACTCGTCGAAGAAAAAAAGAAAAAAAAAAAACTGGACTCGGACTCCTGTCATTTTAATCTTCACAAAAAGCGACAACTACATTCTTTTTTTTTGTTTTTTTTTGTACTAATTATGAATCCAAATAACATTAAAATTTTTATTCATTATTTTTCTTTCATATCAAATAAATCACTAATGTCCTATTGTGTAATAATTTGACACTTTTTATCCTTTTTCCAAAATTTGTACAAATCTGAGATATTTACTTAAATCACTTGCATTTTTTATCTTCGACACAAAGACAACTTCATCAACACTTAATCAAAACATAAATATCAATAATTTGACAGAAAACAGTTGAAAATACTAATTGAATTACCTTTTGTATTTGCAAGCATTTATATTCAATATGTTTACAATTGGACATACACAATCTATAAATCAATTTAAGTTTTTTTTTTTTTTTTTTTTTTTTTTTTTTTTTTTTTTGAATGAATGAATGGATTTTTGAGTTTTTGCAATTTTCATTCTTAATTGTAGTCTGTATAACTCACTACTTTCATAAGTTATTTTGGATATTGACATTGACTATGGTAAAATAATAAAAATAAGTGTAAATGAATTTGCAAGTGGTCATTAATATTTAAATTAGTAATCATAAAAATTAATGTTAGTAAGTCTTCCATTAATGTTTTTGTGTAATTTGATTAAAGAATAAAAATGTATGTAACTTAATTAAATTATTAATAATCTAATTTTAACCAAAGTTTATTAAAGCTAATGTATTAAAAAGTGTTTGGTATAGAAAATTCTTACTTTGGTCAATCCCTAATTAACGACACAAAGTAATTTTTATGCATATTTGCATGAAATAACTCTTTTTATTCACAAACACACACAAAACAAGAAAAAAAAACTGGTTTTTTAAAATTTATATTTTATATTTAAAAAAACTTTGCTTTTGAAATTTGGTCTACCATGACAAAAAGGTTGTCATTATCCTGCTCTGGGATTTTTTGATACTATATTCCACAAAATTGAAAAGATGGAACTCAATTTAAATGTTATCTTTTTTTATTTCTTATAGGGCTTGATGGAAATTCTTCCAGATTCTTCAAGTAGCAAGTGAGAGATGAACAAAAGTGTGAAACTTGTGAAAGATTTGGCAAACTGTAAAAACATGTGGACAGAGTGATTTAAATTAATTATTAGTTAAAGAATTAAGAATAAAACTATTTTCTATGTCTTGCTGCGATTTTTGAGATTTTTATTGAAATTCATGTTTGTTTATAGTCGTATGTGCAGTGTTCTCGCTGACATTTGACCAACGTTAGTAATTTGGCTAATTAAAAATAATAAACATTCGCCAAATGAAAAAAGTATTAGCAAAGTTGATTCATCGTGTAACATACACACACACAAAAACTTAAATATTTTAAAGTGGGTACCCTTTTTTTCAACATCTTCTAAAATAACCTAAATTTTTATAACTGCGGCAACGATTATTAATCTAATTTTAACTATCCGCTACAAATATATTAAAAATATGTATATACGCATATGTATGAAACAAAAGAGAAAAAAAGCAAAAACTGAACACTAGCAATTTGGCGAATTTAATCATTTGTTTACTCGCCAAATGAAAAATTTAGTCACAATTTGGCGCATTGGCGAGCGACAGCGAGAACACTGCGTATGTGGTTTCAATTTATAGACAATGAATAAATCTCATCAGGTGAAGGTTTAATATAAGTTTCACAAAGTGCCGACATAATTTGGAAATCAGGGGAATTATGGAATATCAGTAAGGTTTGTCTGTCAAAAGTAAAGGATTTTTGTAAAAATATTCTAAAATCAGAGAAATATGTCTACATGTAAAAATATTTGTTTTCTTGCCAAACAAATCAGGTTTTTTTTTATATATATCATATTTTTTCTACAGTTGCTCTCAAAATTTAAATAATAATTGCACATGGTATAAATTATAAATAAACACAAAATGATCACAAGTTCTCATCTTCTCTGGATAGCTCATATATTAAAGACAAGTTACCAATTTTTGAAAATTTTAAATTACATACTTGCATAACCTTTGACCAGATGGTCAGCTTAACTGTTAATGCCCAACTTTTTTACACTTCTGTTAATTCTTCGGCACAGTTTGTGTTGTTGTAACAAATCCATATTCAAAATATTTTTAAGTTCAAAATACATGTACGAAAAGACTTTCAAAATGGCTTTTCTCTTGAAAGGTGAATGCCTCTATTAAGGGTACACTTTTTCACTTCCTCAAATTTATATATGTGAGCGCTTAAATCTCTGAATAGTGCGCACCTCTCAATCTACACACATGTAATATATATATGTGTATATAAAGTATCAAAAATACAATGCATGTATTTTCATGTATATCAAAAATGAAATGGTTCTTAAAGAAAGCATAATCTGTAATTGCATTTCTTTTCACATTTTCATTTTATCTCTCATAAATTAAATGGAATGTATATTCACACATTTTCAAATGTGTATTTATTTTCATTGGGAACATAGTTTAGCTTAAATTTTGTATATGTCCCAACAATCTGAGTTGCAAAAAAACCTATACATGACCTGCGAATTTTTTCTCTTGTAAACTCAGTCTGCAGAAAAAAAAATTAGATTCATTCTGAGCCAAAAAAACATATTTAAGATAACCCTACTCAGAAGTTTTACTATATTTAAATATTGATAGGTTTATTTTTCATAATAGCTTTAAAACATGATTTACTTTCATTTCATTGCAGGTTGAAATACTTCGGGTCGGGTTGTGGGTTGCAGAAATTTATTTTTGCGGGTTCTGGTCAGGTTGTGGGTTGATTTAAAATGGAATTTGCAGGTCAGGCTGTATCTGACCCAGTATCTAGTAAATAGGGAAGGGCTGATCCTTCATGAAATGTAATGCCATAGTTTTAGAATAAGTGATGAGAAATCCAACCTATATTTAAAAATATGGTATGTATATTATTAATAATGAAAGTCAAAGAAGTCTGATAAATTTACTCAAGGGAAAAATCAGGGGTATTTTGTTTTTAAAAGGGGTTCTGAGTATTCAGTTTTATTTTATAATATTTAAACTTGGAAAATATGCATGATATATATTTTTATTATTTCTGGGCATATTGCTAAAATTTTTCTTTAATGTTATGAAATTGATTATGTATTTTAATTTGTTACACAGTGAGTGAATAGTTTTGCTTATCAGTGTATTTTGTGGTACTTAGTATTTTATTTGAAATTATAATTTGAAACCAAAATAAACTCACTGTAATAGTAAACAATTTGAGTGTGAATAAGTGATTTGGTCTTTTGTTACAAAATTATCCATTTATTCCCAGTTCTTACTCTCCCCTGCATTTGACAACATTATTGCCATTACCATTCATGTTTAGTGTGCAATATATAACTGGATATACAAGCATTTGTGAAAAATAACAAAATTCAGGCTATTTTCAACAAAGAAACTAAAGTACAAAATTTATTAAATATGTGGAATTTGGCAGCATTAGTTTCTGATATGAGGGAACTTATTCAATGTGCTGCCGTATAGCCAATTTCTTCAAATTTGAGAATTAATTAAATAAATGTAATCAAATGGATATAAATGACTACACTAAAGAATTAATACATATTTAACTAGAAAATATTTCTAGTTCTAAGAATTTTATTTAAAAGCATTGAGGTTAGAAATAAGATACTGTGTGTTTTCAAATGGATTTTCTGATTTTAAAATTCAATAATTTGCAAATGGTGACAGCTATTAAAAAAAGGCTACTACCATTTGCAAGTGACTAAATTTTAAAATCAGTCTGTCTATTTCAGGATACATAGTACATTAAATATAGGCTAAAAAATCTGTATAATGTATAGTGGTTGCTCGCAGATATTTCTTGTGCCAAAAAAAAAAAATAATAATAATAATAATAATAATAATAATAATAATTGACAGCAAAAGTTGCCAGAAAGTACAAGTAGTATGTACAAGAAATATCTGACCACACACTTTTCTTGTACATACAGAATATTTCTGGCAGCAAAAGTTGCCAGAAAAATTTTGTATGTACAAGGAATACTTGTATGTACAGAAAACTTCTGGCAGCAAAAGTTGCCAGAGAATTTCTGTGGACAAGGAATATCTGTGCATACGGAAAAATTCTGGCAGCAAAAGTTGCCAGAGAAATTCTGTTGACAAGGAATATCTGTGCATGTGGAAAAATTCTGGCAGCAAAAGTTGCCAGAGAATTTCTGTTGACAAGAAATATCTGTACATACGAAAAAATTCTGGCAGCAAAAGTTGCCAGAGAATTTCTGTTAACAGAAATTCTCTGGCAACTTTTGCTGCCAGATATTTTCTGTTGTTTTACAAGATTATTTTTTACAGTGTGCGCAGGCTGGTATTTCTAGGACCGGCCCGTTGGGAATTTTTTTTCAGTATGACCCGTACAGAAATCATTGAAAACAGGCCCGCCCTTTTTGGCCCGTTACAATTTCAACGATTACTAAAAAATTCAGATTTTTATCATATAATTAAGATTTCTTTAAAGAATACTGCATACATATCTATGGAATGATTTTGCAATATATTTTGCAGGAAATACACAATAGCAACATTATTGATTACTAAGATTCTTAGGCTTTCAACATTTATATAAAGATTCATAAAAAAATTCATATGGCTTTGAATAAAAGAAAAAAGAAGAAAGTTAAAAACATCGTAACTGTTGAAGCTGTTTAATAAAAGAATATTTATAAAAAAATTTCTAGATCATTTTATTATAGATTTCAAATCCAAATTCATTCTTAAATTCAAAGAAGCTTCTTTCTGATACATTTCTAAATTATTTTTTTCTCAGAAATGCATAAGATTAGCAGGTGTCTTTATTCAGAAACTATATAATCAAATGACGAAATCCATTTTTTGATACAAACAATTTAAGAATGCTGTAAGCAAATAAAATATTGTCAAAGTTAGCGTTTTGAATAGAATTTCCGGAAACGATAGCATGGGAAGGGAGAAAAATCTGCAACCATTTGAGAAACTACTGTACCTCAACAAGGTTATACAAGTATTTTATTTACGAAAAATTAAAAACGCTATTCGATTCCAAATCCTTTCAATAGTCACGCTTATCTCTTTTATATTTTTACAATAAAAAATTGATCTAAAAATGTGTCAAACTTTCGCGTTGTTGAGAAATTAATTTTAAAACCATCAAGAAGTATACATCCAAAGATTAAGCTAACATAAGTTCTTTATCGCTGTTAATAATTTTACAAATCATGTTGTCTGCCCTACAAATCTTGAGAACAATTAAGTCTTGTTCCGGTCTGGCAAGTCTATAAGTAGATAAATAATGCAAGTTTCAACTCGGCCCGGCACGAGTCAGCAAAAAAAAAATATTACAATGGGTTACTCACAATGTAACTGTCCGATGCCGATCTCTACACTGTACGAGTTACATTTTTATATTGATGCTGTCAAACAAGTATGGCTCGTGACGCACATTTATATTTTTCCTCGCTAAAACCGTTTTCGTTGAAAATAGGTCACATATTAACGTTTTTGCTGAAATTTTCAGAGGGGGCCGGTAGGCCCGAAAATATTTTTATCGGCCCGGCTCGTGTGGCCCGTTCAATTTTTTTGCCGGCCCGGCCCGTTTATTTTGTTTGTCGCCCGGCCCGTTGAAAAAACTATTCTAATTCTGCCGGTCCCGTGCAGACCTCTAATCTATCTATAAATAACTATCTTAAATCTAAAAAGGCAACTTTGTGACACAAGTTTTAATTTATTTTTATTTGAAAATACCTGAAACTATGTAATGTTGTTGTTCAGAAACTATCTAATCACAGTCACTTTACTTATTTATTTATTTATTTTTGCAAATGCAATAGTTCTATCAGAACAAGCATTGAATTTGGCGATCTGAACCGCTATTCCCGACGAAACCAGAAAAACAAGTCAAGGAAAAGGGGGGGGGGGGTGATCACGTGGTCGAAATCGCTTATAACTCGATAAATTTGTAAATGGAAGATTAACAGGAAGTTAACAGGAAGATTTAAAACTGGAAGACCTCCTATATAGGCGATTGGGCACCGAACTTTGATTTTCATTTTGTGATAATTAAACTACCTACCGAGTTATAAGCAATTTCGATATTGTAATTGGTCTTTTTTTTTTTTTTTGCACTTCTTTAGCTAGTTTTCTTGCTTTCTTTGGGAAATGCGATTTAAAACGCAAAATTTGACAGCTTGTTCTGAAAGATCTATTGTATTTGCAAAAAACCAGAAAAGTGTGTACGATAAGATAATTTCTGAACATCAACACCTGCTAGTTTTATGCGGTTTCGAACAAAAATAAATTAAAACGTATGTCATAAGTTTACCCATTTTTATTTAAGAATACCCTGAAATAATAATATTGAAAATGTAGCCCTTTATTCAAGGAAACGTATGTTAATTTAAATAAAGTTTTTAAAATCACTAATAGTAATTTTTGCTTAGTTTGAAAAGTTTAAGTGATTATCATACATATTTTCATATATAAAATTGTTTGGGCGCTAATAAATATATTTCCGTCATTTCTATATTTTTATGAATACACGTTTAATTAAGGACATACAAAATTATTACATGCTGCGTGTCATCTAGGTTTAAAAAAAAATCAGTTATTTACACTTCACTAATGAAATCCTACCACGATATATTTAATTCTATCATTTTACCCTTCATTAACTATTATATTTCCTGAAAAAGCAATAACTAATCTTAAAACTGCTATAATGGGTATTAATCAATTCTCAGAATAAATAGAAACAAAGAGCTATTCTTTTCGGAAAAAGCTTTTCGCTGACAAATAGTTTTAACATTTTGTTCACTCATAGTATTTCATTTGCATGTGTAGTGATTTCGTAAATATATTCGGAAAATAACTCTGGTATAAACAAGTAAACTGCCACAACATATATAGAATGTTTTGAATTGATATCCGTTTTCTATTGTAAGTAATACAATGAAATTTGAGAGTAAATAACAGTTCTTTAGAAATGAAGCACTGGCATAATAACACTTGAGTAGAATGAATTAAATTTAATTACGAGATAAAACAGCAAAACTTTTCTGGAGATGAGAGGTAAAAAAAGATCTTAAATTAGTTAATGTTTGCAGATCTATAATAATAGTTTTAAAAATATTTTTATTAAATACAAAAATACATTTTTAAATGAAATTTTAATCTTCTTTTCAATTTGTTTTTCATTTTTTTTTTTTTTAAGTTTTTATAATTTGTTTGTCATTGTGATAACAGAAGTAATCCATTTTTGGGACATTAAGCATGGACCAATCAGAAAATCCATTGCGGAATCCAACCAATAAAAATAATTAGCTATACTTCAGATTATCCAGTTCTCTATCGAGGAGAACAACTATTTTCCTAATATTTAGAAAAAAATGCAATTTAAGAAATTACAACGACTATTTGGAAAATGGTATTTTCAAAGAGTAAAATTTTATCTAATAAAATATACTAGCAATTTATTCTCAGTTATATAACTAATTCTTATACAAGTGTTTATAGGTACTTTCATCCATGTGTTTAGTAAAACTGTACATAAACGTCACACATGTTTGAAGTGTCTAAGTGTTTAGCTCTCCAAAATCATTCTCTTTTCAAAAAATTCGATTAACAGCAAAAAACCCTGTTAACTTTTAAAATACTCGAGGGAATTCGATAAATAATATTTTGATGATAGGGTATAAATAAAGGATCATAAGTGCGAGATAGCTAAAAAAATAATAATCAGTTTGTAAAAGAAATAAATCCGAAAAATTATATTTATGCTAATAAATAAATAAATAAATAAATAATAAAAGTCCCCGAAAGAAAATGTCTACCAGAATTCTTGAGCATTTTCTAATGAATTTAACATCCAAATTTCATGAAAAAAGGTCTTAAAGCTCTAATATTTCTCAAAGGATTTGCATCCATCCTTGTTTTCTTTTTAAAGATTTGTGGAACCCCTGGTGTTTATTTCAAAGTTTTCTATTGCAATATTGTAAAATGATGTTTTATAGTGATAACTATATTACTTCTGGTAGGAATTTTATGGTAAACTAAACTAAAATTTTATTATTTTTCAACAACTAACAAGCGAAGCTTGTTCTTTTACTAGCATTTAAATTTAAGATATTTATTGAGAAAATATTTATACCATTCAGTTTAGGAATGTTAAACCTTTTGCTTTTGATCATCATTACTTAAAAGAATCCGCCTGACTTTATACATACCTAGGTATTGTTTTAAGTAAATTGTTGTTGTAGCTAAATTTTGAGTTATGGTTAATTTTAATGTTTTTGATCCACTACGGTTCGTCATACGTTAAAATTTGTCATAATTATAATTCCTTTCAATTCTGTTATAAATAATTAAATGTTGTACATTTTTTTCTTCAAACAATAATGTGGTTTTGAATGTGATATAGAATAAGGTTTGAACATATGACCAATTATTTCTTCAATGTATATACATATAAAAATTAGAATAAATATGTGTAGGTTATTCAATATTTTATTTATTGAAAAACAAAAGCTAGAACTAAATATTCATTTTGTAATTCTAAAGCTAGGCATAGCAGTTGTTATAAAAATGTATATTTTTTAACACACTAAAATATGATTTATTTTTTCGGTGTTTTAATACGTTCATAATGTTTTTTACGTGAAATATAACTAAGCATTTTCAAAAATGAAGGGCATTTATAAATCAATAAAAACAATAGGAAGTGTTTATTTCTATTATAATAGGTGCTCTAGTAATAAGTGATCGTATTAGACAATTTCTATTAGAAATGTTATTAGATGCATATTTTATTTTAATTTCGTTTTTTTTTTTTGGTAATTTGAATAATTTGTTTTTAGTTTAATAATTCAATTTTGGAATAATTGTACCTTATCATCCATCAGTAATACATGAGTTTGGATATCAATACGGTAATTAACACGGAAAGTAATTTGACAACAATAAATAACAACTAAATAAAATAATTCTTAAAAGTAAAAGATTTAAATATTATTAGATTTCATGATAAATTTTATAGCACCATATTTATTTTTACTAATCATCTTTTTAAACTTTTACTTTGTTATATAAATATTTATTTTTACACAAATTTTGAAATTAAGGGAAAGATATTTAAATAGTAATACAAAATTTAAAAAAAAAAATGCTAACAGGTAAATGTAAAATATAATTTTTTGGTCTTCTGATAACTGAATTCATTTTATTTCATATTGTATAAAAATATTAAAAAATTAAAAAAGTGTAAAAGAGTATAGAGATCATATCATAAAAATATAAATTTCCGTAAATTCTAAAATAAAGTTTCAAATCTTTTTATATAACCTACATTAAATGAGTTTTATCACATTTTTGTAGGATAATAAAATAAATCAAGTTTCTTTGTTGGTGTGGTAAACAACTATTATTTAACAGATTTTAAAAGAACTTCGAAACTAGGTTAAAAACATATAAGCAAAGTTTATTACATTTTATATGTTACACAGTCTTTTCTTTTAAATAGAAAAAAAATATTTATTTTTAGCGACGGATCACGAAAAATGTTAATGAAAATGTCAAGGATAAAATTAAATAATGAAATCATTAGTTTATTTAATGTTTTTTTTTTCTCTTTTATAAATATACTTTCTAAAAATCACGAAGCTTTTTTATCTTCTATTTCGTAAACATATTATTCAAATCTTTTCTTAGTTTTTTCTGTGTGTGTGTTAACAGAATAGAAAAACAAGCAAAATCTATTATACATGCTTAGATGAATACATCTGCATTGTATAGAATTGCGTGTATCGTTATTCACTAAAGTAACTTTTACATTTCTTGTACAATTCAAGATATCATGCATTTCCTAATATATATTTATTCAAAACTGTTCTTTTCTTTGATTGCAAAAACTTTCCTAAAAAAAGACACTTTCTTAAAATATATTTTTAATGAGAATTTTGAAGCATATTAAGCCCATTGTATGGCATATATATATCAGGATTCACTAACTTCCACTAATGACTTGACGTTTTCCTCAAATGCTTTTTTTAAAGGTTTTTATCAAAAAAATTTAAAACGTTAAATTTTTTTATCTGAATATTCTTGAAGTGTAATGTTTAGTGTATTAAATGTTTAAATAAGATCTGATTATTTATTATTTAAAAAGGTATGTTGTTTTTGTATGAAGCAATTTTTAAAGAATTTTCTTGTGTATAAATGAGCAAAAGATATGAACCATATGTATCGTTTGTTTCGTCTATTGCTATTTTTGAAAGAAATTCTGGATTGAAAGGATAATATGAAGCAGAAACCAATAAAAACGCAGTCAGTCATTATGAGTATGAAGAAAGAAATAGGAGATGGGAGTAACTATATATATATATATATATATATGTATGTATATATATGGGTGATTCTCAAAATAGGGGACAATTTATGTCTTTCGGCATACAAAAAAAATTGAGAGGTTTTCTGTCATGTTTTTATATTTAGATATGTTTGTCTTAATCTTATTCATAAATTGCACTCAAGAATTACTCACTTTTTGGTTAAAAAAACCTTAAAATAACAGTATAAATGCTCAAAATGTCATTAGCATGGATGTCCACAGCAGCTGTGCCTTGTATATACTAGCTTTTTCAAGAGTTAATATCATGTTTATAAAATAAAACAAATGTTATTCTTTCTTTAAATTAATCATTATTTGCATAGGACTTTTGTGTTTTAAAAAGCCCCAGAAAGGACTATTGCATTGTGATTATATTATGGCTCATATTCTTATTTAAATTAAAATTTGTCATTAGCATGGACAAATATCAGTGTCATTAGCATGGTTTTTCTGTCCATGCTAAAGACTCCTATGTGCATAATTGTAACCATTGCTTATATTGTATATTTTATAAAGTTTAATTTTACATATAAATTTAGGTATTTCATTTATTATCCTTGAAATATGCATTAAATTTGTCAGAAAATCACTAAGACAGCTTCTTACATTGTTAGTGTCAGAATGTTGCTCATGTAAAAAAAGTTTGCTCTTTGGTAATGTTTTTATTCTCCTTACATGTATATATGTAAAAATGATAACCATTTGCTGAAAAGGAATTCTAATAAATATAGAAAAAATATTTAAACAGGAAGAAAATGAAAATTTCTTAATATATTTATTCCATGCAATTTGTTTTGTCATTAGCATGGCTCAAAAAATACTAATTATTCTTTTTTAAGTTAATTTTTAAATATTTAACTCTGCTGACTACATGTAAAGTGTACCTAATACTATATTAACAACACCTATTTTTTCAGAAATTTTGCTAATAGTAATTTTTTTAAGATTTTACTTTTGAAATTGTCCCCTATTTTGAGAATCATCCATATATCTATATCTATACTAATAAAATAACAAATTGCTCTGTCTGCGTGTCTGTGTGTGTGTGTGTGTGTCTGCGATGGCTAGCAAAATCTATGGGACGTACGAAGCTCAAAATTTTTATGAGAGTAGCCCAATATCTCTCCTGATGCACCTGAGCTTTAGAATTTCGAAATTCTATTTATTAACTGAGTAATTAATTAAATTCCAAAGATCACTCTCATAAACAATCGCCTTTTTTCTTGTTTTTTTCCCTTCATTTAGTTATGGTTGGTTGGTTGCATAAAATTTTCGCATAAATAATTAAAAAAGCTGGAACAGACCTTTAAAATTCATAGACTGGCAAACTGTCAGTTTAAATGATGATTTTTTATCACAGCGGTTGTAAACCATGGAGGAAAAAGATAGGTGGTGGTGAAGTAAACCGAAAAAGGGTCGCAATATTAAACCATTTATCGCTCAAATTTTAATGTCCCAAACAAAAGCATGTGGAAGGGATTTTGTATTAAGACGAATTGAAAGGAATGAATTACAGCTGAAGCGTATTTTACGAAGTAATAGTAATTTTTTAAAATGGTCTTTTTTCTATTATATCATTTATTTTTAAAAAATGTTTGCTTTTAAAATAATTGGAATTGATATATTCGAAAAAATTAAATGTAAAAATAAAATTAAATAAAATATTGAAAACATTTGATTTGAACTAAAAAGTGTATTACTAAAAGTTTTCTTTTTTTTTTTCAGAACTTTTTAATACTTTATAACGTAGATGAAAAAATGTTTTTAATTTAACAATATATTAATAACTCTATGTCAATATATAAAATATAATTACGAAAACATTCTTTTAAAATCATGCGCGAAAACTTAAATAACAAATATTAGTCTAAAATCTAGATTTCAGAGTGCAGACGATTTTAAGACATTAACGAAAGAATGTTAACTTTTCAAGCAAAATCTTAAATGATGCTTCTATATTGATATTTCAAAGTGACGGCTAGGTTACATTTATGTTATATTTAAGTTACGGTAGGGTAATGTTAAGTCGCAGACAGATTATGGTTATGGTACAAAAATTTACGGTTAGGAATTTGTCCACAGAGTCAACATTACGCATGCTTTGATAAAAATATACACTTTTGTTAAATGGCTCTGAAATTATAATACTATATACCAATCTTTTATCATCGCGTATCGATTTCATTCACGGTATAGTCGGATTTAAGAGTAATATAATTAGTTTGAAATTCAAAATATTTCACTTGGGATTTCTATGCGAAAAAAATAATTAGTTACGTGTTTTAACAGTGATTTTTACGGGTAAATATCAACACTTTAACACGAAACTAACGCAATCGTTGGATACATGTTCCCTCCCGTGTTTCTCCTTGCTCATTTTAAGTATTTTTAGATCTTAATATTAGTTGTTGTTTTTAAAACCGATTTTTCACAAAGTCAGCTGCGACGTATTTCAGACAATGCATTTCTGCATGCTTCCAGTTAATGATAAAATCATACAAATTTCAAGTTCGTTTAATATTGTTAATACGGACCCGGGCAACGCCGGGCGGGTCAGCTAGTATATTAATAAAAGAACAAAACGCTCTGTCTGTGTGTGTGTGTGCGTGTGTGTGTCTGCGATGGCTAGCAAAATCTACAGCATGTACGAAGCTCAAAATTTTTTTGAGAATAGCCCCAAATCTATCCTGATGCACCTGAGCTTCAGAATTTTGAAATTCTAATTATTAACTGAGTAATTAATTAAAATCGAGAGGTCTCTCTCATAAAAAATCATCTTTTTCGCATTTTTTGTCTCTTTCGTTTGTTTAAGGTTGGTTGGTTGCGTAAAAATTTTCGCAGAAGTAATAACAAAGCTGAGACAGAATTAAAGAAACCCATGGAGGAATGAGATAAGTGGAGGTGAAGTAAGGCTCAAAAAAGGTTTGCAATATAAAATCATTTATCGCTCAAATTTTAATGTGCCAAACAAGGACGTGGAAGGGATTTTGTATTATAAGACGAAATGAAAGAAATGAATTACATTGAAGCATATTATAAAAGGAAAGAGCAAATTTTTAAATTGGTCTTTGTTCTATTATTATTTATTAAAACAAATGTTCGCTTTTAAAATGAAGGAAACTGGAAAATTAGCAATAATTAAATATAAAATTAAAATTAAATAAGATATTGAAAACATTTGGTATGAATTAAAAATTGTATAACTAAAAGATTCCTTCATTAATGTAATTTTAAATACTTTATAACGTAGATGAAAAATGTTTATGACTTAATAATTGCATGTAAAAAAATATTTAAAATATAATGATAAAAGCATTCTTTTAAAATCATGTATGGAAACTTAAGTAATAAATATTAATCTAAAATATAGATTTCTGACTGCAGACGATTTTAATGTATTAACACAAGAATGTTATATTTTCAAGCAAAACGTTAAAATAATTTTCTATATTGATACTTAAAACACATATGATAAAATAATAAATTTTTACCGGTGAAGCGATAGATTAGTATTTTTTAAGAAACATGAGCAAAAAATACGGGTTTAAACCTGCCTCAAATGATAGGCGTATCAAAGCACGTGCTTTTGTTGGTACTTATTGGACTGAATGTAGGTTTACATTTTTAACATCACCTCCAGAGATAATACTTCCACTCTATTAATTTCTTTTTACTCTATGAAAGAAATCAATTTGAGATTTTGACATTTGAAAAGTGACTGTTTTTTTTCCCAAAAACCTTTAAAATTCATAGAATGGCAAAATGTCAGATTAACTTAGGATTTTTGAACACAGCTGTCACGTCAGATTGTTGGTACTTCGTACATTAGAATGTATGTGTGTTGCAGAAAATATATGCATATGTATATATGAGGCTTTTTTAGCAGTTTTTTAAATCATTGATTAAATTTGAATGCATTTTATTTAAGTTAAAATTTTATTAAGACTTTAATTTGTTTTTAAAACAAAAATGAAATGGCTGTATGACGTACAATTGTTTGAATCGAATGGCAGACGATTCATACACAGTAATAAATTATCAAATAGCAAAATAAATTGTATATCAAAAATAGTCACTAAAAGAATAGTAGTATAACATAATGTTTAGGCGTATTAACACATAACCTGATTCCAACCAGAAAAAAACAGATCATACTCCGATACAAGCAAGACAAAAATTTCATGAGCATAAACCCAACCGAACCTAAAAATTCCATTTGAAAAAAAAAAAAAAAAAAAAAAAAAAAAAGACTATGGATTTGATATTTGACCCGAATCAAATCTGAATCCCACAAAAATATTCAAATGAAGCATACCCCAATCCGATCAAGGAAAAATAATGTTCGTGTGCATGCAACCCGACCCGAACCTAAAAATTTTCTTTGAAAAACCCAAAAAATGACCAGAATGAAACCTGAAATCGATAAAAATATTCCAAAGAACTATAACCCGATAAGAGCACGACAAAATAATTTCCGTGAACATAAACCTGACTCGAACCTAAAAAATTCCATTTGAAAAAAAAAAAAAAAAAAAAAAAAACTGTAATTTTATGCAAACTACATCTGAATCCGATCAAAATATTCGAAAAAACCATAACCGGATTCGAATAAGAGAAAATAATTTCCGTGGACATGAACCCGATTCGAACCTAAAATTCCATTTGAAAAAAATACCTGAAATTTGAATCGAACCAAATATGAACCTGACAAAAATATTGTACAGAACCATAACCGGATCTGAACAAGACAAAAAAATTCCATGAACATGAACCCAATCCGAACCTAAAAAACTACCGCAACCCAACCTGAACCTAAAAATTCCATTAAAAAAACCGAAATCTGAATTGAACGACATCTGAACCCGAAAAAAATATTCCAAAGACTTAAAACCGGATCCGAGCTAGACAAAATAATTTCCCTGGACATGAATCCGATCAGAACCTTAAAAATCAATTTGAAAAAATACCTGAAATCTGAATCGAGCCAAATCTGAATCCGACGAAAATATTCCAAATAACTATAACCAGATACGAACAATACAATATAATTTCCATGGGCATAAACCCAATTCAAACCAAAAAAATTGTAAAAAAAAAAAAAAAAAAAAAATTGTAAAAAAAAAAAAAAAAAAAAAAAAAAAAACCCGAAATTTGAACCAAACCTAATCTGAACAACAAAAATATTTCAGTGAAGTAGAACCACATTGGAACTAGGTAAAATAATTTCCATGGAAGTACAACCCGACCCCAACTTAAAAATCCCATTTGAAGGGGGATAAAACCACACGAAATCTGAATTGAACCGAATCTAAACTGAACAAAATATTCCAAACAACCATAACCGTATCCGAAGAAGACAAAATAATTTCCATGAACATGAATCCAATCCGAGCCTAAAATTCGGATGTTCTACAAAACATAATGCGCTCCGTAGCGGTGGAAAGTGAAACTAGGTACTTAGAGCGAGATGGTTAAGATATTTCGTTTATAGTTAGTGTTAAATTAGAACTTGGTTACGGTTAAGTAACAGCTAGGTTGCAATTATGTTCCGGTGAGCCTTATGTTACATTTATTTTCCGGTTAGGTTACAGTTAGGTCATGGTTAAGTTACAGTTAGGTTAAGGTTAAGTTGCGGTTAGATTGTGGTTAGATTATGGGTAGGTTATGATAAGGTAACGGCTAGGTTACATTTATGGTATATTTAAGTTACAGTTAGGTTACTGTTAAGATATAGCTGGGTTACAGACAAGTTATGATTATAATACAATTAGGTTACGGTTAGGATTTTGTTCACAGAATGAACATTACGCATGTTTGACAAAAAATATACACCTATTTTTGTAAAATGGCTCTGAAATTATAATACTATATACTAACCTTTCAACTAATCATCGAGAATCGATTTCATTCACGGTATAGTCGAATTTAAGAGTGATATAATTAGTTTGAAATTCAAAATATTTCACTTGGGAAATCTATGTAAAAAAAGTATTTAGTTAAGTCACTTAACATAACAGTAATTTTAAGGATAAATATCAACACTTTAACACGAAAATTGAGTAATGGTTGGACACATATTCCCTCCTGCGTTTCCCATTGCTGTCATTTTGGGTATTTTTGCAGCTAAATATTATTTTTTTAAACCAATTTTTGACACAGTCAGGGGGCACGTATTTAATATAATGTACACTGTAAAAAATTTTACTCTTTTGCTGCATCATCATTCCCCCCTTTTATAGATTATTTATCTCTTTTGACCTATGAGAATGCTCCATAATAGGCTGAAGTAATAATTTTCTATAAAAGCGGTGGAGTGACGATACAACAAAACGATCAAATTTTTAACAGTGTATTTACACATATTTCGAGTTAAAGATAAAATCATAAAAATTTTAAGTTCGTTTAACATTATTATTACGGACCCGGGCAACGCCGGGTGGGTCAGCTAGTATATTAATAAAAGAACAAAACGCTCTGTCTGCGTGTGTGTGTGTGTGTGTCTGCGATGGCTAGCAAAATCTACAGCATGTACAAGGCTCAAAAAATTTTTGAGAGTAGCCCCAAATCTCTCCTGATGCACCTGAGCTTCAGAATTTCGAAATTCTATTTATTAACTGAGTAATTAATTAAATTCCAAAGATCACTCTCATAAACAATCGCCTTTTTTCTTGTTTTTTTACCTTCATTTAGTTATGGTTGGTTGGTTGCATAAAATTTTTGCAGAAATAATTAAAAAAGCTGAAATAGACCTTTAAAATTCATAGACTTGCAAACTGTCATTTTAAATGATGATTTTTTATCACAGCGGTTGTAAACCATGGAGGAAAAAGATAGGTGGTGGTGAAGTAAACCGAAAAAAGGGTTGCAATATTAAACCATTTATCGCTCAAATTTCAATGTCCCAAACAAAAGCATGTGGAAGGGATTTTGTATTACTAAGACGAATTGAAAGAAATGATTTACAGCTGAAGCATATTTTACGAAGAAATAGTAATTTTTTAAAATGGTCTTTTTTCTATTATATTATTTATTTTAAAAAAAATGTTTGCTTTTAAAATAATTGAAATTGATAAATTCGAAATAATTAAATGTCAAAATAAAATTAAATAAAATATTGAAAACATTTGATTTGACGTATTACTAAAAGTTTTCTTTTTTTCTTTTCTTTTTAATACTTTATAACGCAGATGAAAAATGTTTATGATTTAACAATATATTAATAATTCTATATCAATCTATAAAATATATTTATGAAAACATTCTTTTAAAATCATGCGTGAAAACTTAAATAACAAATATTAGTCTAAAATCTAGATTTCAGAGTGCAGACGATTTTAAGACATTAACGAAAGAATGTTAACTTTTCAAGCAAAATCTTAAATGATGCTTCTATATTGATATTTCAAAGTCATATGATAAAAATAATCACATAATTCTTGCCTATGATTGATATATTTGTATCTTTTATGCATTCCGATCGTGTATTACAGTCAATAATGGCACAAAACTTTATTTTTTGAACGAAATTTTAGTCATCTATTCAATAACAGTTTAAAAGGTAAAAAACAAAGAAATACGGGTTTAAACCAGTTTGAATTGATCGGCGTGTCAAAGCACATGGTTTTGTTGGTGCTTATTTGGACTTAATGTAGCGGATTTTAGGGTTATATTTTTGGTGTCAGCCCAAGACATTATACTTCCACTCATTTTCTTTTTACTGTGTGGTTGTATGCAAATCTTTGGCATTTCGAACATTAAAATGTATGAGTCATTAGCTGTGTTGCTGTAAAAAAAAAATCACACAACACTTTTCTAGGAATTTTTTTTAATCATTGATAAAATTTAAATGTATTCTATTCAATTTAAAATTAAATTATGGCTTTAATTTGGTTTAAAAAAATAAAACATAGCTGTTTGGCGTACAATTGTTCGAATCAGCAAACAATTCATACACTATAGTAAATTATCAAATACCAAAGTAAATTATTTATCAGAAATAGCCATAAAAAGAATAGTAGCAAAATTGATTATAAACTTAATGTTTAGACTAATTAACACATAACCCGATCCCAACCAGAAAAAAACAGACCACACTCCGATCCGTGATAGACAAAATTTCCGTGATTATAAACCCGACCCGAACCTAAAAATTCTGTTTGAAAAAAAACTATGGCTTTTATAACTGACCCGAACCAAATCTCAATCCCATAAATATGTTCAAATGAAGCATAACCCGATCCAAATAAGGAAAAATAATTTTAGTGGGCATGAAACCTGACCCGAACTTAAATATTGTCTTAAAAAAACTCGAAATGTGACCCGAACAAAATCTGAAACCGATAAAAATATTCCAGAGAACTATAACCCGATCCCAGCAAGACAAAATACTTTCCGTGGTCATAAACCCGACTCAAACCTAAAAAATTGCATTTGAAAAATTCTGAAATTTGACCCAAACCACATCTAAATCCGACCAAAATATTCGAAAGAACCATAACCAGATTAGAGTAAGACTAAATAATTTCCGTGCACATGAACCCGATACCAACCTAAAACTTCCATTCGAAAAAATACCTGAAATTTGAATCGAACCATATCTGAATCTGACAAAGCTATTTCAAAGAACCGCAACTGGATCCGAACAAGACAAAATATTTCCATGGACATGAACCCAATCCGAACCCGAAAAATTTCTTTGAAAAAATCGCGAAATCTGAACTGAACCAAACCTGAACTTGGCAAAAATATTCCAGTGAAGCATCTCCTTATTCGAACAAGACAGAATAATTTTCATGAACACGCAAGAAGACCCGAACCCAAAAGTACCATTTGAAAAAAAACCCGAAATCTGAATTGAACCAAATCTAAAACCGATAAAACTATTCCAAAGAACTATAACCCGATCCGAGCAAGACGAAATAATTTCCGTGGTCATAAACCCGACTCGAACCTAAAAAATCCGATTTGAAAAAATCTCAAATTTGTCTCAAACCACGTCTGAATCCGATCAAAATATTAGAAAGAATCATAACCAGACTCGAGTATGATAAAATAATTTCCGTGGACATGAACGAGATTCGAACCTAAAAATTCTATTTGAAAAAATATCTCAAATTTGAATCGAACCAAATCTGAACCTGACAAGAATATTCCAAAATACCATAACAGGATCCGAATAAAACAAAATTTCCATGCACATGTACCAAATCTGAACCTAAAAATTTTCATTGAAAAAATTTCGAAATCTGAAATGAACTTGATAAAAATATTCCAGTGAAGCATGTATTTATTCGAACAAGGCAGAATATTGTCCGTAAACACGCAAGAAAACCCGAATCCAAAAATTACATTCGAAGAAAAATCCGAAATCTGAATTAAACCAAGTCTGAACTTGACAAAAATATTCCAGTGAAGCATGTCTTTATTCGAATTAGACAGAATAATTTCCGTGGACACGCAGGAAGACCTGAACCCAAAAATTTCATTTGAAGAAAACGCCGAAATCTGAATTGAACCAAATCTGTTCCCGACTAAAATATTTCACAGAAATATAACTAGATCCGAGCAAGGCAAAATAATTTCCATGGACATGAATCCGACCCGAACATTTAAATCGAATTTCAAAAAATACCTGAAACCTGAATCAAACCAAATCTGAACCCTTCGAAACTATTCTAATGATTCATAACCAGATCCGAACACGACAAAATAATTTCCATGGACATGAACTCAATAAATGGTTGGGTAACATTCGGGTTGCAATTACATTGCGGTAAGTCTTTGATTTTATTTAATTTCACGTTAGGTTACAGTTAGATCACGGTTAATTTAAAGTTAGGTTAAAGTTAAATTGCATTTATGTGATGGTTAGAATAAGAATAGGTTACAATAAAGTGACGCCTAGGTTACATTTATGTTATATTTAAGTTACGATAGGGTACTGTTAAGTCGCAGTTAGGTTACAGACAGATTATGGTTACGGTACAAAAGTTTACGGTTAGGAATTTGTCCACAGAGTCAACATTACGCATGCTTTGATTAAAAATATACACTTTTGTTAAATGGTTCTGAAATTATAATACTATATACCAATCTTTTATCATGGTGTATCGATTTCATTCATGATATAGTCGGATTTAAGAGTGATATAATTAGTTTGAAATTCAAAATATTTCACTTGGGATTTCTATGGGAAAAAATAATTGGTTACGTGATTTAACAGTGATTTTTACGGGTTAATATCAACACTTTAACACGAAAATAACGCAATCGTTGGATACATGTTCCCTCCCGCGTTTCTCATTGCTCATTTTAAGTATTTTTAGAGCTTAATATTAGTTGTTTTTAAAACCGATTTTTCACAAAGTAAGCTGCGACGTATTTCAGACAATGCATTTCTGCATGCTTCCAGTTAGTGATAAAATCATACAAATTTCAAGTTCGTTTAATATTGCTAAAACGGACCCGGGCAACGCCGGGCGGGTCAGCTAGTGTATATATATATATATATATATATATATATATATATATATATATATATATATAATAGTTAGGATTAAGTTCCTTACAGGATTTTTTTATGATTAAAATGTTAATTCCCCTTAAAAAATTCGATTCTTACAGTTAAAATACTAAAATTTTATTCCAAAATAAAATGTCTTAGATAAAAACTGTTTGTTTATTGTTTTATTTAATACATTTGCATTTAAATATATGATCTATTCTTAGTAGTATTTTGTCCGATATAGACTGAATAAGTTAAATTATATACTTGTTATTTATCTACGTTCAAAGTGAGAGCCATCATAAAAATTACCCAATTGATAGTGATTTTTTTTATTTTAATTCATTAAATTTCCTAACTTAAAATTTTAGAATATCAAAGTATCTACCATTCGTATAATTTCGCAAAATTATTCGACATAAAAATCAAGGTGTACGAAATGATATTAAGACGGTAATCAAAATTTAATCCCTTCCAATTTTTAAATGATTTAGCCCCTTTTGCTCATTTTAAATCTCCGCCGAGATAATACTCATCTATATGCTTTTGGAGAGTTTAAAGACGATCGATGCATAAATACGACTTTTATAGAATAGACAAAATTTAGTACATATATTGTTAAAAATATATACATTTACATATATACATTTACATTCATTAGAATTCAGTACATATACATACGTACTGTGCAATGTATGTACATAAAAATTTTCTTTAAAATATTCATTAAAATAATTCTGAGTTTACGGATTATTCAGTACTTCTTTATTTCTTAATAAGGAATTCGAACCGGCCCTGGAATTTTCAGAACAGTAAATGCTTCACTAAGAGTATTACTTTTTATAGAAGTTTTCTATATAAATAAAGGGATATATCGCGAGTTTCAACTAGATTTATTTTTCTATAAAAATTACTGATATTATACCTTGAAAATGATGGTACCTTTACGAACACCGTAATAATCTCTATTATTTATATGTAGTTATTTTTCTTTAAATTGAAAACGCGTACATAAATATTTATCTTATTCGAAATCTTAATTTAAGACTTTTTATGCCTTCATAAATATTTATCAAGTACTAAACCTACAACATTCTGACAGAAGCTAATTTTTATTTTTTGAGTGTTTTTGAAAGCTATTTTGACTGTTTTCCTTTCTTCCACGAATCTTCTTCCCATGCATTTTTCTTGCGTCGCGTCGGCCGCGTTACATAGATATCCTTCCGTCGCGACGGTCGACGCGGAACTCATTTCCAATTGCGTCCCTATATCACTCGCCATAGGTAGAGCAACCGATTACATACCAACGTGTGACATAATTATAGATATAGTTAAGTTTATATTCATTTACGTGTTCTTATGCGATGCTAACAAAATCAGTGTGCATGAACTCAGGTTTTAATTATTATTATTATTATTATTATTATTATTATTTTGTTCGAAAGTAATTTATCGTTTACCAGAATGTAATTTTTTTTCACTTTTGCTGTTTTTGCACAGTGTTTCGTGATTTAGCTATTTGAACGTGACTAATGTGGGAGTAGTTTCATGTTTTAGTGTGTGACTGAGTTAATCTTTAAAAATGACTGAGCTTCATTTTAGTGGAGGTCTTCAATCAATCACCTTACTATGCGTATGACCTGAGCATCGTAATATAATTCGACTGCATAATGAATTTTAGAGCTAATCTCAACTCTTATCAATAGATTAATATATTTGATGATTATTATTAGCTGTAAAAATTACACAACATATAAACAGATGTTAATATTTGATGGATTTAGCATGACAATGTTTCACTTGTGTGTTTAAGAAAATGATGCACCTAACACACACACACACACGAAGAAACACATAAGCTACATTATTTTTATTATGTAATGTATTAGTGATATCTAGTCCTATTTATTATGCTATTGCATAGCTTTTATCGTGGGCTTTGAGAGCGGCGACTGAATCTAAAAATTCCGTAACGAGAAAAAAAAAACTAACACTCCGGCTAACGTCGTTTCAGTTCGGCAAACTTCGGCAGACTTCTCATTTTTTTTTAACGGAATTTCGATAAATACTATTTATAAAACTTGCAAGGGGTTTGGTGTACATTTTGGGGAAGGTTACCACCTTCCTTCTGGTAGCTGGTTCCCTCCGAAGTTTCCCTCAAGATAGCTGGCGCTCGACTGATTCAGTCTCATCCGGTAAAACGAATGATTAGAGGCCTTGAGGTCAAAACGACCATAACCTATTCTCAAACTTTAAATCGGTGAGAGGGCCGCCTTCCTCGATCGAAGGCTGTCCTCTTTTAGGATGGAAGTGTCCAGTGGGCCACTTTTGGTAAGCAGAACTGGTACTGTGGGATTAACCAAACGCCGGGTTACGGAGCCCGATGGACGCTCATGAGACCCGAGGAAAGGTGTAACTTGAATTAATATCAAAGAAAAAGAAAAAACATGAATTAATATCAAAGACACAAAGAAACTGTATAAATAAAAAATAAATAATAAATTATACTTGCATAAGTTGGTTAAAAAGGCTATGCAATAGCTTTACCGCGGCAGTCTCCGAATGTCACACATTTTTTTTTGATATTTAGTAGTTGATTATATGTAGCCTCAGCAGATCAAAGCATCTATAGTCAAAATTATAATAGAAATACACCGAGAACTGGCGCTACAAATTTTTATATTTTCTATAGATAAATATACAAAAACAACTCCACTGAAAACACAAAAAGCACTGTTTTTCTTCTAAATGCATTGATTAATACCTGATATAAAATCATTTCTATATCATTTAAAAGATGTATATTGTATTTTTTTTTCAATATTTTCTAAGTTAGTATCAACAAAGTTTTCTACTTTATTGATACGTATAATTGGGAAAGAAGAAAAAGATATAAAAAAATGTAGTATAAATTTCATTTATTCATAGTTACTCATAAATTATTAAATTTCATATTAAAAAACAATCTATTTTTAACTATAAATGCATTATACCTACCGTTTGTTATATTAAGACATATAACACTTTATATAGTAAATGATCTTCATATTTTAACTAAACAAAACCTAATCACTGAGATGTAAAAATCATTTAATGATCATGTTCAAAAGTGCAGTTTGCATTCCTGATTAGCAATACTGTGGAGGTACTAGATAGATAATCGACTATTTCTGGCCCTATTACTCTGGTTAAGTGCTATGTAGGCTAGGGTCAACCCAATTGCTTTTTTTTGGAATTCAAATGCCAGATGTAGTTGGTTAATTTATTGGTTGGATAATTTGGTTAACATAAAATAGTTTAGATAAAGTTAATCTAGTTATGTCCTATATGTGCTAGTTTCGGTTAAAATCCCGTCGAGTCAAACATTTACCTGAATTCAAATTACCTTTCAAATTCGTTTGACCTATTTAAATGGTAATATATATACTACATAATAAATACTTGAAAAAAAGCTTCCATAAACGATAAAACATCGTGTGAATCTTGCCGAAATCTAGAGACGAACCGCGGTCTTGTAGCGTGGCGTAACACCATTCTAATCACTGGATTACTCGGCACCTCAATTTCTTAAAAACAAATAAAAATTTAATTTTACACATATTTACATAATTATATTTATCATTTATTTTAAATAATTAAACTTTTTTTGCAGGCGAATAACATTTAATTGTTGCAAAGCAATGGGCTTTTAAAACATATAAATGGTTTTTAGTGTATTATGTTAAAAAATAAAGACGAGAAAAGTATCATTTTGTAACTCGAAGGTAATCATAAAAATAAATTGGACCGATACATCTAAAATAAAAAACTAATAAAGTTCCCTTTTTACGTTATAGTTCGCAGTATAATTTGAAAATCAATTGTTTGTTCTGAAATATTTTATATCGTCATGTTAAAAAGTAGAAGATATTATTTTAAAGACGCTAAATTTTATAAACGATTTTAATAGGCTTTTCGTTTATAAATATAGAGACGGTATTTCAAACGTCGTCTTAAGTAGAAATTGAAGATTTTTCTCGATTATTATATTTTGTCATGGCAAATATCATAGCAAAACCAATTTTCCACAGTAAAATTAGATTCCGTTTTATTATAGAATATCCCTATTTGAATTTAATAATTTTATAATAAGTAACGAATATATTAAAAACAAACATATTTAAGATGTTATTTTAGTTTCAGGGTTTAAAGTAACAGGATTTCTCACTTATGTATTTTAAAAAATTATGTTATTTTTAGCAATATAATAATATTAGTTTTCAAAAATTAATGGATTTACTTATATATCTCTTACATTATCTTAATAGAATTTAAAACGAACCATGCCATAAATATTTACCAAATGTTAAAATGTAAAATGTTTAATTTAAAATAATATGGAAAAAAATATAAGGTACCCTGGGGTAATAACGCCACGTTAAGGTTCTACCAATTTTCACGGCTTAGTTTTAGATTGTATTTTTCAAACAAATATAGGATCTGATACAGCAACTCATTGACTATCTTTATAAAAAAAATAATTTAACAGGTATGTATTCATAAAATGTAATGGCGTGATTTCTTGACCAATGCTATTTGGCGTTATTACCCACCTATATGGGTAATAACGCCATGCAAACAAAACTATGAAATAAGATGGGATAATTGCATGTAAATTGCCCAATTCTAAAAATACAAAGTCTACAAACTTAGAAATTGACAAATTGCATTCTAAGCTATTGAAAATGTTCAATTTTTTGTGAAAGTGTGAGAAAAATAAACGGGTGGTGTGGGGGGGGGGGTGAGGCAAAAGAATATCAGATCGTGAGCTTCTTTTTGCTTAAAAAGGACCGCTTAAATAGAATTATTAGAAACATTGCACAGTTTTAACTGTGTTTATTTGAATCAGTATTTAGGGTGTAGCTCGGCCCCTGTAGGGAATCAACCGGGGTATTAATGCCAAGGATTGGCGTTATTACTCCGTTATAGTTATTGCGCTGTACATTTTAAATTACAAATTATCTCGAGAAGATATCCAAAATCTTCAAAAACATTTTAAAAGTCCATGAAATGTACTACAAATTTATGTAATTAACAAAGTGTTTCCGTATAAAAAAGATAGTCTTCACATCGCAAAACGTATCTCGAAAATTTTAGATCAAGCGTTAATTTTAGTTGTTTGTAAAAACAATAAGACCTAAAAATGAAACAAATTAACTTGAAGCTGTTTTTTGCGATTTATATGACTCAAAACCCTTCTGCGCAGAGCACATGGGTGTCATTTACCCGATTATTTCATAATTATGCAAAATATAAGCACTTGGCGTTATTACCCCGCCTGGCGTTATTACCCCAGGGTACCTTACTTTAAAAGATGTTTTTACAATAGCCAAATTTTTTTTAATAGCTAAAAAACTTCAACATATATTTAAGTATCTTAATGATATGATCTCGAATGTTAAATGTTAAAAAAATCATTTGTAAACTGTAGATTAAAAAGAAATTGATGAGATAAAAAAAAATTATGAAATGATGTCTATGCAATTATATACAAGTGGGTAAGAGTGATAGCAAAATTGCTCAGATTGTTTTGTTTATTGTGTATGCCAAACATCTTATAGTTTAATTAATAAATCTTAATTGTTCATTTATAAGCATTATATTCTTAAATAAAGCTTAATTTTAAAATAATTATAATGGAATTTATTTATTTTAATCATATTTAAAAATGTCAAATTAAAATTTTTAATTAAAATCCAAATTAAAATTTTTTAAATGCGGAGAATTAAAAAAGTTTAGAAGAGGTATAAATGAAATTTGAATTTATAAACCACAAAAAATAAACAAATAAGTAATTAAAATGTATAAAGGAAATTTTAAATAATGAATCATTTTTAATAGAAATGAAATTGAATAAAAAAGATATCATGAATGTCAGTAATAATAATATAAATAAATGTAAACCCTTAAATTGTCAAAAAATTTCAAAGTTTCTTAAATTTAAATCCATCTTAGTATGAAATTTTCAATTTGACAAGACTGGCTTTTAGATAAAGAGCTTCTCGTTTACTAGCGAGACGTTTTACCTCCAAACATTATGTCTACACGAAACAGAATGAAAATAATTTTCTTTTTTCAAAATTTAACTCGCAAAAATCAATGGATGGCATTGATAAAATTGATTTAATAAAAAAATAAAAAAAACTATAATTTGTCATGTTACAGGAGATATTCGGCTATTGGTATACAAATTTAAGTCACTTACTAACACGGATTTGTGTAAGAATTCTGTGATGATCAAAAAGACAAAGGACAGACGCGAATATGGTTTTTGCAAGATGAACCAAACCCTAAAAACAGTGCAAATACTACAACGGATTTTTTCCTTCGTTCTACGAGATTCCGTTTGAACAATTTTTAATGTTTAAATTCCAGAAAAAAAATATATGAATGTATGTAAATGAAATAAATTTTCTTAAAATTAACGACTTGTTTAATAAACTAACTAGCTGCACCCGTCGAAACTCGACGGAAAAGAATATATATTAAGTATGATATATATCAATCTTAAATAGACAGTAAAATACTAAGCGAAATAAACAATTTCCACCTCTTAAAATAGGGATAACATAGCTTTTCATGATAAAGATACACAAACTTTAGAAAATAACAAAAAATAAGGAAAACAACTCATAAATTATTATGTTGGACTTAACTTAGCTGCAAATCTTTTTTTTTTAATGTGGTTTCTAAACCTTAAATATTATTTAAATGCCAAATTATTTAGGAAGTTAATATTATACCCCGGAAGACGAATTCAAAAATATCTGCATAGTTTATTTTTTCTCCGTTTAAATATCGCTTAATAACTGTATAATAATTATAATATCAATGAAACATTTTAATTATAATAGAAACAGGGACTTACTAAACTGCATAACCAACCCACTACATATTTACAGCACTTGCAATAAATTTAATTTATTTATTGGTTTATATCCTCCATGAACTTGTAAAAATTAATTTTATTGTTATGGCAACGAAAAAAGAAAAACGATATCTCTGTTATTAAAAACAATAAAAGTTTTGTATTTGTTGCTGAAATGCAGATTTTTTTTAAACAATAACTTATAGAATAAAATTATTTTAATTATTTTTTTATATTATGCAAAATAGAAATATAGTAATACCGGCATATCACAGGTTTTATTCTTTTTTTTCTAATATGACATCATTTACACCTTCAGAAATACTCATCTTAAATAAAAGTGTGATTTATGAGTTATTTAAGAATTCTTTAGTTTCTTAAAATATACATTATAATTAAATAGAAATGCCGCAGTTTATAGAAATATTTTCATTTATGCACCCACCACGGATCTTTAAATTCATAGAAGTTCACTTTGCAGGAATTAAAGTCAGTGAATATGACATCATCACTGACACAGCTATAACAATGTATATTATATTCATGGAATATATCTATCTGGTTTCTGTATGACGACATTTTCTCCATCGACAAAATTTCTTTAGATATTGTATTTTATTAAAGTTTATCTTCTGTTATTTCACTTACATAATACTTAATAATATTACTCAGTAAATAATCTGTGTATTATAGGGAATAACTATTTGCAATCATTTTATAATGATTAAATTTTACGAAAACATTTATTTTTTTTAAATTTAATTATTATTATTATTATTATTATTATTATTTTTTTTTGAAATGCGATTATACATTCACCGATTAGATCAAGCTCCTGATTGGTGGAAAATAATGAAACAAAATAAATTTTGAAAAAAGCTTAACCTGTTGCCACTGTTTTGAAGAAATGTCATGAAAAAGCTTTTAAAATTAAAAATAAAATATAAAAATTGAAATAAATTAAAAATTAGCCAGAATGGGCACATCTACACATAAACAGCTTTCATTTAAAAAAATAATTATCAAAATCGGGCCAGTAGAAAGCTCAGGGCTGATGACCAAAAAAACAGCCAGGTGTTTTAAATATATAGATCATTGGAGGCCTCCGTAATACCTACCCATGATGGATATGCGTACTAAGAAATATGAAAATAAAATATGTGTAAATTACTTAAAAAATGCATCGCAATTCAAAAACTAAATTTAAACGCATCCTTATATATATTATAAATGTGAAAGTGTGTCCGAAAAATTGGAATGAACTTGGCTTCAAAACGGATGGATTAATGTCTTTGAATTTTTGCATATGGATAGATTATAGGAGTGGAATGAACATAGGCTAATTTTTATTTATTTTATTCAAATATTTTACTTAATAATTCAAAATTTAATTATTTTTCATACAAAATCAATAGGCATTTTTCAGATAAAATTTAACCATTTTCCTTTTCTGTTGCCAAAAAAAAAATAAAATAAAAAATTGGAATAATAATTTTTCAGCGGCAATGAATTTTCAATAAAAAACTTCCACGCGAAAAACTATAATAAAATAATTTAAAAGAAAATAAAAATGACGTCATGTTTGAAGTAAAAATAATAGGTGCATTTTTTATAATATATTTAACAAAGGTATTTGTTTATTTAATGGGAATTTTTGTGTAAAATATGGCGACATAAATTTAAAGTAAAAATAATGAAAAAGAATTATATTTTTAATAAAATGGTTCAGTTATGAAAATTTGACGTCATAGTTGAAATAAACGGGTACTTTATAGCAGTCGTCAAAAATACAAGGGGTATGAATATCAGTAGCTAATGGAGCGAGATAAATAATGACGTCATATTTAAAATGAATCAGAAATATTATTTTACTTATATTAATTAATAAGTTATCAGTTACATACAAATGAATATTTTTATTCAAAACTCATAATTATCAATGGAAGAAATTTTTTGTGGGTAAAAGGTGGAAAATAAAACTACAGATTAATATATTTTTGGCTCGAATTTTAACACTTTCGAACAAAGTTGAAAAGTTATTATGCTTTCGGTTTGCCTGTCTGTCTGGTCGCTTTCTAACTTTCGTAAATATACTCCTATTTCCATGAAATTTTTGGACGTTCTTTACGTTTTCCTGGCACGAATACCTATTGAAAATAAGTTTCTACCATGATTAGTTTATTTACAGGGATTGTCAAAAAATTTCCTTACATTACGGCATTATGGGGAAAATCGTTTTAATTAAATTTAACGATGTTACACCCTGTGAAACATATTCAAATTTACATGCATTTACAAAGTGCGCTAAAATATGCATTTTGTAAAGTATGTAGTGGAAAGGACACTTATTATTCATTTACAGGGTTACTCAGAAGAATTCCATTGCATGGAACAGTTTTCGAAATATTTTAATTATGGTAAACGATTTCATGTATAATCAAATTGATATACGTTGCTGAGGCTTAATGTGAGTTATTTCATGCATAATACGAAGTGCATAGCATTCACAGGGACACACAAAGGATTTCAAATATTATATATTCTATTCGAAGTACTGTATATGATGGATGATGACTGTTGCATGTATGAAATGCATTTTGAATTATGACATGTTCTTTTAAGTTTCGCTAAATGTATGCATATTAAATGGAGAGTATAAATAGTTAAATTTAGATATACAGGGTTACACAAAAGATCTCGGAAAGGTTACTGAATATGAACGTAATTTACTTAAAGGTGTTTTTTTAATAAAATATGCATTTTTATTTTGAACTGCATTTAGTAAACTAAGAAATGTTTGTAGTATAATATACAAAATGATATACAGGGTCCCGCAAAGAACTGGATACAAGGTTGTCTTCGGATGATAATTTCTGAAAATGTAATTTAGGTAGTAATAAGAAATATTTTTGTTTGAACTAAATTTTAGAAAGATACTTTCGTGTATTGAAGGCACTTGGAAAACTACAGGGCTGAACAAGAATGTTTCTATCTATTAGTATTAATCGCTGAAAGAAAAATTTTAACCAGCAAACAAATTAGCAAATAGGGATTTTTAGAAGTTTTTTACCATAAATTCGCGATAAAAAGTTAATTACACATGCTTTTTATCATCGAAATTTTTTGCTTGATTGATCAATTATTTCTTCTTTAAATGTTGTGTGAACGAAGTCACGGGTAACTGCTAGTACTTAATATGTTTAATATACATAGAAATGATGTATTATGTAACTGCTGATGAACCAATTTCAACAAATTACATAAAACACCAAATACTCAAGTAGTATCGTACTGCGTAAAAGAAATATCTTTATAAGTCCAAAAATATAAATCCTATTAACTAACAGTTTATTGCGTTGGATTAAGCGTCTCATTTCCTATTTAAATATATTTTTGAATTGAAATTTCAATGACCTACAGTGCCATGAAAAATCGAAGAATGTGAGAAACAGAATTACAAATATATCGGCAACTAGTAATCCGATCAACTTCATTCTAGATGCAAAATTTGTATTATTTTATTGACTTGTATGTCCACAAATGGAAACAAAAATATCGAAATGTTTTACAAATATTTCACGGGAACGATTTTTTCGAGATTTCAAAAATATAGTTCTGGATAATCGAGGTTTTGATATTAAATAGGTTTCTTCTCATTGTTTGATACTAAGTACATGCAAAATTTCAAGTCTGTATCGCAATTTGTTTAGGAGATAAAGCATTTACAGACACACAGAAACACAGGCAAACAGTCAGACAAACTGACGGACGGCAATTTCTTTTTCTAAAAATATGTTTTTCAGAATCTTGAGTATCTAAAATGTGTAAATCCGTAAATGGTTTTTTTTTTTTTTTTTTTTTTTTTTTTTTGATTTTTAGAACGACTGCAAGATTTATCCTATATACTACGCATGATGGGTAAGTAATATATTTTAATTACTTTATCATACATTATGCATAAATAAATAATTATTAAATATGTTAATTTTTCGTAAGATATACTTAAAACGTTTCATGGTTTAGGATAAGTGATAAATACATGAACAAAAATTTCTTTCTTAAGACAAAAACTGTACAGTAGATTGATTGGGAAGAGTTTTTCTGCAGTATTCGGAAAAGTTGAAAAGATTAAATGTCAAACATGTTGATTGATAGTAAAACTGCACTTCCTAAATCGAAGATTACAAGCATTGCACATTGCTAGTTATTGTTGATACTTTAAAACCGTGTTTTGCAGTTTTTTCTTTTACGTTGAATCTTCTTGAATCTGATCAAATATTAAGATTGTTTTTCATGATTTTTGCATATGGCTAGGTGTTAGCTTTGTAATTTAGATATATATATCAATTTTATATAGTTTAATGTAATAATATAAAATATATGAGGGAAATTATTTATTATTTAATCAGACTCATTTACAAAATTTTTTTATATAATATTAGGTATATGTATATACAGGGTGTATCTAAACTACTGGGCAAAACTTTAAGGGGTGATAGTACACATCAAGACAAATAATATTAAATGGGAAACTAAGTTTCCCAAACGTCTTCTGAAGGAGATAGGCGCCAACAAAGTTTAGGGTCCAAAATTTGGAATGATTATAAAAAAACGGAAATATTGGTCGATTCGTTTGCAGTTTTCACGAAAACTATTCTTTATGTCTGTATTGTCTTGAAAATAAATTATAAAGATAAATTTCAAAAAATGCCGATAGAGGGCGCTTTTGACGTTGGAATAACGAACAACTATTTTTTATCGTTATTTTTTGCATATCATTAATTTTTTTTGAAAGATTAGACATAAAACTAAATTTTGAGCTGTGGTTGAGTGGTTGAGTAGCACAAACTGAACTGTGTTTAATGAGAGTGGGTCAGTTCAAATTTCAAATAATTATAAAAAACTGAAAAATTGGTCAATTCATTTGCGGTTTCCATTAAAATTATTCTTTAGGTCAATATTGTCTTGAAAATAAATTATACAGATAAATTTCAAAAAATGCCGATAGAGAGAGCTTTAGACATTGGAGTAACGTACAACTATGTTTTACCGTTATTTTTTGCATATCATTAATTTTTTTTTTTTTTTTTTTTTTTGGAAGCTTAGACATAAACTTAAATTTTAAGCTGAAAATCTGAATGGTTGAGAGTGGTTAAGTAGCGCAAACTGAACTGTGTTCAATGGGGGTGGGGAGGTTCAAATTTCAAATGATTATAAAAAACGGAAAAATTGGTCGATTCGCTTGCGGTTTTCTCTAAAACCATTCTTTATGTCAGTATTTCCTTGAAAATAAATTTTAAAGATAAATTTAAAAAAATTCCTTTAGAGGGCTCCTTAAACTTTAGAGTAACCAAAAACTATTTTTAACCGTTATTTTTTTTCTAAGTAAATGTTTTAAAAGCTTAGACTTAAATTTTGAGCTCAAAATCTGAATCGTTGTGAGTAATTAAGCAGCAAAAAATTGAACTGTGTAGGTAGGGTAAGAAGGGCAACATTTCAACTCCTGAACACAGTTCAGTTTGCGCTTCTTAACCCTTCCCAACGATTGAGAATTAGAGCTCAAAATTTAATTCTAAGCTTTTGCAAGCATTTAATTAGATACAAAAAATAAGAGTTAAAAATATTTCTTGGCTACTCTAATGTTTAAGGCGCCCTCTAACGGAATTTTTTTAAACTTACCTGTAAAATTTATTTTCGAGGAAATACTGACATAAAGAATAGTTTTAGAGAAAACCGTTAACGAATCGACCAATTTTCTCGTTTTTTATAATTATTAGAAATTTGAACCTCCCCACCTCCATTGAACACAGTTCAGTTTGCGCTACTTAACTACTCTCAACGATTCAGATTTTCAGCACAGAATTTAAGTTTATGCCTAAGCTTCCAAAAAAATTTAATGAGATGCAAAAAATAACGTTAAAAATAGTTGTACGTTTCTTCAAAGTCTAAAGCGCCCTCTATAGACATTTTTTTTAAAATTTATGTTTATAATTTATTTTCAAGACAATACTGCCATAAAGAATAGTTTTAGTGAAAACCGCAAATCAATTGACCAATTATTCTGTTTTTTATAATCATTTGAAATTTGAGCCTACCCTCTCCCATTGAACACAGTTCAGTTTGCGCTACTTAGCCACATGTTTTGAGCTCAAAATTTATGTTTATGTCTAAACTTCTAAAAAATTTTAATGAGATGCAAAAAATAACGGTAAAAAATAGTTGTTCGTTACTCGAAAGTCTAAAGCGCCCTCTATCAGCATTTTTTGAAATTTATCTTTATAATTTATTTTCAAGACAATACTGACATAAAGAATAGTTTTCGTGAAAACTGCAAACGAATAGACCAATTTTTACGTTTTTTATAATCATTTCAAATTTTGGTCCATAAACTTTGATGGCGCCTATCTCCTTCGGAAGACGTTTGGGACCCTTAGTTTCCCATTTAATATTATTTGTCTTGATGTGTACTATCACCCCTTAAAGTTTTGCCCAGTAATTTAGATACACCCTGTATATATATATATATATATATATATATATATATATATATATATATATACAGGGGTTATAAAAAGCCGCTGTGTGATCACAACGAATAAATGGATGGAAACCCGGCAGACTTAGGGATAAAATATGATCTAATTTCATTGCAAGCTCAGTACAGTTAATATAATCAAGATCTTTCTTACTGCTTTTCTTTGTTGATGAACCCACCGAATAAATTTGTGTTTGCGGAATTTTGTGGATAGTGGCCAGTAAAATTACCAAGACATCGGTATCATTTACTTTGAAATCGGTTTCATTTATTTTCGAACTAGGTGGCGTTTTTGAAATATGAAAAATTATCCGCATATCTGCATCTTCATATTGACATAAGTAGTCTTCTTCACGTATCACGACATGATCTGTGACAGTATGGTAAGAAAAACAGCTTTCTCCAACTGTTATAAAAATTTTCTTGTTTTGAATTATTGAAACTGTCTGCCAAATGGAATCGTGCGCGCAACGCTTATCTGTCACTCTCAACAGTCGCGCAGATAATTGAACATCTTAAATCTAGGCAAACATGAATTCAGCACATTTTTTGATAAGACAATCTAGTACGGTTGGATTGGGAATAAAATAAGCTTTTATTTGATGTGTAACTCGATTAAATAACTTATGCGGGTATATTAACAATGGTTACTTGCCTGTTTACACCTGGCAACCCCAAGGTTGGCAACAGTGGACAGCAGGCATCCTAGTACGGTTAGATTGGGAATAGAAATAAGATTTTATTTGATATGTAGCTCGATTAAATAACTTATGAGGGTATATTAACTACGGTTACTTACCTGTTTAAACCTGGCAACCCCATGGTTAAAACCACATGAGAGCAGGCAACCTAGTACAGTTGGATTGGGAATAAAATAAGCTTTTATTTGATGTGTAACTCGATTAATAAACTTATGGGGGTACATTAACAATATTTACTTACCTGTTTAAACCTGGCAACCCCATGGTTGGCAACATTGGAGAGTAGGCAACCTAGTAAGGTTGGATTGGGAATAAAATAAGCTTTTATTTGATGTGTAACTCGATTAAATAACTTATGAGGGTATATTAACTACGGTTACTTACCTGTTTAAACCTGGCAACCCCATGGTTAAAACCACATGAGAGCAGGCAACGTAGTACGGTTGGATTGGGAATAAAAGAAGCTTTTATTTGATGTGTATCTCGATTAAATAACTTATGAGGGTACATTAACTACGGTTACTTACCTGTTTAAACCTGGCAACCCCATGGTTGACACCACTTGAGAGCAAACAACCTAGTACGGTTGGATTGGGAATAAAATAAGCTTTTATTTGATGTGTATCTCGATTAAATAACTTATGAGGGTATATTAACTACGGTTACTTACCTGTTTAAACCTGGTAACCCCATGGTTGACACCACTTGAGAGCAGGCAACCTAGTACGGTTGGATTGGGAATAAAATAAGCTTTTATTTGATGTGTAACTCGATTAATAAATTTATGAGGGTACATTAACAACATTTACTTTCCTGTTTAAACCTGGCAACCCCATGGTTGGCAACATTGGAGAGCAGGCAATCTAGTACCTTTGGATTGGGAATAAAATAAGCTTTTATTTATGTGTATCTCGATTAAATAACTTATGAGGGTATACTAACTACGGTTACTTACCTGTTTAAATCTGGCAACCCCAAGGATGGCACTACTTGAGAGCAAGCAACCTAGTACGGTCGGATTGGGAATAAAATAATCTTTTATTTGATGTGCAACTCGATTAACGAACTTATGAGGGTATATTAACACCTGTTACTTACCTGTTTAAAACTGGCAACCCCATAGTTTGCACCACTTGAGAGCAGGCAACGTAGTATGTTGGAATTAGGAATAAAATAAGCTTTTATTTGATGTGTAACTCGATTAAATAACAAATGAGGGTATATTAACTCCAGTTACTTACCTGCTTAAACCTGTCAACCGCATGGGGGCACCACTTGAGAGCAGGCAACCTACAAGCAAGGTCTCCATTGGGGGCATACTCAGAATTTAAAAAAAAAAATACGTACGAATTAAACTACTCATGTATGTAATAAAGGATCAGTGAAAATTAGAGGCGGAATTACATTATTAGACATGTAAAAAAACAAAATAGTTTGGAATAATTGGCGTGAAAAGTTGAAAGCGACGCGGGATTTGGCGAGCAGTGCATTTCCTCACCAAAAGCAGATGATTTTAACGAATCTGAAAATTGATTTTAATTGACTTCACTGTTAAAAATCTGCAGCATTTACTGCAACGTCACTCCACTACTTTTATAGAATATCTCTCTTCTGACCAATGAGAATGCTCCATAGCACGGTTAATTGACCGTGTCATACACTGTTAAAAATCTGCTGCATTTTGCTGCAACGCACTCCACCGCTTGTATATAATATCTCTATTCCAACCAATGAGAAAGCTCCATTTCACGGCCAAGTAACCGTTTTCTATACAAGCACGGGAGTGCGTTGCAACAATATGCAGCAGATTTTTAACAGTGTATTTTTCAATTTGGAACAATTTTAATCAATTTAAGTTGTGTTTTAAATGATAAAATATATTAAGTTCATTTTGTTATAAGTACATATAAACGTATATGACAAAATTACACTTAAAGTAAACTAAAATTACTTAAACTGAACTTATTTAAATAAATTGAACATAGAAAGTTTTTTCTTTAAAAAGTATTCGAAGCGTAAAAGCGTATTTTTCAAAATTTCGTTTTTTCGCCAACCGGAGATAAATCGACAAATAAACGAAATTTTTATTATTTTTTTACGGACGTTATAAGGAGGTTCCTTCGAAATTTTTTTCATAAACATATATAACTATATGAGAAGAACATTCTGTAATTTTTCAGATTTTTCTGAGTATGCCCGTATGGAGACCTTCCTTGCTAGTACGGTTGGATTGGGAATAAAATAAGCTTTTATTTGATGTGTATCTCAATTAAATGACAAATGAGGGTACATATTTTTGTTACCGGATCTCGTACTAAAACATATATACTTGAATTTATGCATCAGAAACCTTAAGCTTAGTCTTTAAAAGCTCCTAGTAGTCCCAACTAAAAGCCAGCATCAAGAAAATTTAAAATATTTGCTGAACCATAAATGTTTTTAGAAATACAAATATCTCCTTTTGGTTACAAAAAATAGTGCAAGTTTCAAAATTATAAACATTTTATAGTTTCTTTTACAAATGCCTTCTATTTTTAGGTGCGTTCGTAATTATATAATAAATACGAAGCATCTATAGTAGTTGTGTGATCCGCTGTTAACTTTTTGTACACTTATTCGCATATAACAGCTCGAAAACTGCTCATTCGAATGGTTTATAGTTTAATATGTATAATACTTGCAGAATTTAGTCAATTCACTTCAAGTTTTATGAAAATCAAATTAAAAATATGACAATAAAAATTTTCTTTATTATATTAAATGCACTCATACGTAAATAATCCAACGATACATAATGTTTTAAGTTTCTCATGGTGACTTTATCATATTTAAGACAGAAAAGTATTATTTTCAAATTACTGAATTATAAAACACATATGATCTGAACCCTAAAATAGTCACCACTTTTTACAGAACGTCATTAATCATGCTCGGTGTTTTTGCCGTCTGGCTCCTGCCAAACAAAATAATGTAAACAAAGAAATATTTTTCACTTAATATACATATATAAAATTTCAATAAAACAATAATTTTCATTTTTTCTGAAATTATACATTTTATTCGTAAAATTTGAAATAATGGGAAAAAGTAAAAATGAACTAACATTAGGAATTGTTACGTAGACTTTTCCGCCAATTTCACCTTTGTTTACAAAAATGAAGTAGAAATATTTTAGAAAGTTGAGGAATGAAAGAAACAGATATACATAAAAGAAATATGAAGTAACACTTTTTGCTTAACTCCAAATTAAGCTACATAATTTGGTACATAGAAAAATAGATCACGTAAATGAGCATGGAAAAGCAAATGCATATGTAATTACATTTAAATATAAAAAATAAAGTATTTATGTACATAGGAATGACAAGCAAGAAATTGCAGGACAGATTGAAAGAACATATGACAGACATATAGAAATGAAAACGGTCTAGAGCTTTATCTCGTTTGAATTTAAAAGTAGATATTGACATTTTTTTCAGTAATACGAGGATCATAGCACAAGTAAATTATTATCTACCTGCATTTTGCGGGAGTCGATTGAGATATTATGTAGAGGAAGGAACTCATGCAATGGTACATTATCATGCCATATTCTGCATATTTAGTTTCGTCTGCTTAATATTAACTACATATTCGGTTTAGATTGGCCTGATTAACTTAACTGCTTTTTCCCTTACCCCTATTTTTTTGTTTGTTTCGATTTGCAATATTTAAACCACTGTATTTACCGAAGGTTTTACGGATTTCTTCTCGTTCCCCCTCTTGAAGATGACCAAGGTTTGTGAGGGAGTGACCTTTGGATAAAGGCACTCTAGCATTTTTGAGATCGTGACGTCAATAATTTATCATGTGTAACCGTGAAAGCGACATCTATCCTCTCTTTTACTTTAACTTTCTAGAGCGTGTGTAACTTTCTCAGATTCTACAGGTATGTCGCGGTTAGAAGTAAGATGTAAATTTGTAGTATCTCAGTTTGCAGCATATAAAAGCTTGGAGTTTGAGTGTGCGTGGTGTGTCTAGCGGCGAATGCCCGCTGGTGTGTCTAGCGGCGTTAGCTAGCAAGTAGTGGCTAGAAGCTAGCTAGGTGGTGACGACAAGCAGTGGGATTGATCTAGAGCGAGTGATATCAAGTATTATCGAGCCTTCAGCGAGTGAAAAGGAGTTTTGGAAGTCGATTCGAGAAGTTTGCCGTTGGTAAGAGTTAATATTGATTACGTTGAATATTTTCAAAGTTAATAAAGAGTATATATACAGCCACAGGCTGTTTAATAAAGTTCTATCTAGCAGTCTAGCGGAAGTTTAAGTGAGAAGCAATCTCAAGTGCCCCGATTGAGTTAGTGCCGGAGCTGTGAGTATAAGTTTATTCCTTCAGTATTGTTATTAGTTATTAAAATTCAAGAACTGCTCCACTGCCCTTGAGCCCTAACCGTTTAAATAAACTGGTTTTTATCTTATGTTCTGAGTTATGTCTCCATTCCACCCCCACGCTTAGTGTCCATCCGTTACAGGTTTAGTCGAAAGTGCTCGTGATATCATTCAATTTCTAATATCTGTGTATAAAAGTTTTAATGTTTTAAAACCTTTAATTTTTTTTAAACCTAATATAAAAAAATCTATGAATCATGCATGTTTTCATGTTTTTGATTCATATTTTAAGGTGAATTTGCTTTTCCTCTACATATAGATTTTTCATATATTTTAATAAATCGAATATTCTTCACTACAGAGATTTGTCTCAATAGCATATATATACATCTAGAAACATTTAAATGTAAAGCTCTCCGATATACAAAATTAATATTCTGTTTTTAATTGTAATTGCAATATGTGTGTTACTGCAAACTTAATCATTGCAACAAAATCTAAGTATCTTACTTTGTAATGTGTAATTCTTGAATTTGTTACATATATCACTTGTTACATATATCACCTATATGACATCTGTCTGATTTTAGGTGAAAAATTGTTTTTTCTTAAACTGTCTACAATGTAGGACTATATGCTAAAAATTCAGTAAAATATTATAAAGTATAATGACCAGGCACTTTTTCTTAAAAATTGAGAAACATGTACATACATACAAATTTGCATATATATGTGTCTTAATTAACCAAAATTCTTTTCCAAATAAACCTGCAAATTCGTCATTATATTGGAATATTATTTGTAATGCGATCATTTTAAAAGAAATAGAGGTTTTTCAAATGTATTGCATTTAATAATGAAAACTACATTCAATCTTTGAGTATCGAATACTACATATAGTAAAATTTAGAATCCATATTTTTTGTACTTAGTGACACAAAATTTTGTTTTGTTTGAAAGACTGATTCAACTGTAATTCAAAATGAAATATCATATTTCAGTACTATATATAGCAGAAAAATACATGGTATTTGAGAATAATTCGGGGACAAACTATGTATGTCTATCGTCTAAAATAGCCATTATCTTTCGAAACATTTCTTTTAGCGCCATAATAATGTATAGTGATGGTTTTATATGTTCATGTTACGTTAAAGTTTTGAAATATATATTTGTGGAACTGTAAATTATGAATAAAAAAGAGCAAGAAAAATTTGAGAAAACAAGGTAAATGGATAAAGAATGCTAATTATTTCCATTTAACGTAGCAATATTCCATTTATAATGTCTTTTGAATACCCTCAATTCTAGAATGATCTATTTTGCGTTTATTTAGAAAAATAAAATAAAAATAAAAATCTTTTTTAAATATAAAATTCAAAGTCTATGTGTATATTTATATGCAAATGAGCAGTTTTTAAATAACTCATAGACTCTGCAAAAACAATTTAATTGGCCTTATATTTTAAAAAGTGTGAAATATTGAACTATAATTAGTTTTTTAATTGGCTTTTCATACATTTTCTTTTGATTGTGGAATTTTAAGGTGGAATCAGTTCCTGTTGAACATCTACTTCTTATTTACACATCTGATTAAATAAGACTATTAAATAGTGTAGTGTATATAGGGGCTTTTCTGATCTTTTAGTGCGTTCAAAATACATAAACTTAAAAAAATGGAAAGTAATTTATTAATAAATCTCCACAGCTACATAGTCTTTGAAACTCACAAATATTGCCAAATTTTCCGAAATAATTGAGCAAATCCGACGTACAAGTACAAATATATGTCGTAGAGACTCTTTACACAACGTCTCAACATCATATCAAATACAAAACAGTGTAGATAAATCGTAACAGTCGAGCAAAGCTGCTTAAAACATATTGCATTCAAGAATCAGCTACTAGTTCACTCGACGACTGACTGATAATCATTCCGCTCTTCAGTGGTCTCCTATATACAGGGCGTTTCGCTACCAGACGGACAAACTTTAAGGGATGATAGTAGACATGAAGACAAACATTATTAAATAGGAAACCATGAGGCTCAAATGTCTTCTGTAGGAGCTAGGGGCCATTAAAGTTTAAGGATCAAAAATTCAAATAATGATAAAAAACGGAAAAAAGGGTCGATTCGTTTGTGGGTTTCATTAAAATCATTCTTTATATCACGATTTTTGTAGAAAACTTTTTCAAGGATTACGTTCAAAAATTGTCGATAAACGGCGCTTTACACTTTAGAGTAACGAACAACTACTTTTTACCGTTATTTTGTGCATGGGGTTGAAATTATTCTAAACTTTAGACTTTAACTTAAATTTTAAGCCCAAAATCGAAAACATTGGAATCGGGTAACTAGCGAAAAATAAATAATGGACAGAGGGGGGATTTTAAACGCTCATAAACATTGAACAAACTAATCCATTTAGTTGCGGTTTGCGTGAAAGTCATTCCCTTGGTAATTATTTTATTCAAAATGACACACACAGCAAGATATGTCGAAATCAGTTAGGCCGTCTATCTGAATTATCGGCGGGATATCGGCAATCGTCCACTGACATTATTATGATGTCAATAGATCATAATCTTTTAAAGTAGTCGAATGCTTGTATTGGCAGGAAATCGCAATAACATATCAATTTGACTTGATGATTTTTACTCCTAAAATTTAGATCGGCCAACTTTATAAACCGACTAATTCCTGAAAATTTTATCCCCAACTAACATTCCCCTACAGTTTCTTTCAATTTATGATGTGATTCAATTAAACACGTGACTTTCCCCGCTGTTTTAAGGTCTTTTCATTATCTCCTACTTTAGCCAACACCTCAAAAATATGTAGCATGCAAGGTCATTTTTAACCAGTCGGAAGAGGGACAGTGAAATGCGAAGAAGTAACGTGAAGTGAGTGAAGTTTTTTTCGAATTTTCTTCAGAAATTAGTAGGTTTTCATCTTTTAAAAATAAACGATCGTTTGATATGAATGGAATTTATATCTCAGAATTAGAAAAAAATGATGCACTATTTTTATGGATTTACAAAGAGTCATTCTTACTTAAAATGTAAGAAACAGTTTTAATTTAAATTTAAATTAAAACTGTTAAGTTTTTCTGTAATTATCAAAATTATTTAAATTTAAACTTAAATTCGGAAAATTTAAGTTTAAATTTAAATAGAAAGAAATATATATATTTTTCAAAAGATTAAATTTTTTTGTGTTTTAAATGAATGAATTAAAAATAAGGAATATCAGATAATAAAATTAAAACATTAAGGAACAATTTCCTTTTTTTCCACATTTCTTTACTTTAGAATATGGTAAAACATATTTAAAAGAAATTGTGAATATTTCTTTAAGAATCTCCTTGAATGATCAAACATGATACAAATACAGAATAGGTTTTGTCTCACAAAATTATAATAAAGAGGGGGAGGGGGCTGGAGAAAATAAGAAAATTCTTAAAAATAGTTGTAACGTTACCTGCATGCTGGGTGTCATTTGTAACGTTAGGTTGGTCGTGGTGGAGGTTAAATGTAGACATACTCAGTGATTAAGATAAAACAACACCGTTTATTGAAACGATAAAGGCTGAAGGGAAGTGGAGCAAGTCTTAATTTTACACAACTGAGAAGACTAAGAAAAAAAACTAAACACATACTCACAAGCTTCGGCCTAGCTCAGTCGGGGCACCTACTAATACCTTCCGCTATCTCTTGGCTGATCTGCTAGATAAAGCTTAATTAAACAGCCCGTGGCTGTGGGTAATCCTTTATTCACAAACAATCCAGATGAAACTAAGAGGTTTCTTACCCCGGCCAATTCTCAAGTCAACTGTCGGAACTCCTTTCCACTCACTGGAGGCTTCGTTGCTACTTTTCAATCGGCTAGCACTTCGCTGAACAATACTTCACTTCGCTATCTAATACCGGAGATCCTCACATACAGATGCTCTCTCGCTGGCTAATGCCAGAGACACCCACTGGCTAATGCCAGAGACACTCACTGGCTAATACCAGAGACACTCGCTGGCTAATGCCAGAGACACTCTCTATTCACTCAAACCCAAGCTTTTATATGCTGCAAACTGAGATATTTCACATTAACATATTACTAATAACCGCAAGCTAACTGTAAAATCCGAAAGAGCACACACACTCTAGAAAGTTGAAGTAAAAGAGAGGATAGATGTCGCTTTTACGCTTACACATGTTAACTTTTTGACGTCACGATCTCAGAAACACTAGAGTGCCTTTATGGAAAGGTCACTCCCTCACAACCCCCCCTCGGATTCTACAGAGAAAAAGGGCTGGGCCAAATGCATGCCCAGAACTTTTTCTTGTTATAAATTTCGAGCCGTAATAAATACAGTGATGGGTGAAATTTAGCGCCGAAACATAACTTTTAAAATATTAACTTTAACCCATCACAACCAACCTCAGTTTGCCTCAAATATTCACATATTCAATCCAATCATTCTTCTATCTTACAAATAGCCTCCGTAAAACTTCCAAAAACTCGTATAACTTTCAAAACTAATTACTTCTTCTTTCAAAACAGCCCACTCCACTGGGAGTGCTAAAATTTCTCAAAACACTAAACTTCCGAACCAGTGGCCGAGAGGTTCGGACCTCTCAACTGGTAGACGGCAGGTGATGGGTTCGAACCCAATCGCGGCTGTCGGCCTAACCGTTCGGAGTTTTCCGTGGTTTCTTCGAACTTTGCGTAAATACGGGTTAGGTTCCCTTAGAAAGACCCCCACGGAGGGCACTCCCCCTGGTCCTATATCCCATTAGAGTAGATAATTGGACGACAAAAATCAACCAACCAACCAACTAAACTTCCGAAATTTCCCTCAATATTGCAATACAACTATAATTTTACCAAAAATTTCTCCATAACTTTCCTAATACTAGAATTCGCACCAAGTCCAAAAAACCCAATGCGCAAAAAATTTTCCTCATCCAAATTCCGAACTCATCTAAAATTAAATTTACTTCATACTAAAAATAACTCTGCTATTACGTAATACCTACATACCCATTAGCCAATGAACTAACTCCCAAAATTCTTCAGAACTTAACTCCACTTTAACAATAATTGGGGAACATACGTACAGCGTCATATCGCTGTGCTTATGCAACAATCAAATATCAAAAATTTACAAAATGACGTCATCATGCTCTTCATCTGTATTAACTAAAAGAAAAACAGCAGAATCAATACATAACACAGGTATTACTTCCCTGCAAGAAAATCACATTAACATTCAATTTTAATACAATACAATTTCAAATTCAAACGCAGCTTAAAACTTCGCAACTTGCGGAAACCATTTCCAACTAAAGTACAAACGCAACACATGAAACACGAACGATAAAGAGAAAGTTAATTCATTAAATGTTAGTATAAGAGATAGAAACGCGTGTCAAGGACTTCTTGACCGCAAAACACGTGCGCGCCTGAACCGCGGCGCGTGTACAAAATCACCCAAATTACTATCTGTACTTTCTGAAAATTTAAACTTACATTAACATACATTTTATAACACATGAATAATATAACAATATAGTAACATTTTCAACAAATAACACAACGATTTAACAATAGATCCAGAATTTTTAAAAGCAGTTAAGACCAAAATCTCAAACATACATAAAACTAACAATTTTGCCAACAAATTTTGAACACAATTAAGCACTAATCGTGAGTCCGTCAAAAAAATCCAAAAATGGCCAAAAATACAAAACAGTCCTTCTGCTTTCTATTCCTTCATAGTGCTACCACATATATGCACTCTAATAGAAATTTAATAAAGAACATTATCACCCAATCATAGAGATGATTCGCTGCTGGCTGGCTTCATACTACAGGATGGTTTTCTCCTCTTGTCCCAGAAACCTTGTACGAAGGATCTTTCGTCATCAGAACTGTACGGTGACGCCACAGTTGACTGTCGTGCCTGCAGCCTGGTTCTGAATGGATGCCGTGGGATACCTGTAGGTTCCGCTCGACGACTCTGCCTTGGCCGGTTCGCTGGGGTCACTCCATGGCGAGATTCACACTGTTGATGCCGGTAATCTGAGAGTTGTCTCCTCTTTCTAGACGCACCCGAAGTTACTGAAGATCCTAGACCACGTTTCTTTCCGGATCTATGTTGTTTCTTATTAGGCAAAAATTCGGAATTTAAAGTTCGTTTAACAGTTTGCCGAGTGTCCATACGAAATTTTTTCCGGGGATTAAGTACCGAAGATGGTGAACTATTAGATAATGCATGTTTGTGAGGTTGCTGTCTCATTGGTGGAGGAACGGGATAGTTTATAATCTTTTTCCTTTTATGGCACACAGAATCTGATGTATTTGACACAGCTCTTTTATTTTTATTATCATACTGTGCTCTCGGATTGATAGGCTTTCTACTTTCAACAACAGTTTTTGGAGCCGTTTGACCAAATTTTCTTCTTGAATATTGATGAAAAGAATTAGATGAAGAAGTGCTGGACTCGGGACACTCATTGGATCGGGAATTTCGCGAAACACCACTCGACACATGAGAACCTTCACTACCATTTTCTCTAAACTTATAAACTCTAACCTGATCCAAATTAACCGTCATTCTTTCACCATTGACATCAACAACCAAATTATTATTTCGAACTTCTAAAACCTCGAACGGACCTACAAACTTCGGACCAAACTTAGCTACTCTCTTTTGACGACTTGAACTTAACCAATGCTTTTCTACCAACACAAAATCACCAACTTTCACTTTTAACTCCCTCCTACGCATATTATAATACTGAGCCTGCTTTTCTTGCGCTTTTCTCATCTGAACTTGAGCTTCCTTAACCAACCTCTCAATATCCTGGCACATGTACTGACTTTCCGCATCTGACACCATAACTAGCCTTTGGAATGGAGTAATGACTTTTCTACCCAAAAACAATTCAGCTGGCGTTTTCCCCGTCGACTCATGAACTGCTGTACGAAGTGCATACGCAAAATGCTGAAGAAACTGGTCCCAATTTGCATGATGAGAACCAACATATGAAGAAATCATTTGAATTAATGTAGGATTTACACGTTCAGCCATATTAGACTGAGTAAGTTCCTTACCGTCCCCAGTCTCCAACTTTTCACACAAAGACTTAAAAATATTAGATATAAAGTCATAACGAAATGGTTTACTAGCAACTAGTGTGTCAAAACCAATATGGATTTCATTCCTTAAACTCGGTTTATCTGAAAAAACTTTACCAAAATCGACTAAAGACTTATCAAACTCCACCTTCTCGATTTCACTTAACCCCGACTCCTCCAAATTAACTGACACTGAAACATGCTCTTTCTTACTCATATTCTCATCATTATTCACGATTAACGACTTTTTAAAGAAATCCAAACCAATTCCTCTATCCTTCATATAATCCACACCAACTATACAATGCACTGTTAATCCATCTAACACACAAAACTCCCAACATGTCTTAACCGAACGAATTTCAACTTCCAATTCTACTGAACCTTTATTATCGCAAGCTACTCCCTGTGCCGACTGAACCACCAGACTTAACCTCTTCAACTTCTTATACGAAAAATATTTCCGATAACAATCAAAAGAAATGAACGACTTATCTGCCCCTGTATCGAAGACACTTTTAACGACAATACCATCTAACACAATTAACACTTCAGGTAACTCAACCGGATTAATAGTAATTTTATTCAAACTCACAGATGACATTTCCGACCTCTGAACACATTTGTTTTGCATTGACCTATTTTCAACATTCTCATCCGAAGTTAATCTCCTTACTTGCGAAGAAACATTCCTGTCCCGTACTCCCCGTCTCCGATCATAACCACTATTCTGTCTATTTCCATCCATATTTCTCTCACCACTTCTAAAATTATTAGCACCATCACAATTCCTATTACCATTACTCGTATTCGACATATTACGACCAAATCCATCATTTCTATTAGGCAAATTATTATCCGGAAATCGCTGCCCCCCTCTCACAAAATTACGTACCCACTCATTTCTCAAATTACTATCTGTGACCGGTCTCTGACGAGGGCTACGCAAATCCCGTTGATCCGAGCTATGCCGAGTCTCATATTTCGATAATATCTGATGCATCTCTGCAAAATTCTTCGGTGCTCTAACTTCAATAAAGTCCTGTATACTTGGATTAAAAAGAGGAAAAACAATGTCCAACAATTCCTCAAATGTGATATCTAAATCTAATTTATTTTTTAGTTCAAGCTTACGTAGATAGAATTTTGACGCCGACTCATAAATATTCTGCTTATTACAATAGAACTCTTTTCTCAAAATACTTTTATCTTTAACTGGAGGAAATGCCTTCTTTAACTCAATCACAGTTTGTTCAAATCTTTTCGCTTCATCAGTAATCAAAAACTTTCCTATATTTTCCAACCACAAAAGTGCTTCGCCCTTCAACGATCATTTAAGCACTACGTACCTACTTTTCTCAGGTATATTACTGAACAAAATATAATCATCTAATTTAACTAAAAATTCACTGATATCACCTTCACCGGTGAAATACATACGTGGCACAATCTCACAATGTCCGATGTTTCGTTGGGCGCCATTTGTAACGTTACCTGCATGCTGGGTGTCATTTGTATCGTTAGGTTGGTCGTGATGGAGGTTAAATGTAGACATACTCAGTGATTAAGATAAAACAACACCGTTTATTGAAACGATAAAGGCTGAAGGGAAGTGGAGCAAGTCTTAATTTTACACAACTGAGAAGACTAAGAAAAAAACTAAACACATACTCACAAGCTTCGGCCTAGCTCAGTCAGGGCACCTACTAATACCTTCCGCTATCTCTTGGCTGATCTGCTAAATAAAGCTTAATTAAACAGCTCGTGGCTGTGGGTAATCCTTTATTCACAAACAATCCAGATGAAACTAAGAGGTTTCTTACCCCGGCCAATTCTCAAGTCAACTGTCGGAACTCCTTTCCACTCACTGGAGGCTTCGTTGCTACTTTTCAATCGGCCAGCACTTCGCTGAACAATACTTTACTTCGCTATCTAATACCGGAGATCCTCACACACTGGCTGGACACAGATGCTCTCTCACTGGCTAATGGCAGAGACATCCACTGGCTAATGCCAGAGACACTCACTGGCTAATGCCAGAGACACTCGATGGCTAATGCCAGAGACACTCTCTATTCACTCAAACCCAAGCTTTTATATGCTGCAAACTGAGATACTTCACATTAACATATTACTAATAACCGCAAGCTAACTGTAAAATCCGTAAGAGCACACACACTCTAGAAAGTTAAAGTAAAAGAGAGGATAGATGTCGCTTTTACGCTTACACATGTTAACTTATTGACGTCACGATCTCAGAAACACTAGAGTGCCTTTATGGAAAGGTCACTCCCTCACATAGTTATATACATTTTTTCTTTCTTTCTTTCTTTTCTTTTCTTTTTTTTCATTTATGGAAATTCCACTAATTATAAACAAATTTCGATGCATTTTAGGACTTAAAATAAAGTTTACTTTCTCATATGAATTTATTGCATGGTACAAAATGTGAAATACCTTAGTTTATTATTTGTTTAGATCTGACTAAAATCTTTTATGTTATAAATTATTTTGATAATTAGAAAAAAAACCTATTGACAGATTTTTTAAAAGTGCGATGTTAATTCTATCATTTCGATGCATCAAGTGTTTAATTTTTCTTTGAAAACAAACTCTATTAATATTCAAAATGTTAGCTGTTATGTAACATATTTTATGTTCAATTTGTTCAATAAATCCCTCAAGATTATTTAGACTTTATACCCAATTATTTAAGTTGAGAAAACAACAATGTATATCATTATGCTCTTATTTATCAAAATATTTTAAAAGTATGAATGACTTTTCATCATTCCTGAAATTCAGCACACAAAATTTCTTTTAATATCAAAACATTTTTTGCCAAATTTGTCGGGTTCTCAATTATTATTATTATTACTATTATTAGCCACCGATGCTATTTCTTTCAGACAAGCTAAAAATGTCGTGTCATCATCCCTGAATTTTCTACTCAACCGATTTTGATAATTATTTTTTTTTAATGAAAGCTATTTATTTGTAGTTGTGCCCATTTTAGCAATTTTTTTATTTATTTCCATTTTTATATTTTATTTTTAATTTTAAATGCTTTTTTACGATATTTGTTCAAAATGGTGGCAACTCAGTTTAGCTTTTCTCCCGATAATAAAATTTTATTTTCTGTTATCGGAACCTTGATCTCATCAGTGAACATGTCCTCGCATTTAAAAGAAAAAAGTTAATTGTTTTCGTAAAATTTAACCACAATAAAAGGATTGTGTATAATTATGCACTAATTGAGGTAAAAAAAAATATATTTACTAAGAAATAATATTAATAATGTAAATAAAATAACAAAATAATTTATGATAAAAATTAATGTCTGAAGCAAAATAAGAAAATTCTCAAATGAGGAAAATGATGTCATTCCGCAACCAGATAAGTAGGATTTACAATATTATTACGGACGCCTTGTTCATATTACTAATAACAGTAACTTTTAAAAAACATTTGAAGAGAAAATGACGTCACTATTTAAAACATTTTTACTCATAACGATATTACATTTCAATATTTCTTTTCATTATGGACACTGAGATTGAGATTTTACTTTCATATGACTTCAGTTAGTGAAAAAAAGTCATAGTAAAAATGAAATTGGTTTTTTTTTTAGCCTCCGATGCTATTTCTTTCATACAAGCTAAAAAGTGTCGTGTCAAAAATTGTGGCCCACTTTTACTTACCTATCATACACAGCATAAGGTAAGTCTTTCAAACGTTTTGTTTTGAAAATTGAAAATAAAATGTTGACGGATTTACACGTTTCAGATGCTGGAAATTCCGAAAAACATATTTTTCGAAAAAAAAATTGCCGTCCGTCTGTCTGTCCATCGGTCTGTAAACGCTCTATCTCAGGAACAAATGAAGATAGACATAAAATTTTCTATGTACTTAGTAAGTAAGAATAGGACGAAGCCAATTTAGTATCAGTATCCGGATTATCCTCGATTATCCGGAACTATCTTTTTCGGACTCTCGAAAAATTCGTTCTGATGAAATGTATATAAAAATTTTCGATTTTTTTATTTTAACAAATAGACGTAAAAGGCAATAAAAAAACACAAATTTTGCATCAAGAACGAAGTCGGTCGGATTAATACTTGCCGAGATATTTGTAATCCTGTTTTCCACATTCTTCGATTTTTCATGACCCTGTATTTTCTTCAAATTTCAATTCAAAGATATGTTTTAATTGGAAATGAGACGCTTAATCTGACGCAGTAAACTGTTAGTTAATATGATTACTGTTTTTGGAATTATAAGGATGTTTCTTTTACGCAATCCGGTACTACTTGTGTAGTTTTGTATTTTACATAATTTGTCGAAATTAGGCAATTCATTAATGGAGCATTGCTATATATATTAAAAATATTTAAGTATACGTTTAAATTTTGTCTTGGAATTGCAATGCATTTTATAAATAGTTTTCACATATTATGTTTTCACATATTATACAATACATTTCCGTGATGGGTAAGTATTACGGTAGCTCCCAACAACTAGTTTCGTAATCTGGCCGTTAAAACCAGACATTGATACAATTTTATTGTTAAAATGCATTTCCTTTTTCTCAGAGTTTATAAAAAAGCGTTTAAAGAAAAGAAAAAATCCGTTTTTGATGAATCTAGTCAATGAAGAAGTAGCACGTCAAATTGTATCTCTTTATTATTCCGCAATACCAATGTCTCAGAGAGAAATTGCTAATCAATTGGGTATTTCACGTCGTTCTGTTTGCAATTGTATTGATAAACACAAGAAAAATGAAGTTAGTTTATTACATTCTAAACGGGGTCGCCCTTCTAAAAACCTGTATATTGATTTTTTTTAATTGGAGGCGAAACTGAATTCTGCAATGGCAGAATCTACATTCAGCTTATTATTATTATTATTTCAGATGAAAACTTACTAGTTTTGTAGAAAATTTGCTAAGAAATTTATATTCACCAATCACTTTTAGGTGTACACTTTATTAAACAACAAAAAAAAGTCATAGTATAGAATACATTCATACATTACAATTCATACATTAGAATTCATTGAAACACCAATACATATGACATCGCGGATTAATCGGTGAAACGTCATATAATGTTGGAAAATACTCGGCAAGTTATTGGTGGATAACCAAGTGGTTGAAAACTAATACGCACAGGATTAAATAGGTAGCCAGGATACGATGCTCGATGGACCGTTACCCAAGTGGACAAAAAGCCTATACTGCCGACAACTATAAGGGAGATCGTTTGAACGAAAAGCAATCGGACGAAGTGCGTTCGGCAGAAACTTGGCAGGGGATTCTTTGCTTCTTGGGACAACATTGGTCTTCATTTTTTGATAGAGGGCGCTTCCACATGTCTCCGATATTTCAATGGCATTACTCATGGGTGTTTTACTACCAGACCAACATACTTCCGGGAAGTATTAGGGATAAAAAGACGACTCGGAATCACATAGGAATGCAACGTTGGAAAGCCTTTTTTGCGAGTTACGGTTAAAGGAAGCAGAGAAAAAAGGCAACAGAAACAGCAGAGAAAGCGCAACACGTTAATGTGACAGAAAATAGTTTAGTTTAAAGGTTTTACTAGAAAAGGTGTTCGAAATTATGACCAGAGGAAGTCCGGCGCGTTTGATACAACGGTAGATGGCGCTGTGGTTTCTTTGCGGTAGATGGCGCTAAATGGTAATGCGTGTGAATAGCGGCACTTTGAAGTGATCATTCATGAACCGGTTCCAAAATTAGCAGAATGAAGTATTTGAACGATGAACAGCAAGATGGGACTCCTCCACATTTTACCAATGACGTTTGCCGACACTTCAAAGTTACATATTGACAGCGGTGGATAGGTCGTGGTGTCCCGGTTCATTGGCCTGCCAAATTGACGGACCTGTCATGTACCAATTTCTTCTGCTAGGGTCAAATGAAAAGTTGGGTGTATGAGACTGCCGTACCATCAGTTGAAGACCTAGCAGCTCGTATTTCTCTAGCTGCCAGAAAGCTATCAGAGATTCCAGGAATCTTTCAAAGCGTTAGGAAATTCATGCGACGCCGCTGTTAAGCATGCCAGACTATTTCTGGTCATAAATTCGAACACCTTTTCTAGTAAAACCTTTAAATAAACTATTTTCTCTCACATTAACGCGTTGCTCTTTCTCTGCTGTTTCTGTGTCTTTTTTCTCTGCATCATTTAACCATAACTCGCAAAAAGGCATTTCCAACGTTACATTCCTATGCGATTCCGAGTCGTCTTTTTTATCCCTAACACTTCCCGAAAGTATGTTGGTCTGGTTGTAAAACACCCATGAGTAATGCCATTGAAATGTCGGAGATATGTCTAGGCGCCCTCTATAATTGTTCTGTATTTTTTAAAAATAAACATTGCTGGGTGGGGCTAGTTGAGCTCAAACCAATTGGTAGCCCCCCCCCCCCCCCACCTGGCTCAATCTGAATCTGAATCTGTATGGACTTCTTTTCTGGGATCAAATGAAAAGTTGAATGTATGAGACTCCCGTACCGTCAGTGGTAGACCTCTCAGTTTGAATATCTCAAGCTGCCAGAAAGCTTTCCGAGAAGCCAGGAATCTTTCAAAGCGTGAGGAATCGCATGCATCGCTGCTGTCAAGCATGCCCGACTACTTCTGGTCGTAATTTCGGACACCTTTTGTAGCAAAACCCTTAACTTAATTGTTTTCTGCCACATTTATGTGTTGCTGTTTCACTACCTGTTTCTGTTGCTTTTTTCTCTGCTTCTTTTAACCACAACTCGCTAAAAGGCATTTTCAATGTTACATTCCTATGTGATTCCGAGTCGCTTTGCATCCCTAACACTTTTTGGAAGTATGTTGGTCTGGTAGTAAAACACCCATGAGTAATGCCATTGAAATGTCGGAGATGTGTCGAAAGCGCCCTCTATCAAAAAATGAGGACACCAAAATTGTACGTCATTTTGAATAAAAAATTTACCAAGGGAATGACTTTCACGCAAACCGCAAGAAAATCGATTAGTTTATCCAATGTTTATGAGCGTTTGAAATCCCAATCTCTATTCAGTGTTTAATTTTCGCTAGATACCCGATCCCAATATTTTCGATTTTGGGCTTAAAATTTAAGTTAAAGTCTAAAGTTTAGAATAATTTCAACCCCATGCATAAAATAACGGTAAAAAGTTGTTGTTCGTTACTCTAAAGTCTAGAGCGCCCTCTATCGATTATTTTTTAACCTTACATTTGAAAAAAGTTTCTACAAAAATCGTGATATAAAGAATGATTTTAGTAAAAACCGCAAACGAATCGACCCTTTTTCCGTTTTTATCATCATTTAAATTTTTGGACCTTAATCTTTAATGGCCCCTAGCTCCTTCAGAAGACGTTTGCGTTCCATGGTTTCCTATTTAATAATGTTTGTCTTCATGTCTACTATCTTCCCTTAAAGTTTGTCGGTTTGGTTGCAAAACACCCTGTATAGGCGCGGGACATGCACAGGAAATTTCTACATGTTTCTAGAAAAAAAATCCTAAAAACACCGGAACAGATTTTAATGTATCTGCATACCTATAAGGGGGGTTACAACAGAGACGGGGGTTACTGTCTTAAAAGTTGCCAAGTGTATCGAAAACTTGACGATATATTGCCAAATTTGGGGACCAGAATTAGTCGTCAAAAGGCCAACCAACCGGCAATAACTCTAATATTTCGTCAAATTACCATAGACTAGACATTCATTGAAATTCAATAGACAAGTTTGCCTGGTAAAAAGTTAACAAATAGAGACATTTCAATGCAACAAAACTAATATTAGCAATGAAATAGAGCTTAACAAGATTATTTACAAGATTTTAGAGTAAGCAAAGTTTTTGTACTCGGTAATTTTTTTAACCGCGCTGTAAAAGTAAAAATAAATAAGACATTTTGAATGCATTGTTTTATATCTGATGTAATTTTCACTATTTTTTTCTTTCTGTTTTCCATATTCGCGTGAACATACTTTTGCGGAAATATTGTACGTGGAAAGGAAATATTATACGTGCCAATTTAAAATTCACAAGGATACTTAGGATTATCATATAAAAACATGAAGCAAATGTTTTGTCAAAATATATATTGAAATATTTAATGGTTTTGCAATATTAATTGTCCATTTTAAATTTGATGCATTTTCTTTTTATTGCTGCTTTTGACGCATATCTATAGTAATAAAAGAACAAAACACTCTGTCTCTCTTTCTGTGTGTGTGTTTGCGATGGCTAGCAAAATCTACGGCAATTACGAGGCTCGAAATATTTTTGAGAGTAGCCCAAAGTTTTTCTTCATTTGATTATAAACTATTTCAGAATGTGTCATGTATTATTTATTTATTTCATTTCTATACTTTTTATTAAACCACACACTAACTCTTGTGATATAATTTAAAAATCCATATATGCATATATATTATATTATAATATATTATAATATTGAGTATTTTAGTGTTTCAAGTTATCTGAGCAATATTAATGGTTTTAAAAATATATTTTTAATAATGTATTTCTAACATAATAGTAATCTATATATAATAACGCATAGCTCGCCAATCCGATTTTCAAACCAAAAACTGTCATTGGAATTGATGCTCTCACCGAGACTTATATGCCGTGTGTGTGCATCCTAAGCTTGACAGCGGAAAAAGAAATTTGCTAACAAAGGGGGAAGATGAAAATCTTTCTTTTTCTCGGGCTGGGAGTAGGGGGATAAATGCAATAAAAGCGTGCTAAAAAAAGTAATATTTATTAACTATTTGTACTATTTCAATAGTTTAAGCATACTTTATAATTACGCAGTTTTATGGCATAATAGTTAAAAAAAAATTATTGAGAAATCTTAACATAGTTATGGTACATTAGCAGCAAAATTAGGTTTTGTTAGAAATATTGTAAGTGCTAATAGTGCTTATTAAAGCATAAACTAGCCGAACTTTACTCATTTGATTGCTTTCTAATTGTCAATTAGTTTTATTATTTTTTTTAAATCTTTATATATATGTGACATCTTGAGATAGAAGCCATTAATATTATTTGCAGATTTACCCATGTTATGTCACAGGAGTCGAGGCGAGATAAAATTAAGTAAAATAATAAACGTAGAAACTTCATTAAATTCCACAATTACTACTCCGAAAGATTTATTTAAATGCAATCATATACACAGGGAAATTGCTCTTTTCTTCCGAAGCAATATTCCATAAAAACATTCGTCTAGCTTTTAAATCGTTCAAACCCGAAAACATCGAATAAAAGATTCCATCCATCTCTGGGCCTCTTCACTCAAGTCAATAATAAAAAGCTTCTAAAACTTTCTCTAATCTCTAACCATGATTTTCACATGTAAACAGAATTCCTGACCATCGTCGAGATTGATTTCCTTCAGACGATATTTTTTTAATTTAAAAAATTATTTTTAACTAATTTATAAGATAACAATGAATGATATCCTTCAGACGATATTTTGAAACAAAAAAAGAAAAGAAATGAATTTATTGAAACGCAAAAAAATCAAACGTTGAAGGGGAGGGGGGAGAAATAAATAAATGAATAAAAATAATGATATTTTTGAAAGGTATGGTTTTGGAATAAATTTAATAAAACTTTCTTAAAAAGAGTTGATAAAAACAGGTAAAAAATGAGTTTTATTTGAAATATTAACACTAGAACCGCGGGAAAATTCATTAAAGATTTATAAAAATATTTCTCACCGGAATTTTCATTTAAATTTGTTTAAGTTATTTATTGAAGATATTTTTGCTCAGCATATATTTAGCTTATTTTTTTTTAAAGTTTTCTGATTCGAATCGACGTCTCTCCATACGATGCGAGTCAAAATGATTCGTCGCCGCGGTTCTAGTGTTAAGAAATAAAGTTAAATTAAGAATATTTTTTAATTTAGAGCCGTCTTTTTACTTTAAATTTACGCATATTGGAATAAATGTTTTTTAAGCCGAATTAAGAATTTATATCGTTTCCATAAAGATTAATAGATTAGATCTAGAAACAAGATTTTAATGTAATAAGTTGAACTAAGTACGGAATATTGTTAAAATGAAATTAATATAGTATAAAGGTTAATTTTAGAAAAAATTTAAATTTGCAATATATATGCACATATATATATATATATATATATATATATATATATATATTACGCTGTCAAACGTGGCATAGAAATTACGATAATTTCTTAATTGTTTAATGGCTTCTCTCGAATGAAACTCGTGTCATTGGTTATACTGTAAAACGACTTTGGCAGGATTTAGGTCACGTAAATTGGCTTCATTTACGTTTCCCTCTTTCCTCGGCTATTTCTCTGCAATCATGGAGCTTCAAAATATTTTTTTTTAGCTTATAAAAATAAATAAATAAAGTCATAAGTTTTAAACCTTTCAGTCTAAAATTAAAGTTATGTATTATAAATTAAAGGAGGGAAAATATTATATTTTTAATAATGAAATTAATGAAAAAAGAAAGAAATGTCACAGACCAATGTTTATTAATTTATTACCTGCGCCTAGCTAGCATAAATATCCCGGGTTCTTGATTTGTCTTGTAGAAGTTTCTGATTTGGTAAAGAATTGAGTAAGTAAATGAAATTATGGTAAAGAGTTTCGTATACTGTTCCGGCTGGCGCATTTCGCCAAAATAGGAATACAAAATAGCGTCAAAAAAGTTTTTTAGCTTCTTATGACATTTTTATTATGACGGAAAATCATGATTTTTTTAATAAGGAAAAAGTTTTTTTTTCATTAAATGAGTTGATGTAGCTATGACCTTCAGCTTTTCGAATTGATTTTTTAATATTGGAATGGATTTTATTAGTTTGTTTTTTGTATATTTTTGGCGTTTAGCATATTTCTTCGCAATCGTTTATAGCTTTTGTTTTTATTTGACATGCGTAGTAAATATATGAAATATATACAATTATAAAAAAGACATAAAAACATATAATATTTATTTATAGGTGTACTTATATTGTATTTATATATGTACATATCTATGCATAATTATATATATATATATAAATATATCTGAAATGGATATACATAAAAATTTTTATATAAAATCTATTTTTTTCATTTGACATATTACTAAATAAATATAATGTTTATAAATCATTTAAAAATCATGTTTTTTATGCTATTTGAGAAATCTGATAAATTGCTAAAATGTTTTTTTCTGTTGCCATTTTCAATTTTTTCTCCAATCGTGCCAACCAGAACACGATACGGAACTCTAACTTTTATTAATTGTAGACATACAGTTATATAATAAATGTTATAAAAACATAAGTAACACCAAAAAAATCCCAGAACATAAAAAAAATCATTCCAATAGTACATAAAAACAACCACAACAACCACAAAAAACATTTATCATAAAAAAACCTCGACAAAAAAAGGCGGAACGGAATATGAAACTAAACTAATAATATATATGCTTAGCATACATTTAAGGGAGACCAAACTGGTCGCCAAGGTCTGCTATGTTTTATGCAAAAAACACAATTTTTACCCACTGTTTTAGAACTGGCATCTACACTAGTATGAAGATAAAAAATACAATTACAGGAATGCTTATTTGTTCTTTTTTCTATTTGGAATACTTTGTTTTTAATTATTTGAAATAAAATTTATAATCGCAAGTAAGAGAACTTCAAATTTGTGCCTGCGCATTGTTTTGCTGTAATAGTATGATATTTTTTTAATAAATGTTAAGAAGAATTTATACCAAAAATATTTATTTATTTAATAGAGCAAATCTTTATTTTCAAGTTTAAATTCTTAGAAAATGATATGTGTCTTACTTAGATTAACATTTGTTATTTCACTCGAAAATTTAAATTTTACAACTCTCCAACATTTTCATTATTTTGTTGTTGTTGTTGTTGAAATTTAAAATGTCGAAAAGGCTGCTTTTCAAACAAGCATTTTTTCAGCAAAAGCATTTGCTAAATAGCTTGAAATGTGTGACAGATTGTGTAAAGTACATTCCTTTACTTGACAGAATAGATTTTTTTTAGCAACCGACCAACTACTACAGTTTAGACATGTAATTTCAATAGCTAAGGTAGAATAATATATATATATGTATATATAATTTACATATTAAGAATAATTGAATCTTTAAACAAAATGCAGAAATTTCCGGTATTAAACCATAAGTTATTTCAAAGTCTGAATACTTGTTTTTGTATTATAACGTTTTGTATATTTTACAATTTTAAATTTAATTTAGTGTAATCCATACCACTTTTTTATTCTTTTAAATATGTTTTTTAAAAACACATTTCTTTAAAACTTTAGACATTTATAAAATTTTGATATTTTTATTATACTTTGCCATTCTAAAAATAATATTTTATTACCATTACAAGCTCTTAATGTTTAGCCAGAATTTATTTTTGGCCGTGTTTAAATTTTTGCGTTACTGAAATCTTTATTTATAAAATTTTATGTTTAGAAATTACTGAATTTGGTGCACTGTGATAATATTTAAACGAATAAATGTACATTTGTAAAATTAGTGTCTAGAATAGATCATTTGATACTCGAAGAATTATACAAGATTGTAGAAGAGTCACTGCAGGGTTCATAGTATCTTTGTTTAAAAATTATCCATGTCATATAAAAATAACAGATAACGAACGTCAACTTCAAAATCAAGCCATTCATATTGTTTTATTTCTAAAAACAATACATTTTTTTGTAAAAATAACTTTTTGAAAAGTCTATAAAATTATTAATAAGCCCCGCTAATTCAAACTAATTGGGACAGAGCACTGTTCGGCTTGTCGGGAATTCGGAATAGACAGATTTCAATAATATTAATCAATATATAGGCTTTTTAAGATGTAAATTAAGTGCATTACCATCTGCTTATGTCAGCATAAAACAGCGTTGATCAGTTCGTGGTCAACAGGTTCCTTAATTTCTAAAAACATAATTTAAAATTCGCTGTTTTTAAATAACATACTGTTCATATAAAAACTACAATAGTAGAATCATAACAAGAAATACTATTTTTCTCCACACATAAATCTGAGTCAAATGTGACAAAAACACAAGTTACATAGATGATTCAGGTTCTTCGTCAAAAAATAAATCGCTGACATTACTGTTTAAGTGTGTGTAAATTAGTTATTTTTGTGTTCAGCAGCGTAAAAATGAATGTATAGAATTATATAAATGGGGCCGACTTTTCTGTAAGTAACCAGCTTTCATTCCAATTTGGTTTCAGGCATTTTCCTCAAGTATATTAGAATCATAGAAATAAATATCCTTTCTCTCCACATATAAATCTGAGATTGACAAAAACAACAGTTACTTAGACGATCAAGTGCTCTTAATTGAAAAAAAAATCACTGAATTTACTTATTAAGTCTGTGTAAATTAATTTTTTTTTGTGTTCAGGAGTGATTAAAATGATTATATTAAATTGTATAAATGAATCTGAAATTTGCTGGAAGTAACCAGCTTTTATTCCAATTTGATTTATACCAGGTATATACATCAAGCTTAAGCTCTATGTATGTCTCTATTTAATTTATTTCTAAAACAATAAATGTGCGCTTTTCACGAACGTTTTTTTAATAGTTACTACGTAGGTTGATCCAAAAAAAGTTTACAAGCAGATGCATTTGAAATGTAATTATTGTGGATCGAATATTTCCACCCAGGGTGGTTGACAGATGGCTCTAGTTGTCCTACAGCGTTTCTACGAGTAAGTAGCGTCAGTACGCAGACACGTAAGAGCGACAGTAATGACACGGCAACTAGAAAAGTATTGCATAGAGGTACGAGCCGTAATTCGAATGGACGAAGAATGTGACCGCATCCGAAATTCACACAGAGATCGTTGAGCTATACGTCATTTTTCTGCATGACAATGCTAGGGCCCATACAGATCGCCAGACTCAGAATTGCTGCAAAGGTTCCAGTGGGATGTCTGGAAATACCCCCCATACAGTCCCGATCTGGCTCCAAGCGACTATTTCCTTTTTACGGTGTTGAAGCGAAACTTATCGGGAACACGGTTCACCTCACACGATGCAGTGAAAACAGCTGCCGAGAAATGGCTCAATGAGCAAGGACCTGATTACTATCAAGATGGGATAAATAAGTTGGTGTAACGTTCTGAGAAATGCCTAAACAGGTTTGGCGACTATGTGAAAAAGTAAAGGCCAGATGTGTCTCTTGATTGCCATTTGTATCTTGTATCTATTGTTAAGAAATACTTTTTCCTATGTCTTGTAAATTTATTTTTTTTGGATCATCCCTCGTATTTTGCAGCTTAATAATTGACATTTTTTCTGCTCTGTTCGGAATCAGGGAATTTTTGGAATTGCGAAAATCGAAATAGTTACAGTCAACTGTATTGAGTTATTTACTGATTTTTATATGCTACTCTTTGAAAATTTATAGGTGTGCATGCGAGGGACAAATAATTCCATACAATGAATACATTGAAAGTACTTGGTTTGGTGTATAATTAAGTTTTAATTTATTACGACTATTAATTTTATTAGTGCCTGGGATTCAGTGTTATAATATTAAATTTAAATAGATGAATTGTTTCGCATTTATTTCTGCGACTGAATATCGAAAAAATATACATATTTTTTTATTCTGCTGAATTTATTTAAATATCTCAAATATGATTTTCGTAATGAAACGAGTACAATATCTTTTTATTTTACATTTACTTTTATTTCACTATAGATAGAAACTTTTTCTAGAATTATACTTTTCTACTCTGAAAAGTCATTTTATTCTATGCGAACATTACATTGCATTTACATGAATCCTGCATATTTGATATTTAATATATTAAAGAATATAACTATTCTACGTATTTGTACTATATTTAATATATAATGAATATACAGGGTGATTCAGCTCGTCGGTGACAAACTTTAAGGATCGATAGAGCACACCTAGACGAACATTTTTGAATAGGGAATGTAGGGTCCCTGACGCGATGGTAAGGCGCTAGGCGCTTTCGAAAATTTGGGTGCCGAAATTCGAAACGTCATAAAAACTAGGGAAATGGTTAGATTTTCTTGCTTGTTGCGTCGAAATGATTCTGTTTGTTTAGACTTTCTTCAGTACCAATTTGATAAGCGTATCTCTTAAAACATGGATAGGGGGCGCTGCAGACTTTGGAGAGCTAGACAACAACTTTAAGCCCGTTACTTTGATAATTTAACACATGCTCGCCAAAGTTTATACTCTAACTTAAAGTTTGAACCCAAAAGTAGAGCCCTGCAAAAAGCGTAAGAGCCGGAATAAAATGTCAAAGTACAGGGTGGTCGAAACTCGAAGGCTCCTAAGAGATAAACAAACAGATTTCTTGACTTATGGCATGCATTTTCATGATTCTGTTTGCTGGGGCTCTCTGAAACTCAGTTGAACGGTACAAAAAGAAACATCGATAGGGGGCGCTTTGGGCAAAAAACATAATTCGTTGACATTTCGGACGCTAACTGGAAACGGGGCGCTACGATCAGTTAGTAATAATGAAAACACATTTTTTACCTCTGCGCAACACTTCTGAATAAATTTAGACCAAAAACATCAATGATACTGGAAATTTATTTACAAAAAATAACACTACAGAAGATGCTCGAAATTTCGACCTTGGGCCATGATGCAGGCTTCGCACCTCTGTCGCATTGAGGAGTGTGTGTTTTCAACAATGCCAGGAGTATCTCTGATCTGCCCTGCAGCTGCCACAATGCGCGCCACAAGTTCTTCAGCACTGCTGACAGGTGTATGGTATACCTCGGCCTTCAGGTAACTCCAAAGGAAGAAATCCAAGCAGGTGAGGTCTGGTGATCGGGCAGGCCAGTGAACTGGACCCCCACGCCCGATCCACCGCTGGCCATACCTTGCGTTTAGATGGAGACGCACGTCGTTCGTGTAATGGGCCGGAGCTCCATCGTGCTGGAACCACATCTGGCGACGCGAACCTTCGGGTACGTGCGCCTCCTCCAGAAGCTGCGGCAGCACTTGATCCAGGAAAATCAGGTAATTTCCACCTGTCAGCCGTTCAGGTAACAAATAAGGGCCAATGAGGCAATCCCCCAGAATGCCGGCCCACACATTTACTGAGAAACGCTCCTGGGCTGCTCGGCTTCTGGTTTCATGTGGATTTTCATCACACCACACATGACTGTTGTGGGCGTTCCACATTCCCTCCCGGCTGAAGGTGGACTCGTCCGTAAACAAAATGCTGTTTACAAAACGGGGATCCCTGGATCTCATCGCCAAGTACCATCTTGAGAATTCCACTCGAGGGCCAAAATCCTGCTCTCTGAGCAACTGCACCCGCTGGATGTGGTAGGGGTGCAGATTCCGGGAACGTAAGATGCGCCACGCAGTTGCTTGCGAAATGCCAACATGTCTGGCGATATCTCTCGTGCTAAGACCTGGGTTGTCCTCAACCAGGTTAAGCACAGCCTCTTCGTTGTCGGGGGTGCTCACTGATCACTCCCGTTCAGGCCTGCCTCCGTCGAAAGATCCCGTTGTGGACAACCTCTGGTGTACTCGAGCGAAGAAGGCATGGCAGGGGATTTGCCTGTTGGGGTAACGCTCGGCGTACAACCGCTGAGCGGCTCGTCCATTACAACCAGCAGCGCCATACGCCAAATGCATGTCAGCCAATTCAGAGTTTGTGTACCGTTCCATCCTACTACCGATCTGCAGACAAGTAACCCGAAGCTTAAGTAGGTACCGCACGTTCAAAAGACGTGTCTGCGCATACAACTACGTCATCTCGCGTTGTCGTCTACGCATTACGTATCTTTTGCATATCGATATGGTACGATATCTTTTGCATAAATCAGCAAAAAGCACCTTATGTAAATTTTATTGCGCGCATTGTGCATGATTGAAACCAGCTATGTTTGTTAAAAAAAACAAACAAACTGCAGTTTTAATAGCTTCTTATGATAAGTAAATTACTCTCTTGTTTTGTTTCTAACTGATCGTAGCGCCCCGTTTCCAGTTAGCGTCCGAAATGTCAACGAATTATGTTTTTTGCCCAAAGCGCCCCCTATCGATGTTTCTTTTTGTACCGTTCAACTGAGTTTCAGAGAGCCCCAGCAAACAGAATTATGAAAATGCATGCCATAAGTCAAGAAATCTGTTTGTTTATCTCTTAGGAGCCTTCGAGTTTCGACCACCCTGTACTTTGACATTTTATTCCGGCTCTTACGCTTTTTGCAGGGCTCTACTTTTGGGTTCAAACTTTAAGTTAGAGTATAAACTTTGGCGAGCATGTGTTAAATTATCAAAATAACGGGCTTAAAGTTGTTGTCTAGCTCTCCAAAGTCTGCAGCGCCCCCTATCCATGTTTTAAGAGATACGCTTATCAAATTGGTACTGAAGAAAGTCTAAACAAACAGAATCATTTCGACGCAACAAGCAAGAAAATCTAACCATTTTCCTAGTTTTTATGACGTTTCGAATTTCGGCACCCAAATTTTCGAAAGCGCCTAGCGCCTTACCATCGCGTCAGGGACCCTACATTCCCTATTCAAAAATGTTCGTCTAGGTGTGCTCTATCGATCCTTAAAGTTTGTCACCGACGAGCTGAATCACCCTGTATATATAAATATTAAGTGTCGGGTTTGTTTCATATTACTTAAGTCGATTTATATCAAAGAATAAGTAAATGAAATATGCTTAATCGGATTTATAAAATATTTAAGTTATAATAATAATTATTATTATAACAATTACAATAACAAAAATAATGATTTTATATTAAGTAATATTTTACACATGAAAAAAAAAGAAAAATTATAGTTTTGCAGGTAAAACTAAAAAATTGTTGCGTATATAGGGTTCTTTTGATCTTATGGTTAGACAACTTCAAACATTTGTCTCTTAGAAAAGTAGAAAATAATTTATTTACAGATCTTCAGATTTCCGTAAATGAAAACCTAGTGTTGAACCAGTATGTCTGCTACTGTTACCGCCTCTTGAATAGGAATGGCGTAGGCTTCAGGCCACTTAGTGAAGTATTCCATGACAACGAGGATGTACTTATTGCCATCAGATGTTCTAGGAAGAGGACCCAGGATGCCCAGAGTAATTCGTTCGAAAGGAGCTCCTACATTATAACGCTGCAATCGTCCACGGGTGCGCCTCTTTGGATCTTTACGTGCTACACAGGTGTCACAAGTTCGACACCACTTCTCTACATCACTGCGAACATTATTCCAGTAAAAATGCACTCGAACCTTTTGCAGGGTTTTCATTACCCCAAAATGACCTGCTGTGGGACTATTATGAAGTTCTTGAAGGACCATAGAAATTCTCGAATTAGGGAGTAGTAGTTGCCATCTACATATCTTTCCATCGTCAGACTCCCATTTTCGGTACAAAATACCGTTCTTCAAATGTAGGGAATCCCAGAGAGCCCAATAACGTTTAGTCGTAGGATGGTAATGGGCTATGTCTTGCCAGCTGGGCTTCCTGTTGGAATTCTCTTTCAGCTCTAGAATTGGCTTAATTTCAGGATCAGCAAATTGATCTTTACGCAGGCTCTCATCACTCCACTGATCTTGCGATGATGTAGAACCAGTTGTAACTTGTCTTACTATAGGACTTTGACATTAAATTTCTTCTCAACCCGGTCGCAGTATCTACAATTCTCTGTGCAGGGTCTTTTTGAGAGAGCATCTGCATTTCCATGTGATGAGCCTTTTCGATGTCGTATCTCCATATCGTACTCTTTAAGCTTTTCTATCCACCTAGCTATCTGGTCTTCAGGGTTCTTAAAATTCAATAGCCAAGTTAGAGAAGCATGATCAGTTCGGATCAGGAACTTTCGATCGTAAAGGTATTGATGAAAACTGTCTACGGCTTTCACTACAGCAAGAAGCTCTTTTCCTGTTACGCAGTTGTTTCGCTCTGCCTTTGATAATCACTTGCTGAAATAGGCGATAACACGCTCCTGGCCGTCGATTTCCATGGACAGTACAGCGCCAATGCATTCGTTACTTGCATCCGTATGAAGTATAAACTGTTTATCGATTCGATGATAAGACAGAATTGGAGTGGATGTCAAGGCCCCCTTAAGCTTTTCGAAAGCAGATTCACATTCGTGTGTCCACATAAATTTTTGATTGGCTTCTATTAATTTATGAAGTTGTCTTGCAATCATCGAGAAGCCTTTGACGAATTTCCTGTAAAAGGTGCATAATCCTAGAAAACTCCGAAGCTGGTGAACATCTGCTGGACGACTTCAATTTTTCACGGCCGATATCTTCTCCAGATCAGTCCTAACTCCTTCCGCCGAAATGTTGTGTCCACGGTATGCGACTTTATTGCGAAACAAGCTGCACTTCGAAGGGCTTAAATTCAAATTAGCTTCTTTTAATTTTTGTAGCACCCGCCTGAGGTTTTTAAGATGTTCATTAAAATATTGTCCTATGATTATGATATCATCTAAATAAACAAGACATTCTTCGTATGACAGCCCCCGGAGAACCGTTTCCATAAACCGTTCGAAAGTTGCATCTGCGTTACGTAGATTAAAAGGCATTACCTTGAACTGCCATAATCCTTGTCCCGTTGTAAAGGCAGTCCTCTCGCGGTCGTCCGGATGGATCTCTACCTGCCAGTAACCACTCTTCAGATCCAGAATCGAGAACCAAGTGTTGCCCGCAAGTGTGTCGAGAGTGTCGTCGATACTTGGTAGAGGGTAACTATCCTTTTTAGTGACGTCATTCAGTCGGCGGTAGTCTACACAAAATCTTGTAGAACCATCCTTCTTTCTTACTAATACAATGGGAGACGCCCAGGGACTTGTCGATGGTTCGATGACGTCATTCTCTTCCATATCCTTAATTAAATTTGGAACCTCTTCTTGCTTGGCAAAAGGGAATAGTCTAGGATGTTGTTTAATAGGTGAGGGATCTCCAGTATCAATTCGGTGTTGTGCCATTTTGGTTCGTCCAAAGTCTTCAGATGTTTGGAAAAATAAACTTTGGAATTCCCTAATTAAATTTTCAGCAGAGTCCATCTGTTTTGGATCTAAGTCTGTATTTTGTAACAAATCGTTGACTAAATTATCTGAAGATTTCTCAGAGTAATTCAGAGTTTTGGATCTAGATTGATGTCTTCTTTGGCTATTAATATTTGTTTACATTCAATTTTGTTATTTAATCCAAAAAGACTTATTTCTTCAAATTTTGAGAGCATTTTGTTATTTTTGAAGTCAAGTTTGAAGCCAAACTTCTTCAGAATATCTAGTCCGATTAAGCAAGGATCTGTTATGTCAGCCACATATGCCGTATGGTAATATTTCGTTCCTCCAAAGTTAATGGTTAAATTGGCCTTTCCTTATATGGCTATCATGTCGCTTGTCACAGTTTGAAGGGTAACGCATAGTGGAGACCAGATGAGTTTAGATTTCAATTTCCGAGCCAAATCTTCTCTTATTATTGTCACATTGGCTCCTGTATCGACAATCATACGGCACTGAATTCCGTTAATAAAGCCTATCACATATAATTCATTATCACCGCCACTCATTTTTGATATCTGGAGGATCTTCAGGTGAGGCTTTTCAATCTCTGGCAACCTCCGCCCCGCGAGATGGCCAAAATTTAGTTTCCCTGCTGACTGTTTGAATTTATCTCACGTTCGTGGATTTTGGGGCAATTTCTTCGGAGATGTCCTGTATCACCGCATCCCCAGCACGTGAGATTCTCTCTCATTTTCTCTCTCTCGGATTGTTTTTCCATATTTTAAAACTTCAAGCTCTTGATTTATTTTCCTAATTTCTTTCAAGACGTCGATCTCAGTGTCTGAGCTTTTGTTTTCCCCTCGGACTGAATGACAATCTCTTCGGATGGCTTGTGTAGCTGCTTCCAACTTTAAGGCATATAGTAATGCAGCCTTTGAATCCTGTACATCTGCCATTCGTACCGCTCTCTGCACTTCGGGATCTTTTATTCCGTCAACAAAGTACTGCAGTGAGAGAATTTCCCGTACATTTGTTGGGCAGTCGATGAATGCTAAATTTGCCAGCCGTTCTATTTCTGAGGCAAACTCTTGAAGGGTTTCACTCGATTTTTGATGGCGGATCTTCATTTGTATTCTTGTATAATCTTTAAAAAAACTTTCTCCGAATCTCATTTCAACTGTACAACTTAGAGTCTCAAAATTGAGTTGCGTCATATCGGGCAATGTTTGCAGCACGTCGTCGTCTTCTTCTCTCAAAGATTCTGCCAGTTGACAAGCTTTCACCTCATCACTCCATTTGTTCGCTTCGGCTAAAATGGTGAATTGGGTCTTGTAAACTTGCCAGGAACTCTTTCCGTTGTATGTCGACAGCTTGATGTGCACGGGAGAAACAGGCGGATTCCTAAATTCTTCATAATTACCACTGGACGCTGAAAGCTTCTTCCCAAGATCTTGTACTTTTTTATTTAGCTTTTCATCTACTTCAACTATTTTCTCTTCAATATAACTAACTTCATTCTGAATTTTCTCTTTTACTTCCTCTATTTTTCTTTCCATTTTCTCTTCAACATTACTAACTTCATTCTGAATTTTCTCTTCTACCGAATCTATTCTTCTCTCTATCGATGAGAACTTTTCTTCCAAAGTTTTCTTCATTTCTTCTTGGCTTTTATTAACTTCCTCCTTTAATTGTTCCATTCTTTCTTCGTTTTCATTCATTTTATCCGCCAACTCTTCTTGGCCTTTATTCATTTTTTCCGTCAACTCTTCTTGGCCTTTCGTCAATTCTATCTAATGCCATAGCATCTAACAGTTCTTTCAGTTGTCCGTCCATTGTTCTTGTTTTCGCACCATAAGATTCCGACTCCTGACACCAAAAATTGTTGCGTATATAGGGTTCTTTTGATCTTATGGTTAGACAACTTGAAACTCTTGTCTCTTAGAAAAGTAGAAAATAATTTATTTACAGATCTTCAGAACAACAAACTCTTCGAAACTAACTTCGTCAAAAATAACTGTTCAAATCTGTCGTACAAGTACAGATATACGTCCCAGAGACTCTTTATACAATGTTTCAGGGCTAAATCACATTCAAAACAACGTAGATAAAACTCAAGCAAACTTGCTTAAACAATCGCAGCTCACTCAATGACTGACTCATAAATAATAACAACGACAGCTTGTATTGCTCTCCTTATATAGGCTCGCAGCATGCGCCGGAAATTTCCACAGGCTTCTCGAATATTCCAGGAAACCACGGAATAACATTCAATGTATCAGCATATCTAAAGGGGGGGTTACCATAGACAGGGAAGGGTTACCATCGCCAATAATCGCGAAGTTTGTCGCCAACTTGGCGATACATCGCAAAATTTGGCGACCAAAATTAGTCGTCAAAAGTGACGCCAACTTGGCGATATCTTTAATATTTCGCCAATCTGCCGTAGACATACACTGAAAAAAATAGGCAAGTTTGCTTGATAACAGAGACAATGTAACAAAAACTAATATTAGTAAAGGAATGGAGCTTAATAAGATTATTTACAGTACAAACACTAACTATTTAAAAAATTCGTAACAATATAACTATGCTGCCTTTGGGGTGCTTTTTAAGAACTGATAGATGGAGCATGGTAGATGGAGCACCCCACGCTTTTTTTCCACGATAATTTTATTTATTGCTTATTAATTGATTTCTATAATAACAATGATTTTATAGTAATATAGTATTTTTAATCTATTTTCGCTTTCTCTTATAGTACGAATTATTTTTCACTTTTTAGTTTGATATACTAAAAAGCGTGTTTTTTAGTTTTTTAAACTATATTTATTTATTATATATTTGTAATTCAGTGAATAAGTAAAGTATACATTCACTTACACATAAACGTAAATTTGATTAAATCTTTGGAGACAAGAAAAATCATTACGTCTCATAAGGGTCATTGTATTTAAGATAAAATATTAAATTACACGATAAAAATAATAATGCATTATAGCAACGTTTAAATATTACATGTTATCTAGTTTAAAATATCAGAGTAGGAGAAAAAAGAAAAGTCCTCGTATAGTTCATTTTAGAGGAACATAAATGTTATTTACATCACTGTTGTAAATCGTTAATTACTTCTTTTTATTTCAAATGATAGATTTAATTTCGATGACGCAATCACTGAATTATGCTTTTAACTGATTAAATCGTCATTTTATCTCTTTGAAGATTAAAAACGTTTTTATGTGGCGTTATCAAGTTATACTTAAATGGATTGCGTCATTCATTTATCATTTGATGGTGATTATATATCTTCAAAAAATTTCTTTACTATTTTTTATAATCAAGTATATTTGCTCAAACAAACATAAACAGGTGTATCTACGCTCTTGGACAAAACTTTAAGGGATGATAATACACATCGAGACAAACAATATTAAATAGGAAACTAATGGTTCCAAAGATCTTCCAAAGAAGATAGGTGCCATTACAGTTTAGGGTCCAAAATTTCCGATGATATTAAAAAACCGAAAAATTTGATCGATTCGTTTGCGGCTTTCACTAAAAGTATTCTGTATATGGGTGATTCTCAAAATAGGGGACAATTTATGTCTTTCGGCATACAAAAAAAAAAATGGAGAGATTTTCTGTCATGTTTTTATATTTAGATATGTTTGCCTTAATCTTATTCATTAATTGCACTCAAGAATTACTCACTTTTTAGTTAAAAACACCTTAAAATAACAGAATAAATGCTCAAAATGTCATTAGCATGGATGTCCACAGCAGATGTGCCTTGTATATACTAGCTTTTTCAAGAGTTAATATCATGTTTATAAAATAAAACAAATGTTATTCTTTCTTTAAATTAATCAAGGAGAGGATTTATCCAATACATTTCTTTTTAAAAATAAAATTATAGTATATAAAAAAAGAATTAAAGTTTGTCCTCCATATTCTATTTTCAAAACAAGGTCATACTATAACAGCTGTTATTAATCAAAATTTCATTTTCACAGATGACAATAGTTTGATAATATAAAGTTTCTCCATGGCAACAAGTAGCCATCTTATCCCAGCCTGAAAATAGAAGCATGTATTGTAATTTAAGAATAGAAGTTGAATATTAGGGGCGTACATCAATTGTATGCCATTAAAATGGATAATAATTTTCATGTTTATTTTATAATTAAAATTTTTATTTTACTGTATTTGCATAGGACTTTTGTGTTTTAAAAAGCCCCAGAAAGGACTATTGCATTGTGATTATATTATGGCTCATATTCATATTAAAATTAAAATTTGTCATTAGCATGGACAAATATCAGTGTCATTAGCATGTTTTTTCTGTCCATGCTAAAGACTCCTATGTGCATAATTGTAACCATTGCTTATATTGTATATTTTATAAAGTTTAATTTTACATATAAGTTTAGGTATTTTATTTATTATCCCTGAAATATGCATTAAATATGTCAGAAAATCACTAAGACAGCTTCTTACATTGTTAGTTTCAGAATGTTGCTCATGTAAACAAAGTTTGCTCTTTGGTAATGTTTTTATTCTCTTTATATGTATATATGTAAAAATGAAAACCATTTGCTGAAAATGAAGGCTAATAAATATAGAAAAAATATTTAAACAGGAAGAAAATAAAAATTTCTTAATATATTTATTCCATGCAATTTGTTTTGTCATTAGCATGGCTCAAAAAATACTAATTATTTTTTTAAGTTAATTTTTAAATATTTATCTCTGCTAACTACATGTAAAGTATACCTAATACTATATTAACAACACCTATTTTTTTCAGAAATTTTGATAATAGTAATTTTTTTAAGATTTTACTTTTGAAATTGTCTCCTATTTTGAGAATCACCCATATCAGTATTTTCTTGAAAATGAAATATAAAAATAAATTTCAAAAAATGCCGATAGAAGGCTCTTCAGACTTTGGAACAACGAACAACTATTTTTTGCCGTTATTTTTTGCATCTCATTAAATATTTTCGAGAAACTTAGATTTAAATTTTGAGTACAAAATCACAATAGTTCGGAGTGATTAAGTAGCGCAAACTGAACTGTATTCAGAGGGGAGGTGTTCAAATTTCAAATGATTATAAAAAACGGAAAAATTGGTCGATTCATTTGCGGTTTTCGCTAAAACTACTCTTTAAATCAGTATTTTCTTGAAAATAAATTTTTAAGATATATTTCCAAAAAATGTCGATAGAGGGCGCTTTAGACACTAGAGTAACGTACAACTATTTTTAACTGTTTTTTTTAAATCTCATTAAATGCTTTAAATTGCTTAGACATAAACTTGCATTTTAAGTTCAAAATCTGAATAGTTGAGTGTGGTGAAATAGCGCAAGCTGAATTGTGTTCAAGGGGGGGGGGGGTTAAATTTCAAATCCTGAACACAATTCAGTTTGCGCTACTTCACCCCTAAAAACGATTCAGAATTTGAGCTCAAAATTTATGTCTAAGCTTTTGCAAGCATGTAATTAGATACAAAAATAACCGTTAAAATTAGTTGTTAGTTACTATAAAGTTTAAGGCGTCCTCTAACGGAATTAAAAAAAAATATCTTTAAAGTTTGTTTTTAAGAAAATGCTGATTTAAAAAGTAGTTTTAGCGACAACCGCAAACGAATTCGATCAATTTTTCCTTTTTTTTATTCATTTGAAATTTGGACACCCCCACCCTCCTCTCCTCTGAACACAGTTCACTTTCTACTACTTAACTATTCCCAACTATTCAGATTTTGCGCTCAAAATTTACGTTTAAGTCGAAGCTTCCGAAAACATTTAATAAGATGCAAAAACGAACGGCAAAAATATATGTTCATTATTACAAAGTCAAAAGCGACCTCTATCGGCATTTTTAAAATTTATCTTTATAATTTATTTTTAAGAAATTGCTGACAAAAGGAATAGTTTTAGTGAAGACTGCTAACGAATTGACTAATTATTCCATTTTTTATAATCATTTGAAATTTGAATTCCCCCCACCCCTCTGAACACATTTAGTTTGCACTACTTAACTACCCCCAACTATTCAGATTATGAGCTCAAAGTTTAAGTTTAAGCTTTTTTTATTATCATTTGAAATTTTGGACCCTAAACTTTAACGGCACCTTTCTCCTTCCCAAGACGTTTCGGACCCTCAGTTTCCTATTTAATATAGTTTGTCTTGATGTGTACTATCAGTTTATTAAAGTTTTTCCCAAGAGCTTAAGTATACCCCGTATGTTTATACATATTTATACTTATTTTTTATGTAAACTTCAATATTTTGTTTAAAATCATAATCTCGCATTATTTTATACTTAAAGATATAAATCCAATAATAGATAAACTACCTACAATCAAACCTAAATACAAAAAAAAAAAAAAAAAAAAAAAAAAAAAAAAGTTTCTTAAATAGGTATGTGCAAAACAGCGAACAAAAAGAAATATGGAACCTTTATAATAAACAAATTTTTTTTCTTTTTTATGCAAAGGTTATTTTAAAATAAAAACATACAGTTTTGCATAATAGAAACTTAATGGTGTTGAATGATATTTACGTATAAAGAATGTTTTCTGTGGCATAGAAAGACATTTATTTCGAATAGAATGTCAGAAAATCCGACTTCTTAGGGAAAATTTCACGTCTTCATGTATGATTCCTTGGTATATTGTGAAATTCTATATTCGCATGTTACCCATCATTGTTTTTTGTAATCCACTGGAAAGTAAAACATTTTGCAATTGCATAACACTGAATGATGTATCACATGATAATTTATTTTATAACTGAAAGTTTTTAAGATAAAAATAACAAAAACAAAAACGAATAAATAAATAAATAAATAAGCTCATCATCATATGAATAAGTTATAGTTAATCCGTGTAATTTAGTAAACTTTTATACCTGCTCAATATAATGAAGTGCTCATATAAAATAACTATTGTGTATTTCTGAATTGGCACGTTGCTCTTCGTTTTGATTTACTCTAAGGAAATAAAATCATTTTGCAATTTCATAGCACTGGATGACAATCACATACACATTATTTTATGACTGGTGCAAACTTAAATATTAAAAGAATAAAATAAATAAAAAATAAATACAAATGTAAAATAAAACACAAAAAATATCTACGTATTAACAATGTGAAAAAAATAAGTTTTAGTTAATTAGTGTAATTTGATTAAACGCCATCACAGAATAATAACAAGTAAGAAAACTCATACGTTAAGCATAGATTATGAAAATCTTTCTAACACTTCTTGAAATCTTTAACGAATCTTCGTTATCCAGTGATATAAAATAATACTGGCTGTAACTAAATATGTATTCCAATACTTTTGAACAGCCGTGTATTTGATCTGTTGATTGATATATTCACTATAAAATAGGGATTTTTATTTTAGCAAGAAAACGCCTAACTGCAGCAGTTTATTCTAATAGATGAAAACATACTTGAATACTTTTGATCTGCCCTGTAGTTTATCTAGTATACGAAAATACTTGGCTTAATACACGAGAGTATTTGGCTAAAATTCAGATCAAACAAAAAAATTCTTTAAACGACTTAAATCACTTTTCCTGAAATTATCATCCTAAGGCGACCATGTATCTCCTTCTTTGCGTGATCCTTTATATCATTTTATCTATATTTCACAAACATATTTTAGTAACCTGAATGAAGTTCAACGTAAAAATGCATAATTTATTGAAAAACTATCTTTAAGTAAATTATGCTCACGTCGACATATTAAATTTACAGGGGCCCTGAAAATTACTTCATCGCATGCATACTTAAATATTTCTAATGTTACTTACAATACATATTAAAGTTCTTATAACGGGACAAATTAGAAGGATATAATTTTTTTTTTAAATCATATATAAATTATAATAATATAAAATTTTTATTTAAAAAAACAAACTTTATCCATCTATTCCTCTTCACCCTCTCTCCATGAAGATATACACTAAACCAAACAAGTTAATGTAACTTTACTCAAAAAAATTTTAAGTGCTCATAATATTTTTGAAAAGATCGCGCTACTGCCCCTATATATAATTATTAGCAAGTTATATCAGAAATTATGCAATTAATTGAGGCATTGTACTTTGTACTATGCAAGTAAAATGTAAAAAAATGAGTCTTTGTGACACAATTCTAACTTTTCTTTGAACTAAAGCTAAAAATAACGTCGTTTTCACCGTCGCAAATTAACATGCATAATTGTCATATTAATTTTCACTATTTAAATAGAAAAATATATTTTAACGTGACATAGACTATTAGTAAATGTAAAGGTAATCATAATGTCACATTTGACTTCTACAACTGTTTAAACTTTCTCATATTTTGTTTGAAAAACGATTGTTAATTATTGTAGACATTGACAGTTTATGTGTTTAAACTTAACTAAATGTATTTTTTTAATTTCTTTGATAACTTAAACCAATTTAAAATGAAACAGTTTACGTACGTATGCTATTAAAGTATGCAATAGCCATTAAATTTACAGCATCTTATACGCGCATTTACAATATAGATTTTAATCAGAAATTAAATATTCAAATGCCTTTATATAACGAAGTGTAAAATACATACATTTATTACAGTTGTTATTAATCCCATGTGTTCATAAAATAAAGAATTTACTGCAGTATTTAAAATCTGCTACTCCAAGTGAGTTTGTTCTGCAAAGTTCCATTATTCGGCTCAATTAAAACTGAAGGAATTAGTTTCAATTAGTTCTTTAAATCCGTTATATAATTAACACTTAAAATTTTATGGATTTGTTTTTGTTCTATAAAGATTTAGTAAGGAACAGAGGTTACATTTTACTATTACATTTTTAAAATTTCAATCGGATGAATTGTCAAGTATATGCAGCATGAGCAAAAAATAAAAAATAAATAAAAATAAAGAGTCTAGACATTTAATGAAAAATGTTAAGTTTTTGACAAATGGTCCTTAAATATACATTCATTAGCAATGCTTATATTTTATTTTTGCAGCCATTATAATATGCATTATATTATGTCTCGTTTAAAAACTATCAGACCTGTCTGAAATATTCCTCGGTCTTTTATAACTGATTTTTTGTTATGGTTTAGTGCAATGTTCCAAACTTGTATTGTGTTTATTATCATATACATAGTTTGCTCTGATGGTTATAAATCTAACGATATAAGACTTACACAAGCATTTTGTTCTGATAAAGTTAAAGCACGAGGTTGTCCGAGAATGGTAAGCTGTTTTTAGAGTTGATGCTGTTCCGATTTTATTGTAAAAACCTTTTTGTTTTCAGAATTTACCTTTTTTTAAAAAATCGAGTAACAATAAATGCTTCACACTAACGAATGTACTTTAAATATAATAATTTTGGTTTGATTTGCATTTTTAAATTTAAAGAAATGTTTTTGTTCTTTTTTTCTACACCATTTTATAACAGACGTGTGCTTGCAGTGTTCAAATGCAAATAACAGGAGGACGATATATTTAATTAACTTTCATATATTATTTAGAAGCTGAAAACATCTGTTGCAATCTGTAACATTAAAAAACAATACTCTGATTTACATTTATCACTTTTCTACAAATTTAGTACGATATAAATTTCTAGTGTCGTATAATGGAATTATTAAACTGTCTGAAAAAATATAAAGAGATCTTTGTAATTGAGATTTTACCTGTGGTTGGCTATGGAATTCCTTTGCTCATTAAATTGGATATATATAATTAGATTGTATGGACCGCTTTTCCTGCTTAAATATGTTATATATATATATATATGGCCAAAGGTGACCGGCCACTTGCAATTTTAGACATTTTATTAAATATCTAGAAAAAGTATGAGGATTATTCTGAATCTCCAAGTACTTAAATAAGTACATGCCATATATTTCCGTCAATATTTCTTAGAAACCCCAAAGGGAACCAACAACAAGTTCAAAAAGAACAAATATCTTTTAGATAAACCTGTCAAACATAATGTACAAAAGCGTCCAAACTGCAGATTATGATTACGTGGCTCAGATTATGATTACGTGGCTTGCTGTATCTGTGTTCATTTTTATGAGTATAACATGAATACTCGTAGAATAATTAAGGTTTCTGTAAAATCAGCCCAAAATGTTTTTTTTTTTTTTTTTTTTTTTTTTTTGCTTATAATTTAAAGAGTTCGTTATAATTTAAACACAGAAATATGTTTTTTTTTTTTTTTTTTTTTTTTTTTTTCACTTAATATAACAAAAAAGGCTGTGCTTATTTCCCTGTAATAAAAATAAAAAAAAAATATATAAACATTTTAGGAAAAATAAGCAGAATTATCAAATAATGTTTACCTGCGCATGCTTGAATCAAAATTTATGGCAATCAAAATTTAATTAGCATAATGTGTTAGCTAAATGTATACAGCAAAAACATAAATTGAAAGTTAGGAAAATTATCATTGATAGAATAAGCTCAAACTCCGTTATTCGCAAAATAAAGCAAAATGATGAGGGGTTGTTTCCAAATATAATACTACGTGCGATATTTTGTATGCTATTTTGACACTAATCATTGGATATATGGATACAGGCTCTCAGATTTTTACTTAAATTTAGGAATAACGGAATTTGAGTTTGTTCTATCGACGGTTATTTTTACAATTTTCGAGCTATATTTTTGAGATTTTTACAAAATTTGCTCTATACATTTAGCTAACGCATTTTTATTGCTGTTATGCATTCGCAGTGAGACATTATTTAGTAAAACTACTTATTTTCCATACAAGTTTTATTATTATTTTTTTTACAGTATACTGTGTACAATAATGTTTGTCATATTTTCTGAAATAAAACATTTTTTATATTAAGAACTCTACAAATTATAAACAAGAAACTTTTATGACAATCCGAAACTGTCAGAATTTCGGACTCGCTTGATTAAAACCTTAATCTCCTAAGAGTATACATTCTATAATCACAAAAATGATAACAGTTTAAAACAGTAAGCCCTTTAATTATAACCTGCAGTTTGAACGCTTTTTGTATATTAGTTCTGACAGGGTTATCAAAAACATATTTGTTTTTTCCTACTTTGTTGGCAGTCCCCTATGAAATGTGATTATTAGCATTTGTAGAATTTTTAACTTGAAATAAAAATCTATCAACACAAATTTGTCTTGTGCAGTTTTCGGCAGCGGTTACGGTGTTATACACATTCTGGCTTGTTATTGTTCAAGAAACTTGAATTTGCATAATGTAATACTTTTAAACAAAAAATATTATATTTTCAAATCAAACAACAATAAACATCTATTTAAAATATAATAATCAAAACAATATTTTATAACATTATCACATTGCCTGTTTATGTATATTGTTTTTTTTTTTTTTTTTTTTTTTTTTTTTTTTTTTGAGGGTGTAAACTATGTACATATCACTCATCCCCAAGAAAAATGACAAATCTCGCAAAGTTTCATTTTGCGCTTTATTCCACTTTTAGGTCTGTCATAGGTGTGATTTGTTATAAAAAAAAGCTTCATATATCTAGTTATACGGAAAATTACGTTATTATGCTATTTGTCCATTCGTGACCACATAAGAGGGGTGGAATGTGTGGGGAGGTAAATTACTCCAACACTCTAAACCACATCATATGTCTTCATTCTAAAAGGTTTTTACAAATTCAATTTTTCACCCCTGTATGTAGGGTTAAGTGCTGTAATTTTATGCCATAGAAAAATCACGCAAATTTTCTTTTGCATCACCTGTAAAGTTTACTTCTGCCGAGACGTATGATTTTTCTGGCAGGTGAGCGATATTTTGTCCACAGTAGTAGAATGTGAGTAGCAAAGCACAAGTCAGGTGTCACTGTGGGAAAAATATCTTGTTAATGTCGTGTAATACGTCTTAAAATGTACAGACATATGCTTTGCAAAGAAAATATATCGTTTAAAATGTATGTTTTCTTTTCATTCTTGATTTCTTTCTTTATTCGCAAAATATTGTGAGGTCAAAACAAATATTAGTTCATTTTATGGGAAGTATTTGGCATTCTCTATGACTTTCATTATCGATGCAATAACATTTACCTCCGCTCCAATGAACAATGTTTATTCCCTTGCTTCGATAGCTTCGCAATCTGATGTTAAAGATAAAACGGAGTTATTATCCCAAAAGCAATTCTTTCTTGGTAAAATGAATCTTGTTTGTTTCTAAAAAGTTTTTTTTAATAATTATTTTTATTTAAATTCAATATTTTTTTTATTATTAATATTTCAAAGTGAGAAATCACCGTCAGCAGCTCGATATTGTTTAATTTTGGCCCAATAGGAAAAATAAATTGGACCTGTAATTATTTTTATAATTTAAACTTGTTTTTTCAGAATAAATTGTACATCGCTTTACGTATTCCTTTAAATACTTTAAAAGAAATATAAATGAACATAAATTAATTAACATATAATAATTGGCAATTTTAAAAAAGGTGTTCTGACTTAGATGTGATGCGCGCATAATTATAACAATTATATATTCGAAGTATAAAGTTAATAATTCATATATTTAAAATAAAAATAATGTACTTTTATATCAACCTAAAATAATAATAAGTTTGCAGATAAAAGCATTTTTTGGGGAAAATATCTTAAGTGGAGATTACAAAATTGTATAAAATACAGCAAAATATGAAATATTAATTTCTTATGGTACTTAGTTTTTGAATGATAAAATTCGAAAATTATCAAAATGTCCATAAAATCGAGAAAATCGAGAAAAATATTTCATTATTACCCATCACTTCTCTTACCTTATATTTATATTAAAACATAAATGACAATTACCTTAAAGGTTCAGGGCCACAAAAATTTTCAAATGTTCTAAAAAAAATTTTGGATAAAAAAAATTTCTGATTTCTTTTTTTATGGTTAAAATAACCGTTAAATCATGTTTCTATCTTAATTAGAAAAGGAAATATTATTTTTTTTTTCAAAATATAGCTTACAAGAAAAGTTAAATGACTTCTTGTGATAATGCGTTTTTCTTTAAGATGTTTTTTTAACAATTTCTTGGATTTAAATTGTTATAACTCAAAAACTGTTAAAGATAAGTGCTTCAAACTTGGAACATGTTTTTTCATTATTATTTTGTTTTCAATTTGATTCAGAAAAGTTGAAAAATAGTTAATTTTGAAAATATGATTTTTTAAATAAAAGTGGCATAATTTGTTCAAATTTATTTAAAATATTTTTAATTTTTTAAATTAAAATTTATTTAAATTCGGAATCAAAATTTAAATTCATATACTTTTATTTATTTAAATAAAAAAATGAAATTCTACAATTAATATTTTGAGTTATAATGGTTTTAAACTAACCCACTATTTAAAATATATATATATATATATATATATATTACGTGATTTTGATTACAAGTGATATGAGTTTGCCATCACAAAAAAAAAAAAAAAAAAAAAAAAAAAAAAAAAAAAAAAAAATAATTTACTACACATTTTTTTTTAATGTGTCCCGGATCTCATTAAACTTCTACATATTTTTATATAAATTTGAATTTACAATTTTTAAATACATTACATAATATTTTCGAGATACGAACATTTAAAACAGAAACGACTTTCAAATAATTTTCATAATTTATTCTTTAAAGAATATCGAGATATTTTGCATTTGAAAAACCAAAAAATAACGCCTATAAAAATTAAAAGAAAAAGTTATCTTTACCAATGTAGAAATTTATGCATTTTGATAAAAATACACTTTTACATTTTACTGAAAAATAAATACAAATAAAAATCCACTGAAACGTTATGTTTTTAAAGCTATAATGCTTATGTTTTCCAAATTATTTGTCGAAGCGTTTAAATATCTTTGATTCAAAATATTAAATAAAACGTTTGAATAGAATTATTCCGATAGTATATGGATGATATTAATTCAAACTATGGCAATTTTCATCCCTTCATTTTATTCTTTTACGTTCATTTAAGTATATATATATATATATATTGTTACTGCTAAAAGTAATAAAATGGTATTTTAAGTTATATGTTAATATGAAAACTATCACTTAATTCTAATTATTTTATTAATTTAATTTTATGTTATGATCGATTATTAATTATTTTCTCCGGTTCAATTATATTTCCATTCAGCTTTTTCTTTTTTGTTTGTTATGGATACTACTTTGTCTACATGTGGATTTAACTATAGTTTTTACTTACTTTCAACTCATTTTTGTAAAATAACAATATATATACCGCTACTATTATTAAGTTTCTTTATTTTCTTCAATATCTTGTATCACTTTAAATCATAGCAAGTTTTTTTTTCAACTCATTTATCTAGTCGTTTGGCGCGCTTGGCATTATTTATTTAAATAGAGCAACAATACAGATTTGGCGAAGATCCGATGTGTGCTTTACGAGCGAACTGGTTTTTCTTCAGTGTTACTATTTCAGCTTGTGTAATTAACTATTGCTTCCTGCATCAATAATTTAATAATAATTCTATTGCGAAGTCCTCTTCATGAATGGTGATAAACAGATAAGTTTTTTTGTTCTCAATAATTTGTTTTCTTACTTTTTATCGAATTTATATATGAATGTAAAGTTTATCATTTCCACGTGCAAAAATAGGGTTAGTTTGTGCTCATGTTACTGACACTATTTGCTGCACGCTATTGTTTTAATATATATGTATTTTTTTCATGTTTTCCACTATTTATTACTCTGTTCCTTGTTAAATAATTTGGTTTTTGTGTGCTAGTAGCCTCAAATACGTATTATTTTGCTATTACATGGCTAATAAGTGGATAAAACCGCACACTTCATTTGTAGTTCCAGAGCATTTGGGGCCTGATGATTCTGCTTTGGGGGCTACAAATTACATTTGCATTCATTTTATTTATTTATTTATTCAGATATACTCGTTTCACTATTTCTTTTCTATTATAATTCAATTCAATTCTAATTCTTCGTTTTTGGTTTATTGTTTTATTGATAAAATCCATTGGTGAATCTTGTCTATTTTTATTGGTATTATATATATATATATATATATATATATATATATATATATAATGTGATAATGTGAGTACACTTTTGTAATTAGAGATACTTTGCATTAGAAAAACATATTCGTGCATTTTTTTTTTATCAAAATGAGGTGCTTTGTAAATCGTTAAAGAATATTTTTCTATATTTTCTCCAAATATTTAAATTTCTAAGTTTTTTTCTTTTATGTGTGTGTTGGTTTGCATTGGTGATTTTGCATTACAGACAACAACTCAAGTATATATATATATATATATATATTTGTGTGTGTGTGTGTGTGTTTTGAATAAATGATAAATTTGGAATTCTTTATGGCTTGATAGTTCTTTTTATAGAAATAAATTAAGTAAACATAAGTTAAAAATTGAAGATGTTTAGTATATAAAAATGTATTGTAAAAGTTAGTACAGAAATATTTTTAAACATGAAAATCTGTTTCTTTTCTATACTCACGGAACATAATTTTATTTCGATTCATTCTATTATAGGTAAATGTGATGATAGTTATATTTATGACGGACGTTTTCTGCTAAATAAAGTTTGTCATACCAAATTATTCTGGAAGATCAAATATTTTTCTATAAAATGCTCTACTAATGGTTCATAATCACGATAATATTAAATTACTGTTCAGAGCTGAGAAAATAAAACTTGTGCTTCGATTAAAATAAGCTGTCCCAAAAATATTTGGGGTTTTCGAATATTTTGCGTTTAAATTCAAATGTTTCATCTTTTCCTTTGAATTATATTGAAAAGCCTATCAAGTATGCTTCGAACTTTTATTTGTAGTGAAAGAATGTCCTTATTTTTTTGGGGCAGTTTTTTTTATTTTATTCTTTAACAAAAATTCCTTTAAACCTACAACAAAATTCTTTATTATAATACAGCTCATATTCAAAATATTAGAATAATTACCTTTTTTTTAGAAATTGAAAATATCGTTTGGTAATTTAATGTCTTTTAATGAAAATATGCAAACGATATTTTTATTAAGAACTTATTGTTGATTAAACTTACTTGTTATCTTAAATTTAATATCATTTTTGAAAAGATTAATTGCAAAAAAAATTATTTTGAAAAGTCAAAATATTAGAATATTTATGCAAGTGGTTCAAAATATTAGAATATTTCACATTAATTCTCCTTTAATTATTACCAATTCTTAACTGGTGGCATCATTGATTAAATTCAGACTATTTTATTTAAAATCAGTATTCTTTTTTGCAGTTTGTTTCTTTTTCGTATTAAAATGGGCCGTGTGAGTGATATTCCTGAATCTACTAAACTTCGTATGGTTGATTTGTATCGGCACGGTAAAAATCAATGTTTTATAGCGAATTATTTACATTGTTCGCAATCGAGCGTTAGTAAAATCCTAGCACAATATTGAAAAATTGGAAAATTTCAAAACAATCGCCGAAATGGTGGCCGAAAATCAAAAACATCTGCTAGAGATGACAGGAAACTGAAGCGTATAGTTAAGAAAAACCGTTTTAAAAGTGTGCGATTCTTGCACCGAAAATGGAAAGAAGAAGGAGTTGAAGTTTCTACATCGACAACATTAAGACGTCTCCATAAATTTAAATTTGAATCTCGTGTACCGAAAACAAAATCTCTCATGACTGCAAGACAAAAGCGTATAAGATTGAATTGGTGTAAATCAAGACGTTTATGGAGCAATGAAGATTGGAAAAATATATTATTTAGTGATGAAAGTATGTTTTGTGTTTCATATGGTAATCAAGGTATTCGAGTTTGGAGAATGAAGCAAGAAGCATTTGATAAAGAGTGCCTTAAACGTTCCGTAAAATTTGCTGCTAGTGTCATGGTTTGGGGTTTTATGAGTGCAGAAGGACCTGGAAAGTTATGCATCGTCTACGAAAAGGTTAACACTCTGATATATCAAGAAATTTTAGAATATTACATGATTCCATCATCAGAAGATTTATTTGAAGATGATTTCATCTTTGAACAAGATTTAGCGTCCCCGCATACCTCGGTGTCAACTAAGAATTGGTTCCGCCAACGCAACATTAAGGTACTTCCTTGGCCACCAAATTCACCAGATCTTAATCCCATCGAAAACTTATGGTGTATAATGAAGAAAAAACTCCAAGAAAATCCTCCTTCAAGTAAAACTGAGTTAGTGGCACGTATAAAGTCTATTTGGTCTAATATTGATAGAAATGTTTGTAAACACCTTGTATATAGTATGCAAGATCGATTGTACGCTGTTATGAAAGCTAAAGGGGATGCTACAAAATATTAACTACCATTTACTTCATATTCATAAGGTAATATTGTTGCGTAAAATAAAATATTCTAATATTTTGAACCAATCTAAATTTTATTCTAATTTTCTGGTGTGTTTAAGGAAGCTTTATACCTAATTTATTATGCTGTATTTTATATTTTATAAATGTTAAAATCTTATCTAAACATTCCAGATTTAATTTATGAGAAATTTAATTGCATTTACTTAGTATAAAAAATAAATAAATGACAAATAATTTTTTCTTATTACTTTTTCTCAATTATTCTAATATTTTGAATATGAGCTGTACATTTATATTATAATTTCATATGCTTATTATTTTTTTCTAGAAAATGGATAACTTTTTTGAGATTTTATTTCAAACAATCGCTTAACCATTTACTTTTGAGAAGCATCATATATCAAAACAATTACTTTTAGTCTTCTTTTTATTTAAAATAGTCAAGTTACATATTTTTTTAAACAAGCATGTCAATGAAGAAAGAAATAGATTATATACAGTAGTTTAAAAATATTAGATTAAAGATCGTTATTTTTTTATTTCATTTATTAAAGCGTAGGTTTACAATTTTTTACAAACAGTTTTCTATTCACGTCATTCTTTTAATTCCTTCCAGCAGTATTTTTAGAATTCTTTTCACGTTTTTTTCTTTTACAGTTTAGTAGAAATAGAAAGATAAATATCTAAAAATTTATAAAAATCTTAAGTAGAGATGTTGTGTTGATAAATAAACTATTTACGATTCAAGATTCTTAAAAATATATAGTAATGAAATACACACAAAAGGATTTAACATTCAATTGTAAGTATCGCATAATTACTCATTTGAAATCCTTTATTCTAATATTCTAATATTCTAAAAATCCCTGTCGGCTGGGCCTATAGGCGGAGGTAGATTTCGAAGAGTGAGAAATAAATAAATAAAAATATATGATTAGAGGTAAACCCAGTTTAATAACTTCATTTGGCCGTTTATGAAAAATTTTTAATTTCATTTTTCTGCAAAAACTGGTTTTATCAGAATCATCTTAAGAAAAATTCAGCTCAAATGCCCATTTTGACAACATATTTTGAAATAGATTCTGAATTTATTAAAAAATCGACCAAAATAGTACATTATACAGTTCCTAAATAACAAAAAACTGTCAGTTAAATGCATTTGAAAAAAAAAAATTAATTTAAAAATGAATCATAAAATAACCGATTTGTTGTTTGAATACATCCTTAATTCTTTAATCATAATTGCTTCGGAAAGTTTTGTGCGAAATACTCACTTTGACAGCATTTTTAAAAATATATTCTATCTTTATCAAAAAACTGGCCAATGCGTCACAATGTATAGTTCCTAAATAAGAGGATCTGTAAATTGGATGCGTTTGAGAGCGAAAATGGATTTCAAAACGAGTCATAAAAAACGCAATTTGCTATGTGAAAACTTCCTTAAATTTCCAAATCACGAAGACTTCGGGAAATTCTGTTCAAAATATCCTTTTTGGTAACTTTTTTCAAAATATATTCTGTCTTTATCAAAAAACCGATCAATGCATCACATTATATAGTTCCTAAATAAGAGGATCTGTAAATTGGATGCATTTGAGAGCAAAAATGGATTGAAAAACGAGTCAGAAAAAAACGCAGTTTCTTATTTGAACACTTCCTTAAATTTTCAGTCACGATGATTTCTGAAAATTCTGTTCAAAATTCCTTTTTTGGTAAACTTTTTTAAAATATATTCCGTCTTTATCAAAAATCTGACCAATGCATCACATTATATAGTTCCTAAATAACAGGATCTGTAAATTGGATGCGTTTGAGAACAAAAATGGATTTAAAAACGAGTCAGAAAAAAACGCAATTTCTTAATTGAATACTTCCTTCAATTTTCAGTCCCGATGACTTTCGGAAATTCTGTTCAAAATACCCTTTTTGGTAGCCTTTTTTGAAATATATTCTGTCTTTATCAGAAAATCGACCAATGCGTCACTTTATACAGTTTCTAAATAAGAGGATCTACCATTTGGATGCGTTTAAAATTAAAAATGAATTTAAAAATGAGCCATAATATAAGCAGTTTGGATTTGAGGTTTTTTTCTCCAACTTCTATTTTTGTTTAATTTCTTTTTGCTATACGAATTGGTCCTATGAAAAACTTGTCAATATAAAAGTTGTAGATATTTTTGAGAAGATGTAAAATAAATTTAATCTGATTTGATATCTTAAAAATTGACGGAGTTATGGATTTTTCTCTTTTTTCAGCGCCCTTTTTCTTTTAGTTTTTAATTTTTTTCATCGGTAAAAGTTGGTCCTATCAAAAACTTATATAAAAAAAGTTTTAGATAATTTTAAGAACATTTACAAAAAATTTAGTTGGACTTGATATCTTGAAAATTGACGAAGTTATGAATTTTTTTCTTTCAAAATCCCTGTTTTTTTCGCCCCTTGAGTCCACTTCTAAATTTATCAAAAATCTGTCATGCAGATACTTTTGGCCCATTTTTAAGAAGTAATATAAACTTTAAACCGATTCGATATCTATTTTAATTAAGAAGTTATGGCGTTTTTTCGGTTTTCACAAAAACGCCCCCTACTCCGACCCCCTTGGTCCGATTATGCCCATTAACGAACTTAGCCAAGATTTTATCCCCTTTGATTTTATGTACAAGTTTGGTGGAGATTGGTGAAGAATTATAGAAGTTATCGTGTCCATAAAAAAGTGAGATATATATATATATAGATAGATAGATAGATAGATATATAAACTGGTGCGATTGCAATAGGTAGTATTTCTTACGAAATCTACCTAATATACATATACTTTTATATGCATATTGTGTTAAATTGGTTACTTAGTATCTCAAATATTTTAAAAACATCTTTTTTTTTTAACTGTATCAATATTTTTGTATATGTTTTATATAAGGTACCCTGGGGTAATAACGCCACGTTAAGGTTCTACGAATTTTCACTGCTCAGTTATAGATTGTATTTTTCAACCAGATATATGATTTGATACCGAAACTCATTGACTATTTATATAAAAAATAATTTAACAGATATGTATTCATAAAATGTAATGGCGTGATTTCTTGACCAATGCAATTTGGCGTTATTACCCACATATATGGGTAATAACGCCATGCAAACAAAACTATGAAATAAGATGGAATAATTGCATGTAGATTACCCAATTCTAAAAAAACAAACTCTTCAAACTTAGAAAGTGACAAATTGCATTCTAAGCTATTGAAAATGTTCAATTTTTTGTGAAAGTTTAAGAAAAATAAAGGTGTGGTGTGGGGGGTGGGGGGTGGGGGGATTAGACAAAATAATATCAGAACGTGAAATTCTTTTTGCTTAAAAAAGACCGCTTAAATAGAATTATTAGAAACATTGCACAGTTTTAACTGTGTTTATTTGAATCAGTATTTAGGATGTAGCACGGCAACTGTAGGGAATCAACTGGGGTACTAATGCCAAGGATTGGCGTTATCACCCCGTTATAGTTATTGCGCTGTACATTTTAAATTACAAATTATCTCGAGAAGATATCCAAAATCTTCAACAACATTTTGAAAGTCCATGAAATGTACTACAAATTTATGCAATTAACAAAGTATTTCCGGATACAAAAAATAGTCTTCACATCACAAAACGTATCTCGCAAATATTAGATCAAGCGTTAATTTTAGTCGCTTGCAAAAAAAATAAGACCTAAAAATGAAACAAATAAACTTGAAGCTGTTTTTGCGATTTAAATGACTCAAAACCCTTCGACGCAGAGCACATGGATGTCATTTACCTGATTATTTCATAATTATGCATAATACGAGCACTTGGCGTTATTACCCCGCCTGACATTATTACCCCAGGGTACCTTATATATATACTGACTGAAACGAAACTAACAAGAACAAAAAATCACATTATAAAATAAATCTGACTTTTTATGCTGAATAAAATTTTGTTTGCACTGTACAAAGAAAGACGTGTATCTACAAAACTAGTTTTTATAAAGATTTAATTAATAAATCTAATATAAAGATATAATTTTATTAAGATTTCTGTAATTTTACTAGAATCACCAGCAAACTTACATATACAGGGTGTCCGAAAAGTCTGGAAACGGTCGAATAACTCGAGAAATACATATGAGATTGGAAAACGTAAATGTACGTGTTAAATATTTTTAAATAAGCTACTCAGTGATACCAAATTTGACCTTCGCAACCGACCCCCTGGGGGGTCAGAGGGGTCCAACTGTGTAATCTTAAATTATAACCCCCATTTTTTATTGCAGATTCGGATTCTACGGACAAAAATACGTAACTTTTGTATTTTATGTTTATTTCAAATCCTCGTTTATCACGGTGTATTCGAGCATATTAAATCGATACATATTTCGGCTTTTCCAACGGGATTTTCCCTAATCGAAACTGATTTTGGACTTTATACAATTATTAAGTTATATGAAATAAGTACTTTTGTTTTAGTATCGTAAAATAAAATGCATCACAAAATATGTAGCGAAAAGTCAAATACGTGAAGAAAAAATTGTTTTCGTGTTAATATTTTAAGTTTTCTGCAATTGTAAAAATATTGTGCTAATTTGTAAAAACAGCCTCCTTAGATATTTTTTAAACGTATATTTAAAGAAATACTAATTTGTCAAATTATCGATTATTAAATTTTATCTGCTGATTATTTGCTTTTTTCTTTAAAAGATGAAATTTTGCTCACTGTTTCTCAATCCTTAATCCTGTGAACCTTAACCTTTTGACTAATCTGTGGATTAGGATAAATTTTCAACAATTATTTCGAAAATCATGATTTATTTCACATAACTATGTTATTTTTTGTTTACCTGGGTTGTTCATTTTTGCATCTTTGTATAGTTATACATTCACTATCATAAAATACGCTTTAAGAAAATAAGCCTTCTATTTAAAAATTAAAAGAAATACTATGCAATAATTTATGAGACTTTAAAAATACAGATTTTTGTAATTTTAAGAGAAGTAAAGATTTCCGTAGCTTTAAAAATGCAAGTTTTGTAGATTTTTCTCTTTTTCTTTCTTCAATGTACAGGTAAAATTTTAGTAGGAGTCCAGATTTCTGTAACTTTACGCAACATGATTACAGATTTTTTTTCTATAGTATAAATAACCCCAGAAACTAACTTCTTAATGACTGATAATACTTCCTTATATTTTATTGCAGTTCTGTTTTATATTTTTAAAGAGAAGATTTCTGGAAATATATGTATATGAAAAATAATTTTGTACAAAAATTAATGATGAGTTTATGCATATTTTTTTTAGAAAAAGGAAAATCTTATTTGCCTATGATTAAATTTTATCAGTTAAATTTTCCGTTAAAGATGAAATTTTGCTCACTGTTTTTCAATCCTTGGTCCAGTGTACTTTATCATTTTGACTCCTCTGTACACAAGAATAAAATTCCTATAATTATTTTGAAAATAATGATGTCGTCCATATAAATATGTAACACTGTAAAAAAAGTCTGTAATGGTACTAAACATTTTCTAAGAAACTGAGATTCCAAGATTTTTTCATGTAACGATAACAGGAAAAATCCATGTAACCGATTTTAAAACTTGAGTTTTTGTTGTTGCCGTTACAGGAAAAGTTCTTGGAATCCCAGTTTCCTAGATAAAGTTTAATGCCTTTACAGATTTTTTTTTACAGTGTACTTTTTGTTTATCTAGATTGACCTTTTTTTTTTTGCATCTTTCGTCTTGTTATGCATTCACTATCATAAAATATGATTTACGAAATTAAGCTTTGTATTCAAAAATTTAAATAAAAATGTTGTGTAATATTTTACAAGACATTTAAGATAGTTTGTAATATAAAATTGAAACATGCACTTGTAAATTATTTTACAGACTTTTTTATAAAATAACATTCATTAGATGAAAAAAACTGCTATTTTATGTTGATGTATAAAAAAGGTAAAAGCCAAATTAAACGCTATATGAAATGCATTAAAGTGTAAGGCGATTCTATAAAAAGCATATACAATGCTGTGTACGTGAAACTTATACAAATCCCTGTATCTAAAAAGTATTTTTAATATAAAATATTCATTAAGTTTTAAAAAAGCTATTCATTTTAATTTGGCATATTTGTTTTAATTTGAAAATAAAATAACATTGTTAAAATAGCAGTAGAAATTAAAATGTTGTTTAATATGACATGGAATCTCATAGTGATGCCAGCAAAAACAAAATAAGAATTAAATGATAATGATAGCGAAAAAATATTGATGCAAAAATCTATGTTTAAGTAATATTTATTACAAGCTTAAAAATAAACAATATAAATAAAAAAATTACATTCTAAAAATTAAAAATATTTTACACACACACACACACACACACACATATATATATATAGTAGTATTTTTTCTTTCGCCATTTTCTCGCTTCATTTTTGCTCTAAATTCTTGTAAGAATATACTTTCATTATTATTTCAGTCATCTACTAATGTTTAATTATCGGCTAAAATTCCCTTTTTTCATTATTCAGCATAATATATTATTTATTTTCCTAAAAATAACTCAACTGTACTACTTAAATGTCAATCTCTTATTTCGAAATATTAGATTTATTCAATTAATCCATTTCCCCTTTAGAATAAAAAACATTTGTCAAAAGCTTTATCTTTGTCTTATTATTTTTATTAAAATATCTTCTGAGCAATTCCACAAAGATTGCGTTTACGGACTGTTCACCTCTGAATAATTTTGCAACTACGGCTATTGGGAAATGGTCCAGGTCTGAAGCTCCTCCTACTGGCTAATGAAAATATTGGAAAATTTCTACACATACCTTCTGGTTCCTTTCACTGGACTTTACATTCTTGCGTCAGCCGGGGTCCCATGCAGGGGTCTTTGAGGTGCGATCGGAGCTGAAATATTAGCAAGAAAATGAGCAGAATGGACTGATCTTGTCACTGTTAGTCTACCCCCGCCGCTTACCAGATTATTTTCGAACGTTTTTTGGAGTTGCAATATATTCTCAATGGTATATTTTTAAAGACCACTTTGACTTTCATTATTATTTTCGGTGATATGGCTTATATGTTGTAGTGAATTCTTTTTAACGGAAATGATTGAATTAAGAACATTTTTGTTTTTATTATCGAATGATCAAGATTGAAGGATGTGTGGAATAGCAAGTGAAAGAGGACAATAATAAAGATTTGATGCTCCTTATTTTTGTATATTTTTCGTTTAATAGAGAAACCACCAATTAAACTCACCCATCTGCCTTTATATGTCAGCCACGACATGAATGTACTCCAATGGCTCTTTAATGGAGAATATAAGAAAATATAAATTGGGCAGCGGTATTGTGAGATAATCCGTTTCTTCCGTCATTTCACCGGATGTTCTTTCTATGATCACATCTTCGTCTTACACACACATATATATGTATATATATATATTTACAAATATACATGTATATGCACTTTCCTTGAAATACATGCATGGAAATATTTGTGTTATCAAAAGCTCATTAATAAATTATTTTGCGTTGTAATTGCAATCGCCACGTACCATTCAAATCTAGCATTTCAGTAAACTTAATAACATATTCTGATTCAAATAATTAAACACGAAGTTAAGGTATGTGTGCAATCTATTCGCTAATTCCTTGCATGGTATTACATCTAATGCGAGATAATTAAAAAGTGAAAACGCTGCATTATCTGCAATATTTGAGCCTTTTAAATGTCCCAAATAAGACAAAAACTTTAGCATTGTGAATGAATATTTAACAAATGTAGAGAATATCAGATAAAGCTTTCTGATTTTGAGAGTTAAAACATTCATTTGGTATCCCTAATACTTTAAATTGAACACAAATTATACACAATAGCACGCAGTTTACTAACTAGAAACGACATTATCTGAAAATGGTTTCCGAATATTAACATATCTAGATAATGCAATTTCACAAGAACAACATACATTATTCAGAATGTCAGCGAGTTTAAAATAGATAACTATTAACCTTACATTATTTTTTTATTAAATATTTACACTTTAAAAATTATAATGAAACAATCACGTTTAATCTATTTTAATTGCAAATATTTGTAATATTTAAAAAAAAATTGTGGGAAAATTACAAAATTTTCTGAATGTGTTGATATCATTTAACTTGGTTAATGGGTACTATTTATTTTAACTAAATGAATATCAAATGTTTTTTTTTATTCATTATATTGTTTCTACTAATATTCTACGTTTAGTCATTATAATGGTAAATGTGAGTTTTAAGAATATATACACTTTAACCCTCTGAAAACCATTAGAGACAATGTACCCATTTTTTCAAATTTATAAGCCATATTATATATTTTTTACTAAAAATGCAATAGAAAAGAAAATTTGTGAGACGTATTTTTGGGTCACCTTTGTGTTGGCATACAAATTGCAGATCGTGTCACAAGAACAAAAATTTATGAAATATTCTTAGTTTTACAAACGTTAATTCAAATTTTGATGGTCTTTTACATTTAGGCTTAAAAGAATATAATATTTCTTCTTTTCTTTTCTTTTTTTCTTTTTCACATTTTCATATTATAAAAATAGGGCCAATTCAAGTTCTTAATTTTTTGTAAATGGTTAAAAAGTTGGAAATTTACAGCATCAGGTTAAATAAATCTGAAATAAGGGCTCATCTTAGTGACCGTAAGCTTCTGCTTTCAAAGCTAGCCGATGGCAAGTGCTGCGTTCGAACCCGATCTCGGCAATCGCCTAATCGTTCAAAGATAACTGAGCTTTTCTCTCAACCTCGGATTTTCTTGCATAAACATGGGTCAGGTTTCTTTAGAAAAACCCTCATGACAAGCTAACTTACGTCCTATAGCCTTCAAGTAGATAAGAACATAAACACCAATACCAAAAGATAGGTACCTTTTATTATAATAAGGTAATATATTTTAGGTCCCAATAATGGCAACAATGGCTACAACGATGCCAATAATGGTAACTAGTCGGATGTGGTGATCCCAAATCTTTCTTCTATCTTATACTTAAAAATTTGCTCCAAAATACAATAGCAATTTATAACCATCCTGAGAATTCCAAACCTATGAAATTTTGTGCATTAGTTCTTCGAACAGAGGTACTGAGGATACTGGTAAAAATGCAGCTTAACAGTGCCACCTGTTGTTTGATTCACACCAAAATGTAGAAAACGTTAATTCGCGTTATATACTAACGGAATCTGAAATATGATGAAATCCGCGCATTAATTCTTGTGATAGAGCTATTGCATGAATCAGACAAAATTCAGATAACATTGCCCCCTGTTGAATAATGGACAAGAAAACGTAAATAGAATCACTTTATATCAAGTATTAACTGAATCAGAAGTTTGATCAAAATTAATGAATTAATTCTTGAATTAATTCTCGACGCGAAAATGTAAACAGCATGAATTTATGTTAGGTACTAACTCAATCTGAAGTTTTGTAAAAAAATATCAGATCTAGTTCTTGAGATAGAGTTGCTGAGGAAATCATAAAAAATGCAGCACAGAAATCCCCCCCCCCCCCCGCCGAGCGACTTACCAAAACACTATTCAGCATCAATTTATATCAGCACTTTCTGAATATTTTTTTTATTAATTTGTCTGCATTAGCTGTTGAGATAGAACACACATAAAACACATGTCCTATGCAAACTCATAGAGCCATAGACTCATAGACAGACATTTTATAAAAAAAACATATTTTTTGAAATATCTGACCTCCTGAAACATGTAAATCTGCCAAAATCCGTATTTCAAAAATTTTCCTGAATGCAATTCTTGCTTTTTGTGAAGAAAAAAGACAGTAAAAACTAGAGATCTTTTCAAACACATGTCAAATGAAGATGATTATTAATGTTATCGGGAAATGTATAATAATTTAACAACTTGTATTAATAAATTCTTTCTAATTGCTGTAAAAGGATAATAAAAGGTAATAAAATAATAAACATAATAGAAAAACAACAGCCCTAGCAAAATTACATCAAGAGGAAATCATCTGTATAAACTTCAACGAAAGTAAAATAATTTTTTCCTCGAAACAATATTATCCATTCATTATAAGAGAAACAATAGAGAGTATAATATGCAAAAATTTCTAATGTAACGATATTCAATGACCCAATTTACGATAACTGTGGCACGAATTCAGCAATAACTTAAAAATAAAAATAAAAATCCACGTAAAATTAAAAAAAAAATAATGAGCGAAACATGAAAAACTGAATGATGGCGTTTCCGTTCAGTGCACAAACTGTACAACTTTCAAATATAATTTTTATTTATTTTGAAAATGACTCAGCGAAGAATTGAAACACGTCAACAGTCAATTAAAACTATTTTTCATTTTTAAATGTTATTCTTACACCCTTTTGGTAATAAGAAAGAACATTGTCGTGAAAGTTAAAAACCAGATTTTGTAAATATATTCATACAGTAAGAATGATACTCAAACACGCAATAACAGTTTTATATTTTTAATAATTTCAAGCAATGTTATATTTATATATATATATATATACATTCGATAGAAAAAAATCGCAAAAGGTATTCATTTTAGATGTTTTGTAGACTACATACAGATATACTTTTCGGAATTTTCGGGAGTTTTAGGATTATTAAGAATGTGTTCAAATATTTTTAAAGGCAATTTGATTTAAAGAACAAAACAAAAAATAATAATATTTACTTAATAAAAATAAAATGCACAAAATCATCTATAGGTATATTTTACGAGTGTTTAAACATTGTGCAATATAGGTATACATTTAAGTAAGAAGAATACAATATTTATGGAAATATCGAATATGAAATTATTAGAATTATGAAATTATAAAATGATAAAAAACACAATGATAAACTTACTTGTCAACCATTAGTGGTATGAATTGTTGGCTAATGCACCTTTTCACTTTTGGTAGACATGAATCATTAGATACCCCAATTTCCACTCTTCCATAAAATAAAAGTTTGTTTTCTTGTGCTCAATACCTTAGGGTTTTGTGCTATCGGCTATAAATATTATATATTAAAATATATTTTACTTAAGCACTCAGTCAACAAATCGAATCAATAAATATGTGATTACGAGAGTGATATTAAGTAAAATTCTGTTGGAAGGCCTGGTTATCATTAAGAGGATTTTCAAACCTTTGTGCGTGGCAGGGAAGGATACTGAAAGACTACTTTTTCGGAAAGCGGTACTCTCTCCGTTCCACAGTTGGCATCACATTGAATGACCGACAGCTTCACTCTCTCGTTGCGAAACACATTATCGTGAAATGAGTCGCAAATAAAAGCGCTAGACCAGCCGCAATCTTACAAAGACTTCAAACACTGTTTTTTTAGACATGTCTAAAAATCTCAAGTGTACAACTGGCGTAGAAAGAGTGTTGATGAAAAAGGAAAAGTCGAAAACAGACGACATGCGCGTTGCCATCGAGCAAGTTAGACCGTGGAAAACATTGCCGCCATTTAGGACTTTCTTGTGGAACTGCTTACTATTGTCAGTTGCTGGATGAAATAAACTGTGTATATCAAAAAGTGTGCATATCGCATGAACAAAAAGACATGAAATTCCTGTCAGATAAGAGGTATGGCATTTTTAATCATTATAGAGTCAGATTGACTCGCGAATAATTAAAGTACATGTATTAGACAGCACGAGAGGACCCTATCTATAGTCCTGAATTACGACCTTGTGATTATCAAATCTGTAGGTCTTTCAAAGTAGCACTAAAATGTAAACGATTTGGTGATGATACTGCTGTTAAAGCGTTCGTGCGTAATTGGCAGATATGCCCCTCTTTTTTCTTTGAAGACAGCATCAAAACAAAACTTTAAATCCATTGAAAAAATATTTTTAAATCAGGAGATTATGTAAAACTAATATAAATAACTTTCTGTTTTGTTTCTTGTAACAATAAATTAAAAAAATTAAAATTCGGTTTATATTTAGTTCAGTTTCGTAAGATTTATTTAAATAAATTAATGATTAAAGTAAAACAACTTTTTTTGGACGAATTCTTGTGCAAATAAAATAAATGATATTGGTCTTTTTTGGCCATTGATAAGCTTTCTTTTATAATGAGATTATAAACTTAATATCTTTTAATTAAACTACTTTGCTTTGCATTAAGGAAATAAAATCTTTTGCCTCACATTTTCTTTTCATTAGTGAAAGTGTTTTTTTCATACCGATATAGAAAATCATACCGATTAATTTGGTTTCATCAAGCCTTTTATGTTTCTCAAATACATGACTGAGTAAATAGTTAATGTATAGTTCTTTAAATCCAATTACTTACGGAAAGAAGATTTAAACCGTTTATCAATTTATTACTTTTGATGCGTATAAAAAGTATTTTTTGAAAGTTTAATAGATTTTGTATAATTTTATGAAGATTTAAATATCAACCGAAAGCTAAACAAGACGTATTTTATTTTTTTTTAGATATTCCTATTTACGTCTACCATATAATTCTAAATTCTAGAAATAATCTACAAAAAACATGGTTTTGATGCCCGAAATTCTATTTAATCGTTAAAATTTATGTTAATGCTCTTAACAAGCATTATTTCCCCAAAATCAAAATTTAGTTCTTATAGTTCTATTTTATTCGAAATTTTAAGTAAAGCCTTTACCATTTTTTGTCAAACAATCGTCCGTCGCATATAATCAATTAAATTGATTATTGATTAAATATTTTCTATTTTCATGAGTGAATCCAAATAAAAAGTGTCATTTATATTTCGTAGATCAAAAAATATAATCACACTAGATATGTTGCATAAATTTCAAAATGTCTTGTAGCTGGTGAAGATATGCAAACTACTATAGTATTGTAATCCTCGTCGCTTTTCATGAGGCCAGTAATTAACAGTAAGTATTATATAACAAGTATAGTTAATGAATTATGACTGTAATTTATATTAAACAAGCAGATCACTTCGACTGCTACGTTGGTTGTTTTATCACAAAAAAATGAATCAAAAGAAATACGTCTCGTAAAAATTACATCTTAGAATAATAAAGAGAAAAAACAACGCACCTGAACCATTTCTTTAAAATGCAATGAGCATGGGCATGACTCGTAAAATAGTTTCATCAAATATTTTGGAGTTTACGTTTCGTTAAATATCGTGTGATTCTGTTACGAAATAATCGTCAAAAACGACGAAAGGATTGCTGAGTCTTCAACAGTGATAGTTTTATTTCAGGGAGTGTATAATGATCGAATCGAGAGTGTTTATAAGAATGTTTTAGATACACAAAATCTTCCAGATCAGATTTAACTCATTTTTGTATTTAAAATTTTATCAACTATTTGAAGTATTTATGAATTAATTGTTCATTCTAGTTGCTGCATTAGCGCTTTATGTAACGCGATTAAAAATTATTTATATGTAATATTTTATCTTTATAGGGATTGCTGAATAATCGCAGATTTTAGTTTTTTTCAAATGATGTTTCGAAATCTGCATAGCATGAGTTCATTAATTTTCCACTTACAAAATTGTATCCTCAACTTAATCATTTGATGACACAAGAAAACCTTTTAGAATCTTAAAAAGTCATTACATTGCAAAAATAATAAAAAGGTTTCATTCTTGAAACTATTTATTTTCTACCACTTCGGGAATAATTTACATCCATATCTGCACACAGAAAATGGCAATAACAGTTCCAGAAATTTATTGCTAATGATGACGATAAAAAAATGTTAATAAAATATAATGTAAAAATAGTAAAAAAAGAAATTTATGGAAAGAATATTTTTCCTTAATTTTTAGCATGTTTTTTTTCTTAATGTTCACATGATGTAAAGAAAGCTCTACGACTTAAACGAAACTAAAAATAGATAATAAATATTAATAACAAATCTACGTACACATATAAGTAATTTTATTTGACCTTACTTTTACAGAAAGTAATTACGATAGTTCCATACAGTTCTTTCAAGTAGAAAAAAATTATAAACGTTTTCATTTGAAAATTGGTGTTTTAGTTCTTGATGAATTGTTTTGTTTGAGCAAGCATAAATATGCTAGGTTATGCGTTGCTTTCATCTAAAAAATACCGTGATTATATTGTACATAACTCAATATTTTGTTCTGTTTTTAAAAGAGTAACGAGTAAGAAAAATCATGCGTTAAGCATAAATTATGAAGCAATTTCCAACACTTTATGAAATCCTTAACAATACTTCGTCATTTAGGGCAATAAGATTACTGTATATAGCGAAATATGTATCCCAATACTGTTGAGCAGCCATGTATTTGATATGTCGGTTGATATACACTGGTGTCCAAAAGTTAAGCAGAATTGGTAATTAAGTAATTATTTTTAAGTAATGAAAGAAATATGAATCGGAATGTGCTGAAACTCCAGGTGTGTAAACAAAATAGTACGCGTCACATATTTTCGCGAAGAGTTTTCCCCGAAATCGAACAGGGGACCGTCAACAAATTGAAAAAGAACGAAGATCTTTTGGATAACCCTGTCAGAACTAATGTAGCAAAAGCGTTCAAACTGCCCATTATGATTAATTGGCTTATTGTAATGTACTGTGTTAATTTTTACAAGGATAGCATGTATACTCGTAGAGAAATTAAGGTTTTTATAAAAACAGTCCTAAGTTTTTTGCATATAATTTGCAGAATTCTTAATATAAAATAATGTTCTTTTTTGAAAAAATGACAAACATCATTATACACAATACCCTGTCATCAGAATTAAAAAATAATAAAAATTGCATGACAAATGAGCAGGATTGCTAAATAATTTTTTACTGCGGATGAGTGAACGCTATTAAAATTTCATTTGCATATTATGTTAGTTAAATGTATAGAGCAACTTTTGTGAAAGTCTCAAAAATATAGCTTAAAAATTCTGAAAATTATCGTTGATAGAATGAGATCAAAATCCTTTATTCCCTAAATGAAGCAAAAAGATGAGGGGCTGTATCCATATTCCATTGTTTAGTGCCTACACAATATTGCACGTGCAACTATATTTAGGTAAAACCCCTGATTCTTTTGCTTCCTTTAGGAATAACGGATTTTGAGTTGATTCTATAGGCGACCATTTTCAGAATTTTCAAGCTATGTTTCTGAAACTTTTACAGAAGTTGCTCTATACATTTAGCTAACACAATATGCAAATGACATTTTGATATCTTTGACGCATGCGCAATGAAAAATTATTTACTAAACATACTCATTTTTCATACAATTTTTATTATTTTTAAATTCTGATGACAGGGTATTCTGTACAATGATGTTTGTCAAATTTTCAGAAAAGAACATTATTTTATAATAAGAACTCTGCAAATTATAAGCAAAAAACTTGGAAAAATTTAGGACTGTTTTTAAAAAAACCCTTAATTTCTCTACGAGTGTACCTGCTATCCTTATAAAAATAAACACAGTACATTACAATAAGCCAATTAATCACAATGTGGAGTTTGAACACTTTTGCTATATTAGTTTTGACAGGGTTATCCAAAAGATCTTCGTTCTTTTTCAATTTGTTGACGGTCCCCTGTTTGATTTCGGGGAAAACTCTTCGTGAAAGTATATGACACGTACTATTTTGTTTGCACACCTGGAGTTTCACCACATTTCATTTTATATTTCTTTCATTTCTTAAAAATAATTGCTTAATTACCAATTATGCTTAACTTTTGGACACCAGTGTACTATATGCTATATAATGGAAAAATTAATTTAGTAGGAAAATATTTAGCAGGTTGAAATTTTTCTTTTAGAAATTTATGCTAATGTATGGAAGCATACTTGAATCCTTTTGTTCAACCCTGTAGTTTACCTTGTACCTTTATTATACGTCAACATGATGCTAAAATTTATTTCAAACTAAAACATTCTTAAAACTACTAAAATCACATTCTCAGAAATTATCATTCATAGGTGTGTGTATTCAATTCTGTGCTTGGCCCTGTATATCGTTTTATCTATAACTTACAAACATTTCTTACTAAAGTGAATGCCGTTCAGCGTAAAAATGCATAACTTATTTAAAAACCACCTTTAAGTAACTTGAGCTATATTCAATAACGTTTGCGGCTTCTTTTGGTTAGCCCTGTATATCAACTGTAGTATTTATACACACCATATAATATGCATAGATTTAGTGAAACTTAAACTCAGATATCGTAATAAAATGCATTTCATTCATCCATCAGCCGTCATCGGATACATCTACAGTACTTCTTAAAGAATATACTATTTGAAATCTTTTGTGTGTCCCTGTAAATGCTATGTACTTCATATTATGCATGGTTGTATCGTAGAATTTATATTAAGCCTCAGCTATATATAGCAATTTTATCATATATGAAATAGTTAAATATAGTTAAAATATGTCGCACACAATTACCCCTTTTACCATTATTTAATGGAATTCTTTTACGTGGCCATTAAATGAATAATAGCTATTTTTTGACCACATTTTTTACAGAATGCATATTTTAATGCTTTTTGTAAATCCATATTAATTTTAATATGATTGACATTGTGCAACATCTTTAAAATTCATATGAAATTTTTTTCCTATAGGCTGTAATGTAACGGTAAACTTTTGACTACCCCTGTAAATAAACTAAGATGGTAAACTAATGGTAGAAACTTCATTTTCTATAGGATTTGTGTTAGGGTAAATGTTAATATCATATAAAAACTTCATGGTGATCCGAGTATATTTACGAGAGTTAGAGCGCGACCAGACGGCCAGACGGCCGGGCGACCAGACGACCAGATAAACCGAATGCATAAGCACTTTTCAACTTTGTTGGAAAGTTCTAAAAATTACTTATTATTGAGAGAATTTTACTGATATAAGATTACATAGTATGTTATTAAAATTACTTGCACATAATCTAGTATTTGTGACTATTTTATACAAAACCCAGTTTTTTATATTTAAAAAGAGAAAAATTCTCTTACTTTAGAAAGAATTTTCCTGGTATCAGATTACTTATTACCATATTGCAGACACTTTACGTAGAAAATAATTTAATGTTTTATCTATTTCTGTAAATGTATCTTTCAATCTAATTAGTTATCTTACCTTAATTTATATAAATAAAAGGTGTACAAAGAAAATGTACTGTATTTCTGAAAAAAAATTACTTCCACTTTCCAATGGACTTTTTGTTTTAAAATCCTAGACACGATTAGACTGCTTTTTGTGATTCAGTACTGTCTGTCAGTAAATCTCTGTGTCTGCATTTGACAAAGTAGCTTTTGGTGTCGTATAGCAAAAACTAAATACACGGAGTTTCATTAAATTTCCAGCTATGTTAGACGATAACAAAAAATTTTTTTATTAGGATTGAATGTATAGTCTACATCCATAGTATACATCCGCTAACAAAGGGCTGTGCTTTTCTCAATTTCTGCAATTTCCTCGATTTAACCGACTAAATTTATTTAAATACATATTTTGTGATTGTCATTAAATACTAGTTGCATCAGATATTATTTGCTGTATAAAGAGTTTAAAATAGTCCAAAACTTTTTTTTTTGGTAGAAATTTGTTTTGTATTCATTATTACTTTATACAGATATTATAATTAGTTTACTTCTGCTTAAAAATCTTTAATTAAAATGAAAATATTAAATGCAAAATTACATTTTTAGATAATAATAGTTAAAATAAATAAATCAATCAATTAATGAATTTAAAGATTACCTTAAAGTTCACATCAAACTAACAAATGTTAAAAGATTTAAATCACTAAAGATACCATCCGAATGCAAATTTATATTTTCAAACTGAGGGAAAAAATGTTTCAGCCGGGATAATAAACATATTTTTTTCAATGCTCTACCATTTGAGCTATCTAGCGTGACCAATTGGTGCGCATTTTTCACTAGGTGCTCTGTATCAGGCCTGTCATACAGACAGCTCAGAATAAGCCGCAAGTAATGGGACTCCCTTTATACGACAGTTATGTAACTCAATCATGCTTACTGGTAAAGTTATCAAGAAATCTTTTAAACTGAGCGAAAATACTTAAGATTAAACTTATGCTATACACTGTCAATGCTCTACTGTTTCAAATACATAGCCTGAAAAACAAAACAATGCAAACTTTTTGCGTATTGTAACATTCGCAGAATGATTTTTATTACCGGCCCAGAGATGGATGGAATTTTTATTTGATGCTTTCGGCTTTGAACGATTTAAAAGTTAGAAGAATGTTTTTATGGAATATTGCTTTGGAAGGAAAGAGCATTTTCCCTCTGCATATGATTGCTTTTAAATAATTCTTTTAAAGCAGCAATTGTGGAATTTAATGAAGTTTCTATGTTTGTTATTTTACTTAATTTTTATCTCGCCTCGACTCCTGTGACATAACATGGGGAAATTTGCAAATAATATTAATGGCTCCTATCTAAAAATGTCACATATCAGTATATGTATACATCAAAGCGAAGATGCAATCCTTCGTTCCTTTATTAATATATGTTAAGGCCATATTGCTGAAAAATCTTAATTTGGTTAAAGATCCACAAAAAAATTGTAACATATCATGACATTTTTGTATGTGTTTTCTTTACGTAAATTAATAAAGACCCCTTAAAAGTGTCCATTTATAAAATAAAAAAAATCTAGATTACTGAAGAGACTATATTGCAGAAGTAAGGATATTTAAGAAATAAGGATAGTAGAGAGGAATAGTGAGTACTGGTTAAATAAATTCGAGAAATTCTATTGTCTTTTTATTAATTACTGGCAAAACATTTGGCTTTTCTCATGTAATAGTTGAAATATACAAACTGAATCAAGGCACTGTCACTATCAAGCATTACACTTTCCTTTTGATATTTATTAGACAATTGCTAAATTTCAGCAGAAATCGCAATTTAGAACGATTATAGAACTGTTATTGCCGATTTTTACAGCTATTAAATTTGGATTTTTTAGGAAATGTTGTTAGAGATAATTTATATCGAATAAGTAACTTTTATGACAAATTTCATGTTTTTAGGCCCTTCAGTAACGTAAAAGTTACAATTAACAATATTTTTACTCCTGCATTTTTCAAGTGACAGTAACAGCGAAATAAAACAAAGACTGTGATAATGCAAGGGTTATTTTGAAGGGTTATTTGCAAGGGTTATACACAATCAATTTACAACCGTTAATTTTGAATTTCGTTTGTTTCTTCCTGAGATTGCGCAGAAATTGTCATTTAGATTGTTTTAAGAATACTTTTGGCACATTATCATTTGCACACCTTTTAACTTTTCAGTTTTTAAATAAATGTTGTCCGTGATTATTTGTAATTAATCAGTAACCAACATGCCAAATATCATGCTTCTATGCTCTTCAGTAAAATAAAAATCGCATTTTTAGAACGATATCTGCACTTGCACCATGTTTGGGGTAGTGCCACTGACAAAAAATATAGCTTATGTTAGAGCAAATGCTATCACCATCATTTTGACACCATTATTTCTGAGATCAATTCGGTACTTCCCGAGACTGCCTAGAAATCACCATTTAGAGTGATTTTAGAGCATTTTTTGAATTTTTTTCGCATTTTTATCCCTTTTAAATTTCAAATATTTTTGGACATGATATTAGGGATCATTTATAATTTATATCTAACAATAATTCCTTTAGGTCTCTAGCCACTTCTGTAACACAAAAATAAAATTTTTAGAACATTTTCTTTTTCTCCTGCATGTTTTGAACAGCATATGTTTTGGAACAGGGATTAACACTGTCATTTATGTACCATTACTTTTAAAATTGGCTCGGTAGTTTGAGATATTACTTCGAATAAACAAACAAATAAGTAAACTTTACTTATTTATGATTTTATTATAGATAAGGTTTTTAAACCCTTTTTATCATTTTCACCCTTTTTTTACCATGTTTCCTTATATTCTTGCGATAATGAAGCTGTAAAGCTGATTAACTAAACATTGTTACAATAAGTGATATGAATATATAATTCCTAATTTAAATTTAGAAGATCACTTCAAGTATCACATATTAGAAGTACCTCATATAAATATATTCGGAATATCAGCAAAAGTTTCTGTAAGAAAATATTTATTACGGTGTAATAAATAAGTAAATAAACTAATCTTTGTTTTAAAATAACGTGCCCTGTAATAATGTTTTTATCGATTGTGTGTGTCTGAAGGGGGGGGGGGTGGTAAAAAGTAATGACAATTGTAATAGTGACATATTACCACGTGTGAGTGACTCCTCAATATTTGAATACATTTTTTCAGTTCGGCTAACTTCTACCATACTTATATATCATGTATATAATTTACACTCTCGAAACAAGATACTAATATATAAAAAAAAATGCACTAAACTATAATAATCGTATGAATCTTTATAAAAAATTGCACCAAAATATAAACGTAATAATATAAAAATATAACGTAACTATATATATGACAAACCTATATTTTGTTTGCATTGGTTTTCACTATGTATGAAGTCTCGTGAAATAATTATTTTAATGTTCTTGTTTCTTTTTCTTTTTAATGTTCGTAAAAGCATTTTTTCAAGAATGATTTTGAAAATGGCACCATTTATGCCATGAAACATATTTGAATCTGAATACGATATTTTTTTTACTCATTTTTATATCATTTGTACCTTAGTTCGTTTTACATATAATCGCATTTAATTAAAATAATAGGTTGTTATTTCTGAAAAAATAGATGATCATTAATGTAAAAAGACTACATTTTCTTATACAAATTTGTGTATTTTATAACAGTAATTAAATTAGAAAACAAGCCTCTATCTGATTCTTTCTGATATGATTACAGTTAAAATTTTCAAAGCTCTTGTAAATTCTAAATTGTTTTTTATGATTAAACTTGAGTGCATTCAAAACTATATTTTAAAATCTTTTGAAAATATCAAAGCTACCCTAACACATCTTAAAAATAATAACAAATTTTGAAAATTCAAAAGATACAATTATTTATTAAAATTAGACCAGTTCCGATCGGAATATTAAGAAGAAATCAACGCAACACAGCTTGTTGATTGCTAAACTTTGCATTGCTAGATGCATTCAAGTATCGCAGAAACTAGTTATATATTTTTTAAAGAGTGGACTGTACACCCAAACCCTGTTATGTGTTTTCCACACTATAGACCACCCGTAGTGCCCGTTTAAAGTGGTACCGTCTGAATCACCATTGAACAAATGACACTGGTCTACCAAGCTATTCCAAGATGAGAATTGATTCAATCTATCGTATGCTTTAGAGAATAATTGATATGGTACACATTTGACAGGGCTTACTGTTGCAAAAATATACTACAACATTATATGTTATCGAAATAGTATATGAGATTTATTGTCATTCCTATCAAGTTTCATTATCTTTTTATACACTTAAATGTTTTATTTAAAGCACGATTTCATAATTTAAAGTTGTGAAGGAAGCATAACAAAAGCGTTTATTTGCACATATTTTTTTCCGAATAATAAACTTTGAAAGAAAATTTAATGATATCTGCTATTTCATTTACATAGTTCACGATTATTAGTATGTTTTATGCAAATTTACATATCAAATTTCTTTAGTTTTTGCATATTCTGAAAATTTAAGTCTTGACACGATTTAATGACTAAGTTTTCGTATATAACAAGCAACAATTTCCGCGTAATCTAGAACGTTTTTGAATGATTGGATGATTGATATTTGAGCTGCATGGAACGTGATCGTGTGTAAAAAGTTTCTTACTATACCCGTACAATAATTTACACAGATTTATATAAACACTCTAAAACAAATAACATTTCTTAAGATTTCTTCTACCTGATTTCTTTCAATGACTTAAAAATATTGTTGTTATTTATTAAAGTTTTGAACGTGTTTTATCCCTTGTATTAAAAGAAAACTTTATAGTATGGAATAATTACATTTTTCCGATGTTTAATTTTCATTCTTTTGTAAAATATTCCATACGATGAATTATTTTATTATACCACTTACTACGTTCAAAATTACTGAAGCTTAAAAGCATTTAAAGCAAATATAGCAAGTTTACAGAAATTACTCTCCTTGATTATTGTAATGCATACTAATATGTAAATGACCATTAACTGTTTATTGCATTACATACTTTAGAAAAGCTATTACCGAATATACCAGTAAAATTTATACATTATATTATTTCATAGATAGACTAATTTTGTTAATACATGCTTAAAATAACTGCTGCCTTTAAACATTTGTGTAAATGAAATATACTGTGTATGAATGTTCAGAAACATGAACATGCTAGAAACACCAAATGAACATGCTAGAAACACTATATTTTATAAATATGTTGTATAATATTTATTAGCAATTCACGACAATTTCGTAATGTTGTAAATCTTTTTACACGAGCAAAATACACTTTGAACCGTAATCGTACATAAAACATAATTTATTCCTGATCATTCTTGTGTTCATGTACAAAAACAATACATTGTATATACTTATTTTTTTAGCAGAAAACATACTACGGAGTATCCTACTTCATGAACATATATTTGTTTCGTTTTTTACTTACAAAATTTAGATTAGCACGGAAACTGAAAAAAAAACATATATTAAACTATGTAGGAATGTTTTGAAAAAGATTAGCTTTATTTACTTAGCGCATATCAATAGCTAACAAATGACTTTATAAAATTTAAATGAACATAAAGTAGTCAATAAAGGTGATTGCTGGTTTCTAGATCTGGATCTTTTTTATATAATTATTAGCTCGAATTTTTAAGTCACAATCTACTTATAAATTTCTTCAAATGCGGTACGTTGTATATAGAAATCGCTATTTTAAATTTGATAGAGAAAAGTTAATTTTATGTATCGAGTTGCATTATTTCATATGAAACCAGAGATTGTTTCTTTTACGAACAATCTTAGTACAGCTCCCTCTTATAACCTATGTAATTTTTTTTCATTGTATTTGCGTAATTTTTGCACAGGTTCTTTATTTTAATCTGATATTAATTGTGTATTGTAAAATTAACTCTTTCAAAATAAAAATTTTCCTCTTTAATACAAAGCTACATGTTGCTTACGACTGTGTGTACAGATGCTGCGTATACTGAGCTTATCCGTTAATTGTTGCTACAGTTTAATTTCAATAAAAGAAACAATTGAATATACTCAAAAAATAAAATCTTGAAAAATACTTTTTAGATAATTGGTAAACAAACTATGTTAGAAGCTATAAAATTTTATTTTTATTGATATAATTTTCAAAGATTGAATTTTAAAGATTAGCAAATTTTACAATGGAATGCGAAAACGCATAAAATTCCATAATGGCTGTAGCACAAGTCACAAATTATAGTATCTTTATAGTTTTGTTAACACATAAAAGTGAATTTTGATACCCCGAGTGTATGTTTTTTTTTTTCGAAAAATACTTGATGCGCCATTTCTTTTTTTTTTTATTTAAATAAAAATATTTTTTTAATGAAATTAATTAAAAGTTTATATTTTAAGGGAAATTAATGTAATATTAATGTAATACGAATTATGTCGATGCGAGTGATACTATTTATGATATCGCCAAACTAACATAAAGGACTATGTTTTCTGAACATTAACGTAATGTACATGGTCTTTCTTTAATTTGTTTGTTCAAAGGTAGCATTTCAAATTATTTTAGAAGAATTTAATTTGGCGAATCATTTATCCACATTCCTTTACTTTCCTTTTTTCCAAACTTAAAGCTTAAGATCCCATAAATTAAAATTTTACACCGTTCGACATGGACTGTATACTTTAAGTATACAGTCCATGTATAAATAATAGTATATGAATATTTTTATTAATTATTCAAAATTTTAAGAGAAAACCAGCTGGGCTAAGACGGACTTTTGCTCTAGTAATGTTACAATAGTAAAAATTAATTATAAAGAGTAGAGTTTAAAAAATACCTTAATTTCAGTGATACAAAAAAAGGTACTTATTTAAAACAGAGAATGCGGCGCGTATTTAACTGTTCTAAGGAATACCCGATATTAACAGCGAAAAACTGGGAAGCTTTTTTTAGAGTTATTAAAAAAATAGTAGCAGCTTCGACTACAGACTACATATAATTTTTGGTGACGTGTACAACTATTAATTTGAGAGTGAGTAAATCATTCATTATAATAATTTTTCATTGTATCTGAATCAAATCATACATAGTTTTGCACAAGTCTAATAGGTATTTTTGAAATGGATGTTATATTTGAGTTATTTTTGAAGATAATTCCTTGTTTTGTGCAAATATGTTTTTTCGTGGTATTGCTATGATTTTCTGTTTCAACGACATGGTTTTCTCCGATTTTTTGTGATCTAATATGAAAAAGATAAAAATCACAGTTGCACATCAAGTCAAATGTAATGTTGATAAACGTGTGTCTGCCTGTCGCCCTCTCATCACAAGGTTTCTTCTTACTAAGGTCGTAGAAAACCATGGATTCTTCTAAGGAAATCTAAAGGTTTACGACATACAGGTTCATTTTATTATACCAAAGTTAAAGTATGAGGTTTTTCAACAATTACAAAATCAAATGTATATTAAGAAAGACATGAATTGAGCATAGAATTTTGAAAATATTTTCTACATTATTATTTATTTAGAATTAGCTTCAAATCTTATATTTATTTTAAATCTCAATTCAGAATAATGCAGTGCAATAATGAAATTTAGTCAAACAGTGGCTTAAGTGGAATTTTTTAATTATTACTAAATATATTATTACATCTAATGAAAATCAGACACATAAATATCACTTGGCATATTTCAAAAATTACGCGAGCAAAGTCGCTAGGTTATCTGGTCAAATATGAAGGCACAACAGTTAGATGAATGTTCAGTAAATAATCTGCGTTTTCCGTGAAAGGGGTCAAAACATCAGCGTCTGCGCACGAGTGTGTACGAGTTTTAAGAAGGCAATATTCATCATGGGAACAAGTGCATCATAAGCCATTTTTTGACGAAAATATCCCCAAACGAAGTAAATACGATATTCTACAACGTTACTAAAGGTGACTCATGCCAGAAAGATAACCCGGACTGGGTATGGAGGCCCCAAAGTCATCAAGGCGAAGATCAAGCTGTTGTTTCCTCAACGGCCCAAATTAATCTTTTTATTCGGTTTCCTAGATAAGACAATCAACAAGAGGATTAACATAACATATCATAGCATATATATCTTACCAAAACGAACAGAAAAGCAAATACTTGCCTGCCTCGAAAACGAAGATTCTTCAGCGAAGGTTGAATGAAAGGGCCAAGAAGAAAATGAAAGGTCTAGAATTCAATATCACGTCATTATTTTCGATAATAAGATTTCCATGTGAAAAAGGAAAATGAAATAAATTGTTTGACTAATTTAAAAATAAAATAAAATTTGAATATTATGTCTTATTGGAACTTAATGGACATCAACAGGTGGTTATGTAACGTTATCTGAGTTTAAAACATGATAAAAACCGGACTACGGTAATATTGGCCTCTTTTGATGTTCTCTGAATTGGTTTTAATTATTTTTAAATCAATTCCATTCATATGGGTGTGTGTATTCCTGTTTATTAAAATTTACGCAAATTGTTTAGATACCTAGAACTCATTCTTAGTGAAGAAAACAGGTTTATATCTAACCTTGATTTAAGTTTTGCTTGCGAAATTAATACTTCGAAATCAATCTCCGAATCTAGGTCGATCCAACAAAGATTGTCTTATAAATCTGATTTAGATTGTCGAATTTACAGTGACATATTATTAATATTAAACTGTTTTATAGGTTTTAATTCCAAATAAGTGATTCAAAAAGATTAACTGAGATTTGGATAGTTTCCGTAAATTCTAAAAAATGAGATTAATAGTTTACACGTCACATCCTTTCAACATCCTTATATTCGTTGAAAAACTTTTATTGTCAACTAGTAACATTTAAAAAAAGAGTATTTCAGAGTTTTCTTTAAAAAATACATTTGCATTATAAAATTGATATTAAAATGTATGCATAAAATAACATTAAGTATGTGTACAATATGTGTATATTAAGTATGTGTATAATAAAATATCCATATAAAACCTATTCTCTTAAACGTAACATTATTAAAATAATTTGATTTAATCTAAAATATTAATTTGATATCCCTTATATAAAAAAATTCTATGTATAATCACGGCAATGAAAATGCGAAATAAAATTCTGAATGTTTATAATTTTTTATGCAATTGAAAAAAAATTATTTAAACTTTCCTAATTTTAAAAAAAATATTTTTCTTCATACTTTTCTTATTGTTCATTATGTTCAACAGTGATGGATTAAATAATGATGTTCTTTGATTAAAAAAAGCGAGAAAATGAAAGCATTTGACGTTTTTTTCGAAAATGAGAATAGCAGCTGCTGAAAAGAGAAATTTTATATTTTATACATTAGGATTGTATTTCCATATTTTTCTGACTGTACTTATCTTTTGAAAAACGATACGTGGAGTAATGGAAAAACAATTTAATTCGGAAAAGAGATTTTCTGACTTATTATTTAGCTTTTTTAAAAATTTTTTGCTAATTATAGCAATTAAAGCCTGTATAAAAATTGCATTGAAAATCAATAAAAATATTTTATCAATGTTATATGCTATTTTTTTCATTTATTTGTTAAGTTTAAATGAAACATACAAAATATGTGTTTTTATTTTTTTATAAATAACTATTAAGCGATATAACTCGTAAACGGGATACTTTGCATTTTATTTGCATACGGTGATTCGCTATAATGCTTAAAAAATGTGTATACAATTAAATATACTGCAAGAATTGTTTTTTTTTTTTTTTTTTTTTTTTTTTTTTTTTTTTTGTCAATAATAAACAATGCTCTTAGTAGTAGGCTCTTAGTAGGCTACACCTACTGTGTAATTTCAAATAGATTTTTTTAAAAGTATTTCCCCTTTTAAGATGTAATATATTTAATGATTTTATAATGTATTACCTCTGTCAGATCCCATACATACTTTTGTTTTTATTAAGACAAATATTATTTAAATGTTAATCAAATAAAAAAATACTGTAACATTATAAAAAGTTTAATTTATTAAGATTTAATTGTTGATTTAAAACATTATTTTACGCTAGAATTATTTGTATTTATTTTATACCTAGAATTACCGGGCTGGATCATATCTGACCCATGCCTTCAGTAATGTTATTCTTGATTTTTTTGGATTATACAGACACACAATAATGTTAGATGACTAATGTAATGACTTTTAAGTAATGAATAGTATATTTTAGCTTAATAATATTAAACACTATTAAATAATAAACTATTTTGTGAACAGATACTGCCAAAGAAAAGTTCTAATTTCAAAATAAATACTTTTAGATTGAGACAGATTTTTCAAAATAATAAATATATATTAAATTGCATTTTGAATAAAAAAATTCCTATAGATAAATAATATAAAAAAAATACACAGAAATAAAAATTCATGGATTTTTTCTTTATTGTACTATTTTCCATAATATAAATTCAATTAAATGCTTTTCTTGCTTTCTTTCAAGTTGTATGTGTGCATAATCCAGATATATCTTATAAAAATTTTACACACATTGTTAATTTTATTCCCTTAACAATGATTTAGCCGGGAAAATTTTCATTTGTTTCAAATTCCTGATGTTGTCTGTTCGCGGATATATTTAAGTTGTTTCCAACATATTTTTCTCTCAGCTCCTCTTAACACGTTCGCTGCCGCTCACGCGATAGCGCGTGATGAGGCGTCAACGTTAAGGGGACACACACGCGTCAGCGCGTGATCTGCGGTGATGTCCAATAGCTAGTCACGCGCTGTCCCGGGAAATTCTTTCACTGATTCTTTGTTATAAAATGTAAATCGGCTTCTGGAAAAAACCCACTTCTACAGTGCGGCATTAACTATCATCACATCTTCATGTAAGAGGTAGCGAATGTTACGGACATAGACTCTTATGCATATATATATGTTAGAAATGATGAAAAATTAAGAATTACCTAAGCATTTTTATGACCGCTAGATATTGAACTGCTGCATCAAATACGCCATCCGTCAACACATATTGAGCACTGCTTTTTTCTTAGTTCAATATTTCGCTTCTTCCGAATTACTTTTAATTTTTTTGCAGTTTTATCTCTTTTTTAACTACTTGAGGCTTTTTCGTTACGTATACCTTTTGGTCGAAATATACATCTGCGTCATTTTTCAAGCTATTTATTTGATTAGCAAAAATACAGTTATGTTTTATTAAGAATGCAAAAAGAGTTAATAAGAAACTCAACATAAGTATGCTGAAAATAGTTGCCTTCGTTTAAAACGTTAATTCGATGAAAATTTACAATATTTTGTATTTTTTCTTAAAGAATGAGCATTTCTGTTTCCAAATCTGTTTCTATTTTTCTTGTACGCCTATTTGAAATGAAATTAGAGCTCCTTAAAAAAAACAGACGCCTTAATTTAAACCAAAGTTATAAACTTTAAATGAGTTTTCTAAAAAAATAGATTTTCATCGGAAGAGATAAACGACTGTTACTCAAAATTTTATTATTCTATAACCAAGATTTTTTTTGTGTATTTTTTCGATAATGTCTCGAGTGTAATGATATAGAGAATTAGCTCTAAGTGACTTTTTTATTGATATATAGGTATTTTTATGAAGAATTACACGCAAAATTACGATTTTTTTTAATTTAATTGTAGATAATCAGCTGTATCTATTTTAGATTTCCGTATATTGAATAATTTTTAGTTCATTACAACCAACAGTGACTAATATGTTTATCTTGGAAAAATATTTTTTGATACATGCACTTTTTTCTTTTTTTAAAATACCAGGGTCGCTTTTATAAAAAATGCTAAAAACTGACCAAAATTTGATGGTAGAATGAAGCTGTGAATTACGAATTTAACATATATTCTGGTTTATTTAGATATTCAAAATACTTATTTTCCTAATTAAAATTCTCTTTTGCTTACACACATAACTGTTCTCCCTCATTATACTGAATTTTTGGATTCAATTTAATTTGATGGCAGTATATAAAAATATTACAATTCTTTAATTTTATGAAACTGTTTTTATATGTATATTATTTTATATTAAACTGAAGGCAATCTACAGCTTTATAGAAGCTTTATTTCTTTTTTTGAATAATGTTTTTGAGAGAGAAACGCTAATACCGAATCGTCCATAGGATTGTGTTGTGAACTATTCCCCGGCAAATTTCATAGCCACTTTGCAATACACAAGCATTGCTTTTCCGACTGTAATTGTCGCCCTTCTAAAATTATTACATTTAGATAGGATTTTAATTATCACTCTGTATTATATATGTGTCACATCCATACATCCAACAATGCTGGACTAGTACTTAATACCGTAAACTGGAGTTTCTTTGACAACCCCGGGTAACTTTGTCACCTTGTTGACACGCGGAATGTTATAATTTTATGCATGTTTATTTAGATATTTTGTTCATGTGATTAAATTTCTATTTCCTTATAAGTTTTAGGCAATGAGTGAAACACTTTAAAAATGCGAAAAAAATGCTAGTGGTCCGACAATATCCGAAATGCATTAAAGAAAAGGCGGCTAATGCAGTAGCAGCTGTGAGTAATGACAAGAGTAGAAAACTTTCAGCTCAAATGTTACGAATACCACGTAATATCCTTGAAAATAAGTACCATGGAAGACACACCAAGTCTGTGGATCGTCCAAGAATCCTTACTCATAAAGGGGAGCAGTTGATTTCCAAAACATTTTGAGTCGTGGCAAACTGGGGTTTTCCCTTAATTAAGCATAACATCATGGAGGCAATTAAAAGTTCCCTTAACTTAAGAGAGACAAACAAACTTCATGTATTGACAAATAAAAAGCATATTAACAAACAAAACTTCATGTTATGATGGAAATCAATGCTTTCATCCAGAGAAAAAAAGGGAAAAATCATATTTTTCGCAATAAGTTGCAAGCTGTATTTGTTAAAATATCCCGACGAGATCTAAATTGCTTAAATTTTTTATATCGATATCGGAGATATCTTTGTTATCAATCGGCTATTGAGATCATTTGTCTCATATTTGTAATTGGGTGACAAAGTTATCCCAATTCCTAAGTAATTTTTTCTCCTGTAATACTTCTCACATGCACTGGAATCCGCTTTATTGTTGAAAGTTATTTTTAATTCAGTACACTTTTTTTTTTTTTTTAGACTGAATTCGAAGAATAAAAAGAGATAAGTACAAAAATATGCGTACAATGATTTACATATATTTTTGTGTGTACATATATGCACAAAGATGTGTACAAACATACGTCTTAAACATGACAAAGTAACCTCGGTTTACAGTACTTTCCATGAATTTTCGTTTCAAAATATTGTAAAACTTTTTCCGTGCACAAGACAATCACTTTTTTCAGAATAAATACTTTAAAAATGACCAGTTCTTATGTTGGAAGACTGGTTCATTTTTTCAATGCTTAAAATTTCTAGAAAACTGTGATGTTCCTTAATTTGGGAAGTTAAGTTTAGTTTTTGAAAGTTAAGTTTTTCAAAGTTATTTAATATAATTCAATGATGCCAAATTTACAATGTACTCATGCATGCTATACATATTTCTTATTAGAAAAAATAAAATTGTATCAAACACACGAATTGAATGCACGCAGATTTTGGAATAACTAAGCTTTTTATGAAAAATAATAAAATCCTTGTTAGAAATTAGAATCTACTCTCGTACGTGATTTTTAAATTAAAGATTTTAGTAATTGTATAGTAAGAGCATAAAAAAACAGTATACTATACATAGAATATGCATTATGCATACTAAAATATATTACATACTTGTAAATAAAATTATATTTATAGATATAATAAATTTTATTATGTTATACTAATAAAGATTTCAAAAATGTAATAATAAAATACTTTATTACAAAGTAATAAATTTAATTTAATACAAAAGTTGGTGCGATTGCAGTTTGCTCTCCTTCTTGGCGCGATTTTCAAAAATCGCCAAATGGCGCATTTTCGCGTAATAACTCCCGGAGCTACATCTCCGAGAGAAAGCACACAAAATTATTACATTTTCTCTTCTCATATAATTTTAAACAAGGACCTATCTAGACAAATGCTTTAAATGTGAGAATAAATATTTCATCAGTTATTTTTCTCTTAGTTTAACCTGTATTTTTGAGTAAAAATAAAAAATACATAACATTTCAAATTTTTTCGAAATACATTTTTAAAGATATATTTTAAAATACATTTTATCAAACATACCCCAAAAAAATTTACTTACCCAAATTATTAAAAAAGAATGTTTGTTAACAGTAAGAGGAGCAAAACAATGTTGTAGTCTTTTTATTCAGAGGGCCTTTTTTTAATCAGGGGGGCTACCGCCCCCCTGAAACCCCGTTTTTTTTAATTCTTAATATCTTCTACTCTAGGATGTCATTCAAATCCATCACTCAATCTATCATTTTAAGTTATTCATATCTTGAAACAATCAGCCTCTCATTCATACATAGTTCAATCAAAGCTCAAAAAACAGGTTAAAAAAAGAGAAAAAGAAACGATTGAATATTTATTCTCACCTGTCAAGCATTTATCCACATCGGTACTTGTTCCAAAACATACGAGATGAGAAAACAAATAATAGAAGACGCAACGGAATAGACAACATTTCAACGTGCAATCCATTGCAACATTAATGTTTTTCCAAAAATTTAAACGCTCCTTCTCTTCTCTCAGTTCTCTTCTTTCGTCCAATAAGAAAACGTGTAACAAAAAGGAGCGTCCAATCAAGAAACGGCTTAGAAAACGGAAGGATATGGTTTAAAACCAAACACTTTACAACGGAGCACTCCTTAGGGTTGCCACATTGAAGATGCGAGAGGAGAAAATGAAAATACAAGGGTTGCCATATTGGAGCATTTATCGCGCCAATAAAAAAGTCGCCTTGGCGAAGGAGAATAAACTGAATTTCACCCCAAAAGTTTAATAACAAATTAAAACATGTTGAATGACTATGTCTATTTTATACCCATATCAAGATAGAAAAATACATTTGGTTAAAGTCTTAAATACATACAGTTATGTCTGTGCGTTTTCATGGACATTTTATTAGTTAAGCTCTTGTTTATGGGATGTTTCAAAATCTGCATAAAACGTGAAAGATTTACAAGACACTTTATTTTATGTATCTTATTCTGGGAAAATAAATGTAATGCACGTAGTTGATTTTAACTTTTATATGGTTATAGATGCCGCACTAAAACCTCTCATTAGGTTTATATTATCTTTTCAACCATCACGTCTTTTACAAAATAAACTCAAAATTCTTCCCAAATGAACACTGTGTTTTCACTGTTTTGTTTAAAATATAATGAAAGATATTTTTAAACATAAATAAGGAATTCTTTAACAATAGCAGGTTACATGAAGATATTACAATCTTTTAAAATATATATATTATTATAAATTTATTAAGTATTTCGTAATTATCAATATAGAGTACTTATAGTTGTCTCTTCGCCCGGTCGTCTGTTTGTCCGTTTGTCAGCCTATAACAGTACAAAAACTACTTAACCGAATGTTTGAAATGTGATAACAGAATATGAAAAATTAGCTTTGTGTATATCTCAATATATTATTCTCACTTTATAGCTCTTCATTATTGAATTAAGACATATCATTTTATAACATTATTATATATAGAAACATTGACTATGAAAACTATGTAAATATGTGTCTATAATTTTTTTGTTTACTTATATATCCACATTGAAATTACAACAGTAAATTTACAGTTTTCGTTCGATTCTAATTGGTTTAAACGGGAATCTAGTGTCCTATTAAGAAAATATAAAAAATTTTTTACTTTTTAAAAGATTTTACGTTTTATTATATATAGCCATATTCAGCATTATTATTTCATTTGCCGCCAAGTAAGCGTTTTGTCGTTGGTAAACATAATCGTTTGGTCTGATTTATTGATAGAATTATCTTGACGCTGAAAAATAATGAGACAAAAGGACCCAATAATCGTATTTTCAGGAATCTGCTGTATAATCAATACTTTTCTGGATCCTGAAACGATATAATACAGATTAATCAAAATCGTTAGTATCGTTTTCTAGATAATATTAACCCGCAATAACACAAAACTGACCCACTTATTGAATTTTTTTCAAAATTGTGACCTACCACAATGGTTTTCTTATGCCGATAAACGGTATATACGTAAACAGAGGAAAAATCAGATTCTGGGCTCAGGAGGAGGAGTAGAATTAGAGGAGAAAGAAGGGCTCTTCCTCCCGAGAGCGACATGTAAAAGGATGAGGTAAAAGGGGAGGTGGGGGTAAATTTTTTGAAAGATGTTGAGGAGGTTATTTCATATTATGAGAAGAGGGCATATTAAATTTGGAGAGGAGAATTAATTTTTTGAATGTAATATAATACGAGGGGTTGTATTTTCACTGATGATTAAGAGATTAATGAAGAATAATTCAAATTAGTTATTAATTAAAAAAGGTAATTTAAAATACGAATGAGAGATTTACTAACGAAGGTACATAAATGATTTTCGTGCGGACATTTTAGTCAAGTATAATAGAAAATTTAATTTAAAAAATGCACAATTTAACATAGTACTTAATTAAAAGATGGTAATTAAAAATAGGTATGATGAAAAATTGAATGAAGTGAATTAAATGTTTTCGAGAGTGTGAATATATTTTCAATAAAGTAGTTAGAAGAGACAGTTTGTTAAAAGAAATTAATAATTAAAAATATATTAATTTTAATCAGCAATAAAAAAATTACTCAGAAATTTATTAACGATGGTACTTGAAATTTTTAGAGTGTGAATTTATTTTTACTACAGAAAAGTACAATATCAAATTTTTGATTTTAATAAAAAATCGTAAATATTTTAAAGATGTAATTATAAACATGAATATAATTTTTTACTAACAAAGGGACTTTAAATTTTCTCACTGTTTAAAAATTATTTTAGTGAAGTATAGTAAGCAATTGAACTTTTGATGTGAATGAAAAATGTTAATTTATAAATTAATTAAAAAAAATTAATATTTCGTATAAAATGTGATTAAAATTATGAATGAAGGAAAGAATTAACGAAGAAATTTAAGATTTCTTGAGAGTTTAAATTTCTTAGTTATAGTTATAAACTGAAAAACATATTTTGCATGCATTGGTTAATAACTTTAAATTCACATTAATTACACGAGAGATACAAATGAAGTCCAACTTTTGTGCTTTCCTTCTTTGAAAGACAATAAATTTTACAGAACCTTCAGAATAGCAGTGTGTGTATCACAAAACTGCTTAATTGAAATCAAGAATAACTCGGATTACAAATAATTACTTTTGTGAGAAATTAGTTATTTTTATTTTTAAAAGGAAATTTTTTTATCCAAGTATGCATAGAATTTACTTAGAACCTTTTTAATAAAATTCATGAAAAGTATTCGATATTTTTTCTTAATGTCGGTTGGAGAGGTAAGCGTTTGACTTACTTATCTCGAAATATCTGTTTGCTGATACATCGATAACAGAATTTGCACTATTTTAAGCAACATTTAAAACTCTTTTTCCTCAATCAAAGATAACATGGAATGGATAATGACAACTTTCACGTTCCTCCGTTCTCTTGTCGAACAGATTTTGGTGCCGCCTTTGTTTTTAAATTATCTCAAAGATTTAATGACACATTTTTTACTTCCAAATTAAATTAAAATAACAACAAATGGATTTACAAATCCATTCCTGTATTAAAAAATATTTTTTTGATTTTATTATAATGAACAAGAAAATAACTGAAAGTAATTGCTTCTAATATGTTACAAAGATGATTTTTATTTAATAAATTTTCCCTCTGTATCTGAGAAATAAGGAACATTCTGAATAAACAAAATACACCGGTTTATATTTTATACGTATGTACTATTACTATTATGATTATTCGTAAGAATAACGAAATTTACAAAACATTTTTGTTTGTTTTTTTACAAAGATTTTGTTCTTAAAATGACACAAGTGTTATCGAAAGTTTTGCATTTTAAAGTGGAAGAAATGGGATAAAACAGCTAAATAAATATCAACATTTTCAGCTGTTCTGATGCGGTACATTGGTTTTAATTATTTTGAAAAAAGGTAAGTTTATTTTCTATACATTTTCTATAATAAAATTTTAGTATTTGTACTTATTTAGTATTACGTATTTTAGTTTTTGTACTGATTTGAGCAAATATATATATATATTTATAATTGATGTGATTAGAAATAAGGACTTTCTGCGACGATATTTGTTTTTAGGCATACAGAAAATATTAAAGTAAAACCATATATACTACTCTGTTTAATGGAAATAATTCGTATTATATATATTTACTGAAAATGTGCTTAGAATTTGCTTTTAAATTTATTTCTTGTTAATAATTTATTTTCAGAGGTATAGTTACAGTTTATAATACACTTCTATCTATAACCATTTCTACAACACTAAAATGACATCCAGTAGATGGTAATTTACAGAAAAAAATATCACGTTTATAGATGCAAATTCTTAATATTAAAACACATGTACAAATAACAGAAAATAATAACGCGGCTTACCATCAAAGCAAAAATGAAGAAAATAAACATTTATTACATATTCAAATTGAGTTCGTATGTCAGTTACTTAAGAGATACAATTGAATATGTCTCTTGCAAGATAGAAAGAAATATGATGTAACAGCGCATGCTAAGATCAAATCCATTTTATAACACAGCTTGCGTTTTCTCTTTTAGGATAAATAATCATGAAAACTCTACATAGTTTGAAAAATTAAAACTGAAAGCTTTTTACACCTTTTCAATGGATTCATGTTGTCGATAGCTCTTATCATTTTTTCTGTAATATGAGTTAGGCTTGAACAAAACAGAAAAATATATAAGCTGAATAATCAAGAAATTATCTTCGTGAACATTCGAAATAATCGAATGAAATTAAGTTGTAATGAACTTTGCACAGTTTTAGCATGGAAAGAATTCATGGTTTTAAGCAAAGGAAATCTTTTTATGCATAAATGTAATTATTTAGGGAAGGAAAAAAAGAGAAAACTTCTCGCCATTAAATTTTTCAGGCAGCCTTTGAGAATTTATTTCTTTTTAATTCCCCAAAGGAATTTCACATCAACGATTCAAGAACATAATCCATATTTATTTAATTGTGGGGGAATTTACTGAAAAGAAATATTGAAAGAATGAACAATAAAAGGAAAATATAACAACTGGTGTTATGTTTTATAGATTGATATTTATTTTACAGTATTCTGTTTTCCTTTTCCATGCTTATAAGAGTGGCATATCACATTTTTGTGAAAATTACGGACGTTCGGCTTTGACAACTTATTGTAAGTTGTTGGAGATTGGTCTGATTCGTAATTTTTGATCGGTATTCCAAAAGTTTCGCTACTGTAGAAATATCCACACGCATGACGTTTATTTGGAAGATATAGTAAAAAAAGAATGATGAGAATGAAGGATTTCAGTCCAACTTTATGAAATACTAGTATATAGTGTATTCGTTAAACTCCATTGTTACTCCAATAATGTTTGAACGCCAAGACCAGTGTCATAAAAGTGGGGTCTAGGCATAAAAGAGTTGCAATACTCTAATCACTGAAACCGACTTTAGCGCTACCTAGCGGAAAATTAAAGTGTCAAATTCCTATCTCGAAAACGAAAAGAGATATGGAAAAATGTATTTAAGAAGTGAGTGTCATCTATTTAGTACTAAAAAACATATTTTGGGGATTAATCGAAATAAGAACAGTTAAAACGTGCATTTTTGTAATTTCTTAGAATATGATATGATAAAACGACCTTTGAAAGAAAAAAAAACTTGTTATAACAATATACCTTTATATGATCTATTCAAACTTCTTACCATCAACGGCAATGCACATTTGGATGCACATGTCTCTGGAAAATAATCATTTCTCCTCCCATTCAAGTTTTGTGACATCTCCGAGCACGAAAGCACAATAAAATAAATGCGGATTTTAACCGTTTTATTCTCTGCATTATTATCCACAAAGTATAATTTTGCCTAAATTGATGATTCTTTTTAAATTTTGTATCTTTACAAATATAGCAATAATAATTTTTGTATCTTTTGTGTATTTTCTCTTTAAATTATTTTTTCCATTTTGAAGATAGGAATTTTAACTCCGCAGTTTTACACCCGGTAGGTGGTGATTTTATTCAGTAGGGCACGGGACCTTAACTATTAGTCCCTCGGAGGAGAGCGCTACACAAAAGGCTGATTTTCACGACTATTTTTTAATAGTTTTTAGCTTGCTTTCTCACCTAGATCCACACATGTATCAATATTGCTCACCCCTTTAAGAAATTACTGGGGTGTGAATGGAATTCAGCGGACACACTATATAAGTAAGACTGACTGTTCACGTCTTCCTGGAATATTAATACGTGTGAAAATTATGGTAGCTGCCTTAACAATGTTTTTAAAAAATTAGCGTCTCCTTGTTACAAGTTATTGCTGTTATTAAAAATATACACATTGTGTTATTAAATGTATATATTTGTGTGTGCGTCCACGTGCTTGTGCGAGCATATCGTTAAAAAATTTTGCTTTGTTCATTCATAATACGGTACATTATTTTTTTTCGAATATTCGGTAAATAAATAATTATGATAATATAATTTGCTTTTAATCATCTATGTATTTTCAAGAACCCGGATAGCATAATAATATATTTTTTCAAATGAATAATAAATTGACCTTTTGTCAACTATAAATATGAATTATATATTTATATAGACAAAAAATTTTTTAAAAGAATTAATGCCCTTATTTACGAATTGCGAAGAAATGTCACAGCGAAAGAAGAAAAGACAGATACAACACAAGATAGCTTTTGCATTAGTTCTTCAGACACATTTATTGCGAAATCGTGAAAAATGTAGCATCGCAGAGCTATTTGCAGAGGGATTTACAACAAAAACTAAACAACACTAATATATATCAGGAACTATTTGAATCTGAAGTTTTAGAAAATTTCGTGAATTAGTTCTTGATATAGTGCTGTTGCAATAATCAAAAATAATGCTCCATGTCAGCGCTACCAGCTGTACAAATTGCACTAAAACGTAATTAGTGACATGTTATATTAAATACTAACTAAATATAAAGTTTTATGAAAATCTATGCACTAGTTTTTGAGATATGGCTATTGTGTTAATAGTGAAAAATGCAATATATTAGTGCCACCTGTTCAGCGATATAATCCGAAAACTAATAAAATCTAGTTTATATTAAGATAAACAGATTCTAAAGTTTTGATAATTTCCGTGCATTAGTTTTGAGATAGTGTGCTCACAAAATTTTTGTCAAATACAGACAGACAGACATTTTGTAAAGACATGCTTTTCGTGTCTCTAATCCCTAAAATGCGTAAATCCGTCGAAAACGGGATTCCGAAAAATTTCACGAATCCCTTACATTCTTTTTGTAAAAATAGAAGAAAATAATAACAGTAATTTTAAACTATTGTATAAGCTTATGTTCTCAAATTTAAAAAAAAAGAAGATAAAAAATATATATAAAGTAGCTTTAAAAATCATGAGTGTTTCATTGCATAAACTTAAATTGTTTGGTAGTAGAAAGCTACTTTGAATATTTTTGATATCAAAATCTTCTTGAGGAATCTCAAGAGAAAATATTACTTGCTATATAAAAACTATTTTGCCTGGAAGTCTTAAAATTTACTTTCTTCAAGGGTAAATTGCTTTTGAAATTTGTATAACAATACTATTCATTTCATGTTTCTGTAAAAGAATTTCTGTTCCACGCAATTTAACTTTGGAAAAACCTTCATGTTTATCCTCCTGTTACAAATGATGAAAAGAAACTTTATAGCATTTTTAATAAAATACTACGCTTGTTTCCATGCAATAACGATGAGTATGTCTTATAGGTTTGATTTTGTAAATATATATAGACATAAGCGCTTGTGTATGTACTTACTAATAACATTTTTTTAACTTTTAAACTTTTTTACTCTTTTGAAACTACTCAAGAAAAAAAATTCTGTAGAAAAGTGCAATTTTTTGTAGCCTAAGCCATTAAAATACATGTAAATATTGATTTAGGATCTAATATAAGTCATGCTCTGTATTCATAGCGAATTTGCGCATTTCAAAATACTATGCACTGAACAATCTAATGCACTGCAGATGTATACTTTGCGGAATTTACTATAAACTACTAATTTATATTAGTATTATTTTGTATTACTTAGTATTTCTTACTATAAAAGATTAAAACATTGTAAAAATAAAGATAATCTTGCAGCGAACGATTCCGAAATTTTTGTTAGTATTTCATGGGAATAAATAAACAATTCGTTTTAAATGGAAATCGAAAAGGCGAAAAATAAAACTGATTTAAATGTAAAGGAAGGAAGAATGAACTGCCTTTTGTATGCTGTTAGTTAATATAAGTCGTTAGTAATATTTTTTTCAGTTATATATTTATTTCTCAGTCGATTGTAAATACCCGACTATAAAAACATTATATCACTCAAATAATGTGACTTATAAATAATATATTATATAAATGTGTCATAAACACATATTCATAATATAATTTGTGTTTTTTAGGGGCCTCAGAGCAGTTACCGACAGACAAATTTTTAACGGTTAAAGTGGCATGCATTTTTAATTGCCAAAATCTCTAATGAAAGAGTTTTATGCAATCTCAGGTACTGATATAAATTTCTAAAAACACTTTTCCTCTTCATATTGTCAAACTATGAACAAATGAAAGGGACAGACAATTATATTTTCTTTTAAATTTCCATCCGCAACAATTCATTTGATTACTTTTTAGCTCACAGGCTATCATAGCCTGAGAGCTTATGTGCCCGTCCGTTCTGTATGTATGTGCGTATGTGCGTAACGCGATAACTCATGATAAAAATATCGGATCCACTTGAAATTTTGTATGTAGGTATATCCTGACAAGGCGCTTCCCTGATTAGTTTTTGGAGTTCATTCGATATGTATAAGAGGGGGAACGGGGGGCTCATGCCCCCCGTTAGTTGATATAAATGGGATTTTCATGCAGAATTAAGTTTTCGTTCAAAATTTAGATTAGGATCATTCTGATGAGGCGATTCCGTGACTGTTATTAGGTGTTCATTGAATAAGTATAAATAGGGGGACAGGGGTTCTAATGCCCCTCCCCTTAATTTATAGAAATGGGATTTTCATGCAGAATTAAGTTTTCGTTCAAAATTTAGATTAGGATCATTCTGATGAGGCGATTCCGTGACCGTTATTAGGTGTTCATTGAATAAGTATAAATAGGGGGAACAGGGGTTCTAATGCCCCCCCCCCCCGTTAGTTGATATAAATGGGATTTTCATGCAGAATTAAGTTTTCGTTTAAAATTTAGATTAGGATGATTCTGATAAGGCGATTCCGTGACTGTTATTAGGTGTTCATTGAATAAGTATAAATAGGGGGAACAGGGGCTCTAATGCCCCCCCCCCCGTTAGTTGATATAAATGGGATTTTCATGCAGAATTAAGTTTTCGTTCAAAATTTAGATTAGGATCATTCTGATGAGACGATTCCGTGACTGTTATTAGGTGTTCATTGAATAAGTATAAATAGGGGGAACAGGGGTTCTAATCCCCCCCCCCCCGTTAGTTGATATAAATGGGATTTTCATGCAGAATTAAGTTTTCGTTCAAAATTTAGATTAGGATCATTCTGATGAGACGATTCCGTGACTGTTATAAGGTGTTCATTGAATAAGTATAAATAGGGGGAACAGGGGTTCTAATCCCCCCCCCCCCGTTAGTTGATATAAATGGGATTTTCATGCAGAATTAAGTTTTCGTTCAAAATTTAGATTAGGATCATTCTGATGAGGCGATTCCGTGACTGTTATTAGGTGTTTATTGAATAAGTATAAATAGGGGGAACAGGGGCTCTAATCCCCCCCCCGTTAGTTGATATAAATGGGATTTTCATGTAGAATTAAGTTTTCGTTCAAAATTTAGATTAGGATCATTCTGATGAGACGATTCCGTGACTGTTATTAGGTGTTCATTGAATAAGTATAAATAGGGGGAACAGGGGTTCTAATCCCCCCCCCCGTTAGTTGATATAAATGGGATTTTCATGCAGAATTAAGTTTTCGTTCAAAATTTAGATTAGGATCATTGAGATGAGGCGATTCAGTGACTGTTATTAGGTGTTCATTGTATAAGTATAAATAAGGGGAACAGGGGTTCTAATGCCCCCCCCCCTTAATTTATATAAATGGGTTTTTCAAGCAGAATTTTCAGATTTCGTTCAAATCTCTGAATAGTTTTGGAAGTTTAATGGTTAAGTATAAAAGAGGGGGATAACTCCTTTTAAATTATATAAATGCTAAATGGGTTTTTATTAAGAATTATCTAATTTGCTCTGAATTTTGGATATAGATTTTTTATATGATAAAGCATGTCTTTGATAGTATAGGAGGTTCAATGATTAAGTATAAAAAAAGAGGAAAGAAGAGAGCTGTTTCCCTTTCTTAATTTTTTAACGGAATTAACCCTTGAAAATATAAGGCTTTAATGTACAATTAGTATTTGTAGCCTGTGAGCTCAATGCCATCAGTTTAACTGGGCAGTATTCTTTATTGATACACCTGATAATAATTAAAATGAAATTTGGACATGTTTGATCCACGCTACGTAGTAAAATGAATAATTTTTTCAATTACTCACTTAGCGCCGTATTTTATTATTATTTTTAAGTGAAATCTCAACTTAATTCAATATAGTATTGTAAACTGGAGTTTCGTGGAACGTGGATGTTACTATTTAAACAAAAAGAGTGTTTGAAATAAATTTTATTGTATGTTGAAAGGACAATGTCAATTATCAACGCACAAAAATAATTACATCTTAGAGGAAACCTTTCGGACAAAATTTACCACAATTCAATCCGAATTGAATGAGAAAATTTCATGTACAAATCGTTTTTATGTTGTGATTGATTTCTTAATGTATTGCAAAAGTGCTATCTTTAAATGTTTTCTTAATATGTTGAAAATGCGTTTCCATGTAGAAATTTGTTCTAAAAATAGTGTTGTTCATAATTTGAAATAGTTTTGTAAATAGTGTTGATAAAAATAATCTATTATGCGTATAAAATGATATTTAGAAGATTAAAAATTCGCAGTAGGTAAAATTTAAAAATCGAAATTTTATTTCAGATTTCAAAACATTGCCATTAGCAAAATGACGCACAGAAATGTTTGTCCTTTCTAATATAGATAGATAAATAGATAATTTTGTTAAAAAAAAAGATTAAAATATGCAATATAAATTGAACTTAATGTTGATTTACACTGTAAAAAGAATTGCGTTAAAATACGAAAATTGTATTGATAATCTAAATGCCAGTACTATTTCTGTATTTTTACGGAAAATTTTCCGTTTTTTTTTCATAGTTTCCTTACATAACTATCTTCGCTTGAAAATAAACGAATTTTTCAAGGACAAACTAAAATCTTTATTATTTCTAATGTTTACTTTTGAAGGAAATGACACATACATTTAATGCAAGCAACAGTGAAGAAATGTCAATTACCCTTCATGGTGATCGAACTAGGGAACTGTCCTCTCGCAGCTTGTGGTGTAATCTGGATACGCCAGGCTTACACAAACCACGCTTTGAAATATCTTTACTTATTTCGGATGCATTTTATAAAACAAGCAAGATGTTGAACACGTGATTATTTTTGTAGAGATAATATTTTTTTATTGAGTATACAATTCTAAATGTTTTATAGAATTTCTTTCCATAAATTCGAACATTTAGATTTTTATTTTCATGCTTTATAAAAAAATAAATTTTAGCCTTTAAAATATTAAATACATGAAAGAAGAATTTTATTTCATTCTTTTTTTAAAGAGTCTTAAATTTTTTAATATATAATAGAAATATTATTCATGTTTGTTTATTTATTTATTTTTGAATACAAAGCAATTTAAAAAAACTATGTATTCGAGCAAATTATTCGTATGACGATGTACTGTAATGTCAATAAAGATAATTAGTATGGGTTATTTAAAAAATTCTTTGTGGTTATTATAACTCAGAAAATCGTCTATATAATAATAATTTCGTTAACATATTTCAGATATGTTTTTAATTTTATGGGCGAACTTCTTAAATGGAATAGATAAAAAAAGATAAAAGAAGAATTGTTTTTCCATTTTAAAATATTCTACACATTTTCTTTTTGAACTACCTCAAACTTAAAAAGAATTTTAAAAATTTCACTATTTTATTTATTTATTTTTTTAATATTCTAAAAATATGTTAGTCTTTTTATTATTAAAACAGAAAGAGAAAAGTAGCGAGTTTTTTAAAAAGCAACTTGCTATAATGTTTTTCTATGCTTCTTATATATGGCGCTTTAATCGCTAGACATATGTCATGGTGTTTAAAATACCACTATAACATCAAAACTGTTTAGTAAAAATTTTAAATGATATGAATGAATTCAACAGAACTATATTTAGCTAATAGATAGGAGTTTCATTTAAAATAATATTACTCTAAGTATCACAAGAATTACTTCGCTTTCCTAACAAAATAATTATTTCTAAATACTATGTATGGAACTTGTACTGTTTTATTAAGAAACTTGTACTGTTTTTGGAAAATTGACGAAACGTTTACTGCATTAATTCGGATCTGTGATTTCAAAATGTCAATTACGGAAAATTTACTGTTTCTTTTTATGGAACTATTCCGTAAAATTTCCGTAAAAAAATTATGTATATTAATGGATTTTTTTACAGTGTACTTATAGCGCATATTTTTAAAGAATCTAATCAGCAATGCTTTCTTGATAAACTATTTTTTACCACTTTTGCTTTTCTCTTTAACTTTAGTGAAAGAAACATTTTGGCATCTTTAAGGATCAACATCAAGCGATATCAAATATTTTGTGTATGATTTATATATAGTATTAAAATCCAGATAACTTTTCGATTATGTTTAACGTTTGTAATAGTCCAAAAGTATATATATATTTTGGTATAAATAACAAGCTTAAATGATATTAAAAACCAAACACTCGTAAAACAGCGGAATAAGATGATGAAGATTTGAAATATTTCAATATGTTTCGTTTAAGTAAACACTTTCACTTAGACACGGAATAATTATAAAACCAAACTTCTATTAGAAAATATCATACATGAAATCCTAAAAATAAGGAAATCATTCTATTGTTTCCTTAGAAAATATTTATAGGTTATTATAAATCACTTCAGAACATTTGCAGTTAAGTAAGAGAAAACTCCTAAAATAATTAAAATTTGTACATTTAACGCACAACGGTTAAAAATAGTGATTTGATGATTTTCATAATAACAGCTTGAGGTGTTATTATGAAACATCGACAATTTTATTATATTGCTTTCAAAAACTTCTTCTTTCATGAAAATCTTTATCAGCAGATTTTTTAAGGGCTACTAAAATATTTCTAGAGATGCGATTTATATTTTCAATAAAATACTGTTTTATTTATAAGTAGGGGGAACTGGGGTACATTGATACAGTTTTTTCCTAAGATTTTTTTTGGTGTCAAGAAAGTAGAAAATTCAAGTTTTTTTTCCATGAGGTGACAGCAAAACTTGTGTAGTATGTTATAAAAATGTACAATCATTGTTTTATGTAGTATTTTTGCATGTAATTTTTAAAAAATCAAAAAAAGTCATTTGTATCAATGTGCCCCATCCCCGGGGCAGATTGATACGTTTAAGAAAAATGACGACAAAATAATACCAATGCATATTTTTCATAAAAAATGAGTTAGAAAACCATTTTATATTTATTTATAAAAATTCAAATCACCCACAATTTATTTTTAAGCAATATTAAAGCAATCAAAATTAAATATATTATGACTTGATGTTCTGTCTGTTTCTTGTCTGACTGTTGGCTGTGGTAACTTTGTCATATCTAGCACTTCAACCCCAGCATTATCTTCTTTCTTATGAAAGATGAAAAAATTACCAGTTTTTCTGTTTATAAATAGGTTCATAAACAGAAAATAAAGGATAGTTATATTAAAAATTCTGTTTATAATATAAGTATCATTTTCTGTTCTGCAGTTTGTTTCTCTTACTTAACATTTCTCATGACGAAAATACTTTTTTCTCTGGAGAATCGATATAAATTCGAGATTTGCCAGAATGCTGTCCTTTTCTTTTATTAGTTCTACTAGCACTAGATGCTGGGTAAGTTCCTACGTCTTCTGTTTTCAAAAATACTATAAAATGCTCTAATATAAAGAAATTAGAGCTATTTCACTTCAATAAAAACTAATATTAGAAATTTTTCGTGAAAAAAAGGTTGGATTAAGGAGTGTATGGTAAAAAAAATAATAAAAGATAATGAAAATATGAACTATTAAAGGATTTAGGCTGTATCAATGTGCCCCGTCATAAACTGTATCAATGTGCCCCATACAGCGATTTTGAATAAAATGAGTCTCAAATCCAACACTTCACAATATATCTAACAAAAAATAATGAGGAACTGATAAAGAGTAGCAGTACTTACCAGGGACAGTATTCATTTTGGTTGAAAATACTGGAACAGTTGTATAATAGCATTTCAATTGTACAACTCAAATTTACTTTTGAACAACAAAAACAATAAATCCCCCGTCTCATTTCATCAAACTGCTGAATCATTCCAAGATTTTCTGTATGTAGTTGAATACACTAGCATCACCTTTTGGAGCTGTTGTGAAACTTCCTGTAATGACCCTGTGAGCGGTAGAGGGGGTGTATCAATGTGCCCCATGTATCAATGTACCCCAGTTCCCCCTATATTTTTAAAGATTTTGCTTTTTTATATATATTTTACAAAAATTAAAAGAAAAAACAGCTTATTAAAACTTTTTTATTGTCAATTTTGCCCGTGGTAATTTGATGAAAAAAAATGATGAATCGACAAAAAAGATTTTTAACCGTGTTATCTGTTTTCTTTAGTTGTTTTAAAAAGACTTAAGTAGACTTCCCTTAAATTAGTAAATAGTCTTTGTGTCGTTATGTTAAAAATAATCTACTTAGAAGATTAAAAGAATTTTACCTGTGAAATCGATAAAAATAATCTCAAACAAAATAGTACCGGGGGAAAGAAATATATTTTACCTTTCTCTTTTATTTTCTACTTAAATGAGCTGAATAAAGAAAATATGTATCTGTTACAAATTTTCTGTAACAAATTTAATAAAAAACGTTTGTTTCCTGATCCTTTTTTTCTCAGATGTAATGTTTTGTGGTACATGGTGACAATTTTTGAGTTATATTAAATAAATCTTAAATAATTTAAAAACTAATGAGTGACACGTTAAATATGGATGCCATCAATTGTCAATGAAACTGCACACAAATATAAAAATTCTGCATGACGTGCTGAATCGTATAAACATCTATGTTATACATGTTCACCTGAATGGCAGTTTTGAATTCAGCAATGCCTATGGATAGTTTTTGAACGCATTGTTTTCAATGCAAAAACACAAAAATGAGTCACATGTTTAAAGCTTCAGAGAATATCGGCAAATCAATCCCATTCAAGTGGTCTCTTGATACCATCGAGACAGAATGCATTTATCCTATAACATATAAATCCTATAACATATAAGTCCGAAAGGACTTTGGTAAGAAAGTTCTTTCGGACTATAAACACTTTCTTGATAAAATGGGATCGTGCTTCTTCTTTCATAAATCCCATCTTATTGAATATTTACTTTGTATAATAGAGATGAATATTTTTTTCCAAATCCATTTACAAGTCACCGTGCCGTAAACGAATATCGTACTGTTTATTCCATGACTGGACAATGCATACCAAACACTCACTCGTTGATGGCGGAGAGACTTGTCGATCATGAAATATGGGTTCTCAGAACCCTAAATGCACCCATTTTGCTTATTGTCGAACCCATACAAATGAAAATGGGCATCTTCGCTAAACCAAACAATATTCACATCAAGCATTGTTCATCAATGTTCCATGGCCATGATGTTTAATGATAGATGGGTTTGATTTTTTATGAGAAGAAATACATGTGTTTAACAACAATTTGTCGCAGGATCTCCCTGTTGATTCTCATCTCTAGTGCAGCTCACCTGAACGATTTCCTTTGAGATTTGAAACACAATGCATGTATTCTGGATGTTTTTCAGGCGTTCTGTTAATTGTTTGTTAACCTCATCACAAACACCAACAGTACTCTCAAACGTTTCAATTAAACTAAAGACGAAAATCAAAGTAAAACAATATTGAACTTAAATATTAAAAAATGAACATGTGTACCTAATTTTAAAAAATCTAAAATGTATAAGTGAGATAGAAGAAAGTTTCTGGTTTGGTATATCCAAGTAGCTTGTGCAAGCATTTGGCTATGGTTAGTTGGTCCTCACGAAAGAAAAATATATCGACCGAAGTGGGCGTGAATGTATGAAGTTACGCATAGAATTATACTAATTTTTTGAGTATTTAGTTGGGGGGAGGGGTTATGGCAAGCAGGACCTCCCTGAGTTTAAAGAAAATCTGCCTATTGCTCTGTTGTCGTTCGACTCGTGTAGAGACGGGAACTCGCATCCTGCTAAGCCGGATATTTTTGAAACAGCTGTTGATAACAGGGAAAACAATTGATTTTCATAAATATCATGATCCTCCATTAAATCCTGCTTACTCCGAATTCCGCTTATTTACACTTTGTTTTCCTATTTACTTCTAATTCCGATTATTATTCTGATTTACTCTTAAAGTAGAAATTAAAAATAAAAATGAAAGTTGGTGTACTTAGTTATGAATTAATAATATTAAATTATTAATATGCGTGACTACTGTTTGAAATATACTTATGTGATTGACGAAAGTTTTGGGTTCTGCATATTCAACTAGTTTTGTAATACAAATGATAGGTTAAAAAATTTTGTTAAAGTCGTTTAAATCTTTAAAAAAGTGCTTTAGTGACTTTAAAATGTCCCACTAAATATAGTAGAACTTTTATTTTCAATAATTGAAAATGGAAAAACTAAGTAATTGCAGAGTTATGTGTTCCGTTACATTTGTTTTACATGAAGTTGGGGATCTAATGCTTCGTACTTTATTTTATTTTTTAAATAACTTTTTTTTTATATAAACATTTTATTTTTAAAACGATATCTTCCAAACATTTTTGTTTTTGCTTTTTTAATGAAAAAATGCTATTTACATATTTCTTTCACCGCATTTAAACAAAACTGATTTTATTGTCCATATCTTCTTGTTTATTAATTTATTATTACTTTAATTCTTTATTATGTGTACGGAAAATTAAACTTGACTGAGAATTCGCGAAACATCGCAAGCACCCTTTGATGTTTGAACCGTATATTTGACATCTTTGCAAGATTATTTCTGTGTTATTTTTCATGTACTTCTCTTTTGAAACTAGTTATTACACCTTTTTTCATAAAACATTTAATAAGTTATCAAGTATGTGCATGTGCGCGACATTTGTCATGTTATTTAATTTCAATGAAGAAAAAATATCTCACCTCAAAATCTTACTTCAACATTTTCCAAGTTTTAGAAACTTCATAATATTTAAATATTTTATGTTGGTTATAAACTTCCTACGCATTTTCAGAATTTTATTCGTATAGAAATGTCTTAATAGTAATAATTTTTCGCTCTTATCAACATCATTTAGTTTTTCTTTTAATGATAAAACTATGCGTTACCTGTTTCAAACTAAATTACTCACAGAAACATTTTCGATAAAAGAGCTTTCGAGGTATTACTACAGTGAACTGATATTAAATAAAAATATGAAAATGGCGCTCGATATAGTGAAAAGCATAAAATATTTAAAATATAACGGCATTTAATATATTTGATTCTTAAAGTATTGTCATCTTGAATGTATATAAATGTATAATTACATGATATTTTATATATGATGAATATATATGTTATATAATAGTTTTAAGTCGCTATATTTATCGAAATTATTCTAGTTTTCCTCCATATTCACTATTTCTCCTATTTTCCTATTTTTTAATAATATCTATTACTTATTTCTATCTAATTTCCTTAAATTTAAAACGTATATACAAGGTGTTTCGTTACTAGACCGACAAACTTTGAGGGGTGATAGTAGACATGAAAACAAACATTATTAAATAGGGAACCATGGGGCGCAAACGTCTTCCGTAGGAACTAGGGGCCATTAAAGTTTAAGGACCAAATTTTTAAACGATTATAAAAAAACGAAAAAAAATGGTGGATTCGTTTGCGGTTTTCGCTAAAATCATTCTTCATATCACAATTTGTGTGTAAAAATTTTTAAAGGTTACGTTCAAAAATTGTCGATAGAGGGCGCTTTAGACTTTAGAGTAACAAACAACAGCTTTTTACCCTTAATTTGTGCACGGGATTGAAATTATTCTAAAGTTTAGACTTTAACTTAAATTTTAAGCCCAAAATCGGAAACATTGGAATCAGGTAACTAGCGAAAATTAAATTGTGAACGGAGGAGAATATTTTGAACGCTCATAAACATTTGACTAATCGATTTTGTTGCGGTTTGCACGTAGGTCATTCCTTTGGTAATTATTTTATTCAAAATGACGTACAGCATTGGTATTTCCATTTTTTTGATATAGGGCGCTTCCGACACATCTCCACAATTTCATTGGCATTACTCCTGAATGTTTTAGTACCAGACCAACATACTTCCAGGAAGTGTGCAAAGACGACTCGGAATCATTTTATAATATAACGTCGAAAATGCCTTTTTTTACGAGTTAGGGTTAAAAGAAGCAGAAAAAAAGTAACCTGATATTTCTACAACACGTTCTGTCGGAACTTCTCGTAAAAGCACATGTTTCTCTTTCGTTGCGCCACTCTATAGCAAGATGGGGCTCTTCCACATTTTACCGATAATGTTCGCAGACACCTCGAGGTAACATATGGACAATGGTGGATTGGTAGTGGTGGCCCGGTTCGTAGGCCTGCCAGATCGTCGCACCTACTTCATTATATCAATTAATTTTTGTTACCTACCTTTATTTTATTACTGTATAATTGTTCTGTAGTTTTTAAAAATAAACATTGCTGGGTGGGGCTAGTTGAACTCAAACCAATTGGTAGCCCCCCTCCCAACCTGGCTCAATCTGAATCTGAATATGTATGGACTTCTTTTGCTGGGGTCAAATGAAAAGTTGAATGTGTGAGACTCCCGTACCGTCAGTGGAAGACCACTCAGTTTGAATATCTGTAGCTGCCAGAAAGCTATCCGAGATGCCAGGAATCTTTCAAAGCGTGAGGAATCGCATGCATCGCTGCTGTCAAGCAAGCCCGACTACTTCTGGTCGTAATTTCGGACACCTTTTGTAGTAAAACCCTTAACTTAATTGTTTACTGCCACATTTATGTGTTGCTGTTTCACTACCTGTTTCTGTTGCTTTTTTCTCTGCTTCTTTTAACCACAACTCGCTAAAAAGGTATTTTCAATGTTACATTCCTATGTGATTCCGAGTCGTTTTGCATCCCTAACACATCTTGGAAATATGTTGGTCTGGTAGTAAAATACCCAGGAGTAATGCCATTGAAATGTCGGAGATGTGTCGAAAGCGCCTTCTATCAAAAAATGGAGACACAAGAGCTGTAAGTCATTTTGAATAAAATAATTACCAAGAGAATTACCTACATGCAAACCGCAACAAAATCGATCAGTTTGAATAATGTTTATGAGTGTTTGAAATTCCCCCCTCTATTCACAGCTCAATTTTCACTAGTTACCCGATCCCATTGTTTCCGATTTTGGGATTAAAATTTAAGTTAAAGTCTAAACTGTAAAATAATTTCAACCCCATGCTCAAAATAACGGTAAAAAGTAGTTGTTCTTTACTCTAAAGTCTAAAGCGCCCTCTATCGACAATTTTTGAATGTAACCTTCAAAAATTTTTTACAAACAAATAGTGATATAAAGAATGATTTTAGCGAAAACCGCAAACGAATCCACCATTTTTTTCGTTTTTTTATAATCGTTTAAAAATTTGGTCCTTAAACTTTAATGGCCCCTAGTTCCTACGGAAGACGTTTGCGTCCCATGGTTCCCTATTTAATAATGTTTGTTTTCAAGCCTACTATCACCCCTCAAAGTTTGTCGGTCTGGTAGCGAAACACCCTGTATTAATAATTATTGTATGTAAAGTGTAGTAAGTTAATTTAATTTTTCGACTGTAAAAAAAACACGATTTTTCACCAGCTACCAGTATTCTAAGAATTTAATGCAGCCAACTACATATTTGCACCATTTTGACTAGAATTGTTCACAATGTACATATATCGTATGTAGTAAAGTTACTGTAATACAATTTGCATAAATTTGGAAATAAATATTGATATTTATATTTATCTACTTTTAACAATATCATTTTCAAAAATAATAAATAAAACTTCTGTGAGAATCTAAATCTTTAAAAATCAATGTTTAAATTACAATAAATTAATTAATTTAAACAGATAGTCAGACATATACATTAGGGTGGGCCGAAAATGCACTTTTGCACAAACTTTCGAAATCGATGAGGCTTGGGGGCGGAAAAGTTGTGTATTGGGTTGCTCAGTAACCAAGTAAAAAATTTTTGAAATCGAACAATATCTTCAGGTGGCGCCGGCGCCTTAAAAATTTGAAATTTTGACTAAAACAGACCTTTTTCTTCTAAAAACACGATTTTTGGCATTTTCGAAATAGATTACGCTCTAGTGCGGAAAAGTTGTGTATTGGATTGCTCAGTAAACATGTAAAATTTTTTTGAAATCGAACAATATCTTCAGGTGGCGCCGACGCCTTAAAAATTTGAAATTTTGACTAAAACAGACCTTTTTTTCTAAAAACACGATTTTTTTGCATTTTCGAAATAGATAACGCTCTAGTGCAGAAATGTTTAGTATTAAGTTGCTAAGTAGCCGTGTAAGTTTTTTTTAAAAATCAAACAATATCTTCAGGTGGAGCCTGAGCCTTTAAAATTCGGTTTGTTCAGCAGAAAAAAGGAAACGTCAATAAACACATAAATAATAATTGAATTCATCTTTTACTGCTGTCATGTGTGCCAAGTAAGGAAACAAACATGAAGCAATGCAGCTCTTTGCTTATCTCAGAGGAAATTCACTGAGATAACCCAGAACTCACCACGAGGAGGTGGCTGCATATCGAGTTCCACCCGTGCCTTCCCAACCACCCAACCATATAATGGACACTGAGATTTTATTAAATATTTCACTTTTCTGTTGCCTGATCTACTTGGCCTTTTTTGTATTTCGTCTTGCTTTCAAATGAAGGAATTATTCTTTGTGATTCTAATTTCGCCCTTATAAGGCCATCCCTTTCGATTTGTCCCACCACAGAAGCTGAAGCATCTGTCACTATTTTTATTGCCCTCTCCACTGCTTGGCTGTGGCATGGGAACTCTTTTATTTCTAGTAAAGATATTTTCTCCTTTAGAATATTTCGGAAATCTTCATTGCTGACTGCACGAAGCATTGGTGGCTCCGTAACAACTGATTGGTGCCAATCAATTAGGTCCGTATAATCTTTTGCTTCGAATTTTATTACAGGAACAGTGAACCGCCGGATACCTTCTTGTTTATTTTCCCTGGCTTTTAAAATTCTTCGTATTGCAAGCAGTCGGATGTAATTTCGTTCATCCGTAAGCATCGAAAGAAGAATATTTTCAGAATGCGCAAAAAAAAGCATTTCGGCTTATTACGCCATCAACGACAGTCTTCAAGTCATCTGGGAGATAACGTGACAAGCTAATCATCTTCCATAAGTGTCTAGAACCATCTTTGCAATGCGGTTTGGATTTTATATCAAACCACATCGGCACATACACTTTAATTATAAACTCTACTAAGGTTTTCAGTTCTGCTGAAACATTTGTAACTGAAATGTACAGGCGCAAAACTCGACATGCTGCCGTTAGCCAACGGGAGTGCGCTAGCTTTCCTGGTTTTTTTCTCTGCTAGGGCAACAGAGCAGTAACCTGATGTTACAGCTTCATAAATTTGCAGCATGTATCGTTGATCTGTACTCAGATCTTTTCGAAGCTCTTCTGATATTGCTACTAACTCTACGACATCAACCTTTTTGAAATTGACTACCGGTTTCAGCTCACAGGTTTCGAGATCTTTTCCTACTGGACCAGAAAAGGTTTCAGGACCACTTGTTTGACCGTCTAGCTTTTTTAGAAGATGCCGCAACGGTAACTCATTTGCGTGTAACATGCATATGAGCCATTGAAGAGGTCTACCAACATCTTCTTCTATGAGACGTATAACTCCAGTCTTGCAACCTGTGTTAACGGGTGTCCCATCGCAGCCAACTGCCAAAAGATTTTCAGTGTTTATATCATTCTGTAAAAGATATTCAGCGATGCTGCTCTTAATAGATTTTGCAGAACCACTAGCTGGAGAAACATGGCCGATATATTCAGATCCAGGTTCTTGTATTAAAACTACATGTTCTTCAATAACCGTTGTCCTGTGCTTTTTGTTTCCCTTGATATGATCTGCTAAAGTTTTATCTTTTCGTCCGTCAAAAAAGAGGGCTTGAAGCTCTTCTGGTTTTCCTTTACATTGTAGTTCCCTTCGTTTTCTCTTTCTCTCTCTTCTTATTTTATTTTTATCTGTAACTTTGGAACGATTATTATCAGAAATCATTCCGACATCTTCAAGAACTGCAGAAATAATTTTCGCTGCAGGCCTGTCTCCAATCCCTGCACTATCGCAGGCGAGTGCTGTGGTTGGCAGTTTTATCTTCATCTGGCTGATTACCTTGGTCTCTCTTTTCGTTTTTCTGGAATGGTTCTCTCTGGATCTAGGAGGAGTGTATTCTTCATCATTACGCGTTTCATATTCAAATTCTTCGTTCTCACAATCCTCGAACTCAGGCGACTCGAACATAGACTTTGGTGTTTGGAACTGCTGTTCACTTGTAGCAGCTTTCAACACTGTCTTGGATTGCCTATTTTGCTTTCGGAGCAGCTTCTCAGTTACTTTTAAATCAATGCCCCCGATAATCATTTTTCTGACGGTTCGTTGATCAATCAAAAATGGTTGTTCTAAATGTGGCACATTTCTATCCTTTTCACAGCAGCATGCTTTAAAGGAATGACATTTGCATGTGGCAATGTCAAAGAGAGTTTTCTCGGCGTCTTCCAAAAATTCCTTTACTTTGTTCCTATAGGATTCCGTAGACTTGTTTTTACTTTTCAGGATATTTTTATACTTAGCATGATATGATTTAAGGATGCGCACAATTCTGCAATGAGAAATAGTAGGAATCGAGGACTTCTTCCACAAATCAGCTACCCTCTCAGCAACAACATTGGCAATGTCAGTAAAAGCTGGATCTTTGCCGTGATTTGAAGATTTCACTTGTTCTCTTATAAGGAAGTAAAATTTCATAACTTGACTGTAAGTTGGTAAGACATTAGGTTTCAGCTCTTCTGGCAAACCAAAAACAAAACAATCTGTAACTTTTCTAGTTGAATGACAACCGGCCATTGTGACAAAAGTATAACTATAACTAACTAGTTAATGACATTTAAATATCTAAAGAGACTGCTCTTCGATGAACAAACGACATAAAGTAAGCTTATTGATTGCTTCTGTACTAGACTGAACAAAACGATAACTGTGTATTGCATATTATCACACTGACTGTCACGTGGACTGCAGGTGCGAGAGCATTTCATTTAGTAAAAGAAGTGGGGGTGGAATAGAAAACTGATAAGGAATGTAAGAGACAATCCTGTACCACTGAGGGTCACGTGGACTGTCACGTGGACTGCAGGTGCGAAAACATTTCATTTAGTAGAAGAAGGGGGGTGAAATAGAAAACCGATAAGGAATTCTCTTTTCATGAAAATATATGTCTGTTTTGAATAAAATCTCCGATTTTAAGGCGCCGGCGACACCTGAAGATATTGTTTGATTTTTAAAAAAATTTACATGTTTACTGAGCAACCCAATACACAACTTTTCCGCACTACAGCGTAATCTATTTCGAAAATGCAAAAAATCGTGTTTTTAGAAGAAAAAGGTCTGTTTTAGTCAAAATTTCAAATTTTTAAGGCGCCGGCGCCACCTGAAGATATTGTTCGATTTCAAAAAATTTTTGCATGGTTACTGAGCAACCCAATACACAACTTTTCCGCTCCCAAGCCTCATCGATTTCGAAAGTTTGTGCAAAAGTGCATTTTCGGCCCACCCTAATGTACATGTCATGAGTACACCGCGCTGGAACTTGATGGTCATTAAATGTTTGGGTTTTCCCCTTGAATGGGGTGGGGGAACTTTACATTTTGATTTTTACAATTATGATACGGGTCCTTGTATTTACAAAACGTGAATGCCTGTTTATGTTTAAATTTCTTTATTTATTGTATGTTTAAAAGTTAATTTTTAATAATTTAATATATGTTTTATGTAATTTGGATAATATACAATGCGTATAGAATATAATATTTCTATGTAGAAAAAAATAAAAAATGTATCTCGAGTTTTATTTTTTATAATTTATCTCTCCCCTCCCCGTTTTAGAGATATAACTTTAATAAACATTGCTAAAATAAAATAATTTTCTATTAGCTTCTTTATTTTAATCCATAGCCTCATTTCAGATTAACACAAGATATTTTGAAGATTACTGGTTCAAATATTAATATAGTAATGAAAAGCATATCGTAAGGAACATTAGTTGTAAACATTTTAAAAGAAATTTTTATTAGATGTAAAAACAACATCGTTTTTATATTTTTAGCACTTTCCAACAAAGTTGGAAATTATTTATGCATTCGGTTTGTCTAGCCGTCTGGCCGCCTTCTAACTTTCGTAAATGTGCTCAGATTGTCATGAAATTTTTGGACGTGAATGATGTTTACCTGAGCAAGAACAATATTGAAAATGAAGGTTCTGTCATGTTAAGTTCATTTACAGGGACAGTGAAAATTTTTCCGTTACATTACGGCCTACGGGGGAAAAATCGTTTCAAATGAATTTTAACGATGTTACACCCTGTCAAACGTATTCAAATTTATATGCAGCACCAAAATATGCACTAAAATATGCATTTTGTAAAATATGCAGTGAAACAATAGTTATTATTCGTTTACAGGGCCATACAAAAGGATTCCAATGCAAAGTAATAAAGGGGGGGGGGCGGTTGTTTGCGACATATTTTAATTATCGGAACGATTTCATATATAATCAAAGCTGAGGATTAATATGACTTATTTCATGAATAATACCAATGCATAAAATTTACAGGGACACACAGAAGATTGGAAATAGTATATTCTAACCGAAGTCCTGTATATTATGGAAGATGGCTGTTAGATGGATGAAATGCATTTTAATTATGATATACGCTTTTAAGTTTCACTATATGTATGCATATTATATGGTTTATATAAATGATAAATGTTACACCTTTTACAACGTTTTAGTGTTACATCAATTTTTTGCTGAATAGTATGAACCCTGTATATTTCTAATACTTTTACTTAACGTATCCAAATTCTCTCAAAGAAGAAATAACACAGCTGTAAAGACTGTAAAAATTTCGTTAAATTTACGGCAAAAAGATTTCGATATTTCATCAACATTCGTTTTTTTTTTTTTTTTTTTTTTTTTTTTTTTTGCAACGATCTAAATCAACCAGATTTTACCCTATGCCAATTCGAATTTTATCATGCAAGAAGATTGGCGCCCTAATTCACTAAATTAAGCCCTTTAGATTATTGGATCTGGGAGATTTTAGAAGCTAAAGTAAATAGCAAACAATAGAAAATTTTCGACTCTAAAAAAAAATCCAAATTCCATGAATGAAGTCAGTTTCGTCTTAAAATTCGCATGCAGTCTAAAAATGTCAAAAAATATCGTTACATTATCTCTAGTAATCAACAAAGATGGCGGATGGTTCGAGTAAACGTCTTTCCCGAAAAACTTTCATCTGTAAAGTTCATCATATTAGTGTATTTATCATTTCTTATTTTTATTAGTAAAATAAAATGACTGAATACTTATAATATCATTTAGTAGAAATCCTGTGGTAAAACTGTTCATATATATGTTTTCAATTTCGTATTAAGAAAATCGGTTTATAGAAACAACATGCACATATATAATATTTAATATGAAAACCCATTAAGTGAATTTTTTATTAAACTATTAACACATTCAAAAGTAGTTTACTTGCTCTGTTAACACTGAATTTAATTTCCAGAATGAAATATATATGCTTCGGAATTTACGTGTGCCTTAACTTATTTGGGCGTTGATTTAATAAAAATAGGGGTTTGGATCATTGCCATTTATTTTTTAGATAATTTATGTCTTTTGTAATCAAATGGCTGTTCTGAACCGAAATATTACTTCATATATCATCTTTCTTTTTTACAAAATGGGTTACTGTGTATTTTTTTCCCCCTCTTCCTGATATTGTGAAAAATATTTGAAGTGTGCATTTGTTTACAAAGATTATAAATATATATATTTATAATAGTTTGAAAACACTTATAAAGAAGTATTTTACTATTATTTCAATACTGAGAAGCATTCAAAAACTCTGATATTTATCATATTAGTGTATTTATCATTTTATAATAGTAAAATAACATGACTGAATATTTTTAACAGTATTTAGAAGCAATCCTACAGAAAAAAAAAATGTTCACATACATGTTTTGAATTTTGGGTTAAGAAAATCGGTTTATAAAAGCAACGTGAACATTATATAATATCAAGAAGGAAAATTCATTAAGTAAATTTCATATTCATCTATTATCGCACTCAAACGTACTTTTCTTGCTCTGATAATATAGAATTTAAATTCCAAAATGAAAAGTATATGTTTAGAATTTCGAGAGTGCATGAACTTATTTGGCCGTTGACTTCATAAAAATAGAAACTTGGAATTTTGCCATTCATTTTTGAGATAATTTATGCCTTTTGTAATCGAAGGACTTTTGTGAACCAAAATATTGCTTCATTTATCATCTTTCTTTATTTACAAAAGGGGTCACTGTGTTATTTATTTTCTCTCATCGTAATATTGTGAAAAAATATTTCAAGTGTGCATTTGTTTACAAATATTATAAATATTTTTTTTTTTTATTCAGAGTTTAAAATCACATATAATAAAATATAGTACTTTCAATACATGGCTTTTTTTTACTTTTAAATACATTTTTTATTGTACTAATTTATTTATTGAAAAGCGATTTCCATAAAAGAAAATATAGTGTATGGAATTCTATCATTTATGCAATAGAAGGAAGAAAGAGAGGTAAGTATAATTTATGTAATAAAATGGAGATTTTCGGACATTGTGCCAGTACAAAGAACAAAAATTACACAAAAGACGAGAATATCACCACACATTTATAGTAAATATAAAAGTTTAAAATATATTTTTTCGGGAACAGAGAGCCATAAACTCATAAATACAAAAATCTAACCAAATGGCGGCATTCTTAAAACAAAAAATTCAAATATGTTTTACCAATATTGATTGTTAATCATGAATTATGTTACAAACAGAAAATATAGTTCCGTCAAACATCATGTCATGATTCATAGGAAAAGAAAATGAAGATATTATTAAAGAAACAATTCGCCGGGGAGAAAAGTGACATCTTTTTTGCTAATAATTTAGAAAGCTATTAAATTTAATTGAAATAATTTGTACTGAATAAACACCATTTACTTTTGTGATTATAGAGTCTACTGTGTTGAAATAGAGTAACTAAATTTAAGAAAAAATGATTATTTATTACAGTTAAAAGTAGTTGATATAAATTCAATGTTATTTTATTTTGTGATTATGAGTACACTAGCTGGTGGGAAATTAGATAACTTAATTTAATAAATTTTTATTTATATATTTCATGCAAATTTTAGAGTAAGCTTCTGCAACTTGATTTTTATGTTTCTATTTTTTTTAAATGTATGATACGTTTTGCATTATCATAGAAATTTTAAAATATTTTTAACAGTTTTTATGTGACAAGTATACACCAAATTAAAATTATGTAAGGAAGTTTAAATGCAACAGCTGAGGACGTTATATAAGCATACTAGTTTCGCTAACAAAACGCCTAAAAAGTAAAGTAAAGCCACACGATTTAGCAAATATTCTGCAAAAAGTTTTTTTGAATAGACTATTGTTTAGTTTTCAATAATCAAAGATTTCGCCCAGCATAGGACTGTTGGTTATATTGCATAGAGTCCAACGCCTTCTAGAGATTGACTTCACACATTATAAGTAGATGAATATGCACTCTTTAAATCATATATTGAAACTCAATTCCCATTAACACAGATACTGCAGATTCAATTCCGATTAACACACACACACACACACACACACACACGCACACACACACACATATATATATATATATATATATATATGTGTGTGTGTGTGTCTGTGTGTAAATATGTAAATATGATGATTGAAATTAACAAAAAGTTATTTTTAGTGCTTTTAGGTAGCCAATCAAATTCAAGTTTTAATTAGTAGCATCAATTTAATATAAACTTCTTTTGTGATTATATCTCATCCCTGGGGAGAAAGAAATTTTTATTTTATAAATAATTAGAAGAAGCTTCTATCGCGATCAAATTTATATAAAAAATTCAAATGAAATATTTTTTTTCAAGGGTAGAACCTCCAGCGGCAAATTGACGGCCGTAATTAACTGTAACCAGTCGTGACTATTTTTGTTTGTATTACTGCATTTATAATAACCCTTACTAGAAAATTCGATGAACACTTTCATGATTGAGCTTTGAAAAACATATATACAAACATAATGTCTAACTTAAGTATGTTAATTTTCGATGCACAATCTTTTTCGACTTACAAGAAGAATCAAGATGGACATCCTTTAATTGCGTTGTTGTGGAAGATAGATCAATAATAATTCAGAAATAAGGACACAAAGTAAGCGAAAAAACAGATATAAAAAAGTCATAAATCTGTTTAGCAATCCATTGTTCATCAGAAATATTGCTAAAAATATAACTATCTTGAGAGTTATCCACAATTCATGGCAGTTTTTAACTAAATGCTTAATTCCACTTATGTCTAAATGTAAACACTTTCAATGTTTGTGATGAGCCTAATTTTTTGCTTTAAATATTTTTAAAAAATGACATAGTCAAATTAAAATTTACACATTTTTGAATATCCATATTTGTTGGATGAAAAAACTAAAAAAAAAAAAAAAAAAAAAACTGAAAATAAATTAAAAAATACTTTTTTCATGTCTGACATCAAATTACAACAGAAAATTACATTTTATGAGTTTAGTTAATTATAAACAAATTATGAACAAAGAATACTCTTTTGCGAGAAGCTTAAAATCTGTTTTTATCTGATTTTTTTAAAACAATTTTCTATAAATATTTGTAAACAAGAGCATATAGTAATACAGTCGAACCTCGTTAACATGAACCTCAAAGGGAATCATAATTTTTTTTTGTGTTAACAGCAATTCATGTTATCAGTATCAAATCTTTGTATTCGTCTTTATTGGGGAATCTGAAAACAATTCATGCTAAAATTAATTCAAGTTAAGCATGATATGTTAACGAGGTTTGATTGTACCTTTAATATTACTGTAAAAGAATTGTATTTGTAATTTTTATAATAACACAAAAAGATGCTATATATATATATTTAAAAAATGCTTCTTGATTATGGAATAATTATGTTATATTTTCACTTGATTATTTTCGTAGAAAATACATTTGGGGGATCTTTTGAAGAAACTTTAAGCAGGATAGACAATGTGTACAAATTTAGTGCTTAAATCGTGTGAAAGATTTTCTGATTTTATTTGTTATGTGGGGAGAAATCATATTTTTATTGCGGAAAGAGCCTAACGTGTCATTGTGAATCAAATTCTACTGTCAATTTTGGAAACATATTTCTTCACTTTTTTTTGCGAGTTATTCCTTTGCAGTCTAAACCAGCGCTTTAAAAGAAGAACTTAGTTTACAAAATTATCATTTGATTTTTTATATATTATGTAACCTTTTTCTTACATCCGTAATCTTAAGTATGGCATTTTCTTTACATTAAATTCTTTTTATAGGACAATTATTTGTCTATTTAGAAAAAGAATAATTTAAGATATAGATGAATACATTACAAAATGTATGTGGTTATAAAGCTGAATTGTAAAAATATATGCATTATTAACAAGTAAAGGTACCAGGGTTCTTGGGGCGAAATAAAATGTTTATAACTGATTCAATAATTCTAAACTCAGTTTATTAATTTTATGTCTTGCATATCTGTTAGTGAGTTTTTATCCACCGATGCTAAAGGGCAAAACTGTATTTTTTTCATTAGAAAGACAATATTATAATAACATTGGCAAAGCAAAGTACAATACACCTTATTATAATTTATAAAAAGGTACGTAAAATTATTTTCACCAAGTGATATAACTTTTCTTTATATGCATAGATTTACAAGCTTGGGGTGTGCCAAACATAAACTTCACTTTTTCAATGCTGATTTCTATCTGTATAATTATATTAATTTAGATATTGGTCTATTAGTGATTCTTTTTCAATAAAATCTACAGCTTAGAGAACGGATTCATCAGTTCCTAAATTAAAGGAGGCCTGGTCAAATTTCAACATTTTTTCCAGAAAAACAACTACCATAAAATCAATAAATATTATTCATGTTTGTTTGTGGGTCTTATACTGCCATACAATGGTGGTTACCACTATATATATCATAATGTATCACAATATGACTATATTATGATATTACGTTTATTATAAAACAATGTCACTGCATGTAAACAGGCAGCAGACCTATTTTATTGCTTTGCCCAGTTAGCTGAAGAAAAAGTCTTTGCTCATTGTACTCACACCGAGAAAAACTTTGATTTGCTTATTTCTTCCAAAAACAAAATGTGTCAAAAATTTATTATCTCGTATTTCCCCCTTTATACATATCCAATGAACTTCCAAAAGTAATCAGGGCCGCGAATTATCAAAATAAACCTATATAAAATATTTGAAGCAAACCATATAAATTTGCATAAAAAAATATTTCGTTAAATTAAATGGGTATTAGCTCAAGCTTTTACTATTTTACATTTAAACAAAGTAGCTCCATTTATCTATACTAATATTATAAAGAGGAAAGATTTGATTGTTTGTTTGTTTGTTTGAATTGAATAGGCTCCGAAACTATTTGACGGTTGTCGCGGACAGCTCCCTCTGTTTCTCTTTGTAAAGACTGAACGCATCTCCAAACGATTTTTAATCGAACTTTAACTTTTGTATGAATGCAGAACTTTTTTCCTTTTTTATGAACTGAAATGAACTGATAAAATTGTTTTTCTTTAGAATGTTTTTCCGATGTTGCTATGGATATGTAGAAGAATTTTTTAATGAATTTAAACGGAGCTGTGACTTCGTTTTGATGAAATTATTCTAATATATAATGTTAAAATACGCTGTAAATAATTGTAATATAGTTGTATATAATTTTTAAATTAATGCCTGCATCCTTTTTGAGTTTGTATTTAAGTGAAAACCAGCCTGGCGCGGACCCGATTTTTACGGAAACGAAGCAGCCCGAACTTACCTGATCGCCAGAGAGGGTAAGTAGAAGATTTTGATCTTTATATTTAGCTGCTAATATATTTGAAAAAGAGTTTTAATATATTACATGGCGCACGAATTCAGGGACGCCAGGTGGTTTCAATTAAATGAAGAATTGAATATAGAAATAAATAAGTGTTAAATGCTTAATTCTATTGAAGATAATAATACTGATAATATTGATATTTAACGTATTTTGGGAACAAGATTATTTTGAAAGTTATTGAATTGTTGTATTTTGAAAAGTATAGTATTTCAACTTATTGATTAAAAAATGTCTGATCTTGAAAAATTAAAGAAGAAACGTGCGGTTTCTCGATCAACAACAACAAAATTAATTAATACTTGTGAAGTGTATCTTTCACAAACAGAACATGAAATTTCCGTTCTTACGGAACATATTGATCAGTTAAGTACGAAATACAGCAATTTAACGGCTTTAGATGAACAAATTCAAAATTTAATGAAAAATGACAGCGATCTAGAAACTGAATTTGAAACTGCTGAAAGTTATTCCGAGAAAATAATTTCAATGAAATCGAAATTAACTTATGTTGTTAAAACGAAAGTTGAACCTGAGCGTTCTGTTAAGAAAACGAATTCAATGAATGAGAGTTTTTTATCAGAAAATTTAGCTGCTTGTTCTCATTCTAAAGTGAAGTTACCAAAACTGAACATTGATAAATTTAGTGGAGATCCCGCTCATTGGTTAACTTTCTGGAACCAGTACGATAATGCTATACACCAGAATGACAGTTTAAACGATATTGATAAATTTAATTACTTACATTCTTTTCTTGCCGGAGCTGCTGCTAGTGCAATTAGTGGTTTTTCGCTACCAAGTGAAAATTATACAGCAGCTATTGAACTACTTAAAAAACGTTTTGGTCGTAAAGACTTGATAATTAATGCTCATATGGGAAAATTACTGAATTTAGAAACTGTTAAGAATGTAAATAACATTTTCGCACTACGGAAACTGTATGACAGTATCGAAACACAAATCAGAAGTTTGAATTCTCTTGAAGTAACTTCCGGTACATATGGTACGTTACTTACCCCAATTTTACTGAAATTAATTCCCAATGAGTTAAATTTGGAATATCAGCGTAAACGAAAGTCACAGGAAAATCTTTTTGAAGTTAATGAACTACTTGATTTTTTACGGGCTGAGATCGAATGCAGAGAAAACGCGATTCAAATACAAGACAGGCTCACTGTTCAAAATCCATCCCAAGTGCAGAGGGATAGAAAATTAAATAAATTTAAAGTTTCTACTGCTGCTTCATTGAATGTTACGATTAATCAGTGTATCTTTTGTGGAGATTCCGCTGAATCAGTCAAGCACATTTCCGCAGCTTGCTCTAAGTCCGTAGTAGAAAGGAAAGCATATTTAAGAAAAAATGGAATGTGTTACCTCTGTATGAAAAAGGGAAATCATTTAGCAAAAGATTGCTTTTCGAAAATAAGATGTGAACATTGCTGTGGAAAACATAATTCTTTAATTTGTGATAAGGGTAATAAAGTTAATGAGAAAAAGGAAATTAATGAGAAAAATTTCACTTTGACGAACAAAACATGTACACAGAACGTTTTATTGCAAACTTTAATCGTAAAAATTTGCGGAAATGGTAAAGAGAAGTTTGTTAGATGCTTAATCGATTCTGGATCGCAAAAATCCTACATTTCAAAGTTTGTTGCTGAAGTGATGCGATAAGAAAGTTTAAGTGAGAGTAACATTATTCATAGTTTATTTGGTGGAAGGGAAATGTCTGAAATTCATAAACAGTTTGTTGTAAATCTGAGTAGTGTAACAGGTGATTACAAATGTAATTTTAAGGCTTTTGATCAAACTAAAATTTGTTCTGATGTTCCACAAATTGATGTAATACCCCTGTTAAATGAGCTCAAACAAAATAGAATCTTTTTGAATGACACTATCCGTATGACAAATAAGCTATTGTTTGAATCTTTGCCAACTGAAATTCATGTTCTGATAGGAGCAGATATTGCGGGAAAGTTACTTACGGGCAAGATAAGAAAATTAAAATCGGGTTTAGTATGTGTCGAAACTTATTTAGGATGGACTATTATGGGAAAAGTTCCTTTGGAAATAGAAAATAAAATTGATAACTCATTTACCTTTTCGATGTATGTGTCAGATTATAAAATTGCTGAATTATGGAATCTTGATACTCTAGGCATTTTAGATCCATCCGTTAATGAATCTAAAAAGGAACTGCATGAGCAAACACTGCAACATTTTCTTTCGACGGTAAAAAGGGATGAAGAAGGCAGATTTGAAGTCTGTTTACCTTGGGTCGAAGGCCACCCCCCACTCCCTAATTATCGAGAAATCGCTCAGAAAAGATTAAAGAATACAGTAAAAAATTTAAGAGAAAAGGGTTTCTTAGAAGATTATGAAGCGGTTTTCCAATCTTGGGAGGAAGAAAAAATTATAGAAACTGTACCTGAAAATGAATATAATAATTCTTGCCATTATTTACTCCATCGAGCCGTTATTAGAATGAATTCCAAAACAACCAAAATAAGACCAGTATTTGATGGGTCGGTGAAAATTAAGGGGTTTCCTTCAATAAATGATTGTGTAGATAAGGGGACTAATTTGATAGAAACTATTTCTGAAATTATTAACAGATTTTGTGAAATGTCAATAGGTGTAAGTTCTGATATAAAAAGAGCCTTTTTGCAAATAGGGCTTAACCATAATGATCGTGACTTTTTGAGGTTCCTGTGGTGGGAACAAGGGAATCCAGATCAGTTGAAGATATGTCGATATAAGAGGGTCGTTTTTGGAATATCCAGTAGTCCTTTCTTATTGAGTGCTACTTTAACAAAGTTAATGAATGATGTTCCTGAACATATCAGAGCGACGGCTAAGAAACTTTCTGAATCTTGGTATGTCAACAATTTAGTCACAAGTGTAAATAATGAAGATGAGTTAAGGAAATTCAAAAATGATTCGATTGAAATTTTGGCTAGTGCTAAATTCGAACTGCAAGATTGGGCTTATAATTTGCCATTCACGAACCAAAGTGCCTGTAATGACAGCTTTTTGGAAATTTCATCATCTGATAATTCAAGATTTGAAAATTTTGAGGATCCTAATGAAAGAAAAAAAATCCCTATTCTTGGTCTCATTTGGTATTTGTACGATGATACTTTGAGTTGTGATATTAGAAGTTTAAACGAATCTAATAATAATTTCATCACAAAAAGAATTTATGAGGAAGAGAAGGTATCCAAGTTAGAATCAACAGAACAAGATAATCTTCTCTTAAAAAATGCTGTTGAATCTCTCTCTGTTGTAAATGATGAACTAAAGAATGCCAATATTTTACTGAAAACAAAACTGGAATTTGCTGAAGCTTCTACAACTGCCCCTCATCAAGCTGAATCTGGAACAAATGATGAAATTGAAAATCTGAAAAAAGTTCATCAAGAAGAAATTAATGAACTAAGTGATTCTCTTGAAAAGCATAAAGCTGATGCTAATGAGGCTAAAGAAATATTAAAATCTGTTAATAAAATCCTTGCAAATTCACAAGAAGTCACTGAAAAACAGAAGAAAGAAATAATATCATTAGAAGAAGAATGTACATTATTAAAAGAACAGTTATCACAAGTGCAATCTGTGAAGAAAGATATGGAAGTAAACTTGCAATCTTTAACTGAGAGCCTTAATCTTGAGAAACAGAAAGCATCTGAGTTAGCTAATGAATTAGAGGCAGTTAAAGAAAAAGTTGCAAAATTTAATTCATTAGAAACAGAATACTTGGCCTGCAAGAATGAAACGGCTACTTTGGAAAAGGCTAGCCTTGATTTAGAAGAAAAACTTCTTGTTTCTAAAAAGTCTGAATGTGAGATAAGCTTTAAAGAACAGTTAGAGAGTAAGAGCAAAAAGTTAGAAGAAGCTCTTAGTACCATCGATTTACAAAAAGATGAAATGGAAAAACTGAGATGTGAGAACAGAAAGTATTCTGAGGAATTTGTTAAGTTTAAAAATGCGAAGAAAAGTCTTGAGAATGAATTTAACAATATTTCTTCTCAAATTGAATCTGAAATTAAGCTTAAAGAGCAACTGGAAGAAAAATGCAGAAGATTAGGAGAAGCTGTTAATACTGTCAATTTACAAAAAGATGAAATTGAAAAGCTAAGATGCAAGAATAGAAAATGTACAGATGAATTAATTGAGCTTAAAAAATTGAACAGCGATCTTCAAAACAAGCTTGATGCTGTCATTTCTCAAAATGATAATGTCCATGAGTTAGTGAAAGCACTTGAAACATGTGAAATTAAAGCAACTCATAATATTGAAGAAATACAATCTAATTTGGGACAATTGAAGGAGAAACCTGCCAGCAGTTCTATAAACCATGAGAAGGACTATGCTGTCTTGCATCAGTTGATTAATACCTTAGAAAAGTGTGAAGCATTTGCTAGCAACAAAATAAAACAATTTCATTCTACCGGAATCAAGTATGTTGAGCAGATTATGGACTTAGAAAGAACACTCAAAACAAAAGAAAAAGTTACTGATATGTTGAATAATGATGTTAATGATTTGCAAAAAAATTATAAAGACTTACAAACATCTTCAAAGAAACAACAAATAGAAATACAGAAGATTAGGTTTGAAAGTAAGAAAATGGAAATTGCGACTGACAAACTATAAAAAATTTAATGAGTTAGTAAAGTGTGATCTGGATAAGCATGAAGTTGAAAAGGAAAATCTAGAAAGTGAATACAAAAATTTGAAAGGTATGGAAGAAACAACAAAAAGAATGAATTGGTCTCTAGGAAAAGTTATCCAGTTGTTTACAGGAAAAGATGGTGTAGTACGCTTAGCAAAACTACGAACCAAGTTCGGGGAAATACTTCGTCCTGCACAAAGATTATATCCGTTGGAAGTAAATTTAGAATCGTATGACTTTTTCCAGAAAAATGTTGAGTGTGCTCCTCCTAGTGAACCTAATGATAATGAGTCACCCATTTCTGCCAAAGTTCGAGAAGACTCTCCTAGAAAGTCTAAGTATGGGCGTGTGATTCGAACCCCAGAACGTTTAGACCTCATGAACTTGACCTCGACAGTGATTGAGTTTCAACATGGTAAAACTCAAGGGGGGGAGTGTGTCGCGGACAGCTCCCTCTGTTTCTCTTTGTAAAGACTGAACGCACCTCCAAACGATTTTTAATCGAACTTTAACTTTTGTATGAATGCAGAACTTTTTTCCTTTTTTATGAACAGAAATGAACTGATAAAATTGTTTTTCTTTAGAATGTTTTTCCGATGTTGCTATGGATATGTAGAAGAATTTTTTAATGAATTTGAACGGAGCTGTGACTTCGTTTTGATGAAATTATTCTAATATATAATGTTAAAATGCGCTGTAAATAATTGTAATATAGTTGTATATAATTTTTAAATTAATGCCTGCATCCTTTTTGAGTTTGTATTTAAGTGAAAACCAGCCTGGCGCGGACCCGATTTTTACGGAAACGAAGCAGCCCGAACTTACCTGATCACCAGAGAGGGTAAGTAGAAGATTTTGATCTTTATATTTAGCTGCTAATATATTTGAAAAAGAGTTTTAATAACGGTTTTGAAAAATTCTTTCGCCGTTGGAAAGCTACTCTATTTCCGGTGAACATAGGCTAATTTTTAATTGATGTATTCAAATATTTTCCTTAATAATTCAACATTTCATTATTTTTCATACAGAATCAATTAAAATTTTTCCGATAAAAAGTAATCATTTTCTTTCCCGTTGCCAAGAAAATCAAAATATGGAACAATAATTTCTCCTCGGCAATTAATTTTTAGTTGAACAGTATCCACGTGAAAAAAAAAATCAAAGGAAAATAAATATGACGTCATTTATTATATTATCGGAAGTTTTGTTTGCACAGATATCATATACACATCGAGGTAACTAATGGACACTAAATTGATGTTATTTTGCCTGGCATGGCAACCCGACTATTGTTATTTAATTATTAATAAAATGTTTTTTTATTTCCTTTCTCTTCTTTAAAATTATGTAAACTGTTTTGTTCTATACTTATTATTTAAACTTTTTTTTACTAATTGTTATTATTTTTTTTAAATAATAGAAAATAATTCAAATATATATATATGAAACTGGTATTCGAAAACGATGTTTCCGCCAAATTAGTGTAAAAAGTTATTGCGCCGACCTCGGCGCGTACATGACAACTGCTCTGTTTTGTTTATGTATTTAGGATACTTTTAGATAATAAATCCGATTACAGAAAATTAGTCAGATTATTTAATTAGAAGTTAATAAATTTATTTTTTTTTATTATGAAATAGAAGAAGAAAAGAAAATTTACTATTGCTGCCCGACTGGAGAATTAACCTTCATGTTATCTGATTTTATGCTTGATGTTATTTTTAAAAAATATCGAAATGGCGAATTTTTAATTATTTGTTTACGTTTTTTTGTTTACATTATTGCAAAAATTGTTCCATTTTTATACACGCATCACCTTGGCGTGATTTTTTTTATGATGCCAATTTGGAGAACACTGCGATTTAAAATACCAATTACATTTATATTACTTTTATTTATTTTCTATTATTTTAAAAAGGAAATAATAATAATAAACTAAGTCAATAAATAATTATGGAACAAAACAATTTATTTAATTTTAAAATAGAAAAGAAAAATAATGAAATAGTTTACTCAAAAATAATCAACTATTACCGGATTACCACGTGAGGCATAAAATCGCAACTTGCTGCAATCGCGCCAACAGGATCCGTAGATGACACCTGGACCTAAATATTATTGGCAATATTATTGTTCATACAATTTGTTTATTTTATTTGGTAGTACTTGATAATCCCATCGACCAAAAAACTATCGCCAATGTATAAGGTTAAATGTCAATGGATGATCTTAAATGTCACATTCATTTGACATTAAATTTGTTATACGTAATTGTTACGTCATCAACCAATTTTGATTCGATGTTTATTTGTATTTCTATTAACATTTTAGTAATGTATTGATTCTTTGGTTATTTAAAATGAAAATTATGTCCATTTGTATAATTTGGCGAAATTGATCGACGCAATAATCAAGTAGTACCCATTATTTGTTTACATTCTATCTGGATATTTAAATTGTTAGAATTAGCGTACTTATCGGGGCCCCGCCAAGTCATACGCCAAGCAGTCGTTAAATCTGTGTTTTAGTCTTACTATTATATCTTTTTCATCTGCTGTTATTTCACTATCACCAAAAAAGCAATATTTTCAATGTGGTCGGAAAAATTATTATAATGAAAAAATATTTGCAATTAATTTATCATTCATTACAATTTAAAAAAATTGATCTGATAAGCCCTATCAATATATAAGCCCTATCAACAGAACTTTGTCAAATATTAAACTATTAGACACTACTTCATTACCCCGTCGAACAAAAAACTATCGTCAAGCTACACTGTAAAAAATAAATCAAGAGGTTACTAAAAATTCTTTAGTAAATTTGTTTTCCACACAATTTTTTAGTAACCATTACAAACTTTTTTTTTGCAAGTGAAACAAGCATTTCTTTTGTAAACTGAACAAAAGAATTTTTTGTATAACTAACTTAAAAATTTTTAGTATGAGCCACCAAGAATTTTAGTAATAGCTCCAAAATTATATTTAATAACCATTACGTGCGCCCGAAGGGCAGGAGGTTCCTTCGAGCTGCATCCAGACTTCTGAAGCGGAAGATTTTCGACAAAACTGCAATAGATAGCAGCACCAAACATTGCTAATAGCTCCGAGAGGATTTTCATAATCATTTATTAACGAGTACTTACATTACATACATTCGGGGCGTATTTGGCTGTGTCCAGCATCGAACCCGGGACCTTTCAGTCTGGAGTCCGTTACTATAACCACTATGCTATCAAGGCCACACAAAGGGAGGTTTAGTAATAGCTATTAAAAATATAAAACTATTAACTCTATTCATTGCTAACTTTTTTCTAGTAATTCTTACAGATTTTTTAGTAACCGACTAAGATTACTAAAAATTTTTTAGTAATTAAGAGGATCACTAAAGTTTTTTTAGTAGATCGACCCTTTTTTTTTACAGTGTATAAGATTAAATGCCAATAATGGACGATCGTAAATTTCACATTTATTTGAGGACAAACATGAAATAGGTTCGGTACATTTTTAACAATATCATTTCTAGCACTTCTAATGTTTGGCACTAAAAATCATAATGGAATCGATTACAGAAGGTAGAAAGATTTTATTAGATGCAAACTAAAGATTTATTTTTCTGCAAAATTTAGTCAAGATTATTCCCGATTTTACGGCTACATGTTTGCAACTGTTTTATAAAAGGAAGAGAGTCGTGAAACTGATGTAATTTTAATGTTATTCAAATAGTACAACTTTAAAACACACTTTTTATGCTTCATTTTTCTAATAAATATATAAGTGAAACACCCTTCTTCGTCTGCCACCCCCACGGAGGGCACCCCTTTCTTTAGGGCCTATATCCCACGTGTAGATAAATGGCCGTCATACACTGTAAAAAAAAATTGGGAAAGTTACAAAATTTTTTCTAGTAGAATTGTATTCCAAGCACTTTTTATGTAACGGCAACAATAAAAATTCATGTAACAGATACAGATTTTCACTTTGAATCAAAGAAATTTTGAGGTTACTAAGAATTTTTTTGGGAAATCGTATTCCAAGAACTTTTTAAGTGACGATAACGAGCATTATAGATAAAAGTTTAGTAAAGTTACCAAAATTTTAGTAAATTCTTTTGTAAAGTTACAGATGGTTTTAGTTTTGCTTACAAGTTTTGTAGATTGACATCATTTTCTTGTATAGTGTACACATAAAATTTTAGTAAGCTTAAGAGATTTCGGTTAATTTAGATTACTAAGGTTACAGATTTTTTTTACAGTGTAAATACGAACAAACAAAATTTCTTCTTTATCTGTCAGTAATTATTTACATTTTTTACTCTATGTATTCTTGCTGGAACAGATCAAGGTAGATAGGAAACTACAGTAGACCTGCTAGAAGAGGGCGTTTATTAAAAAATGCAACATGAAATGACATTGTATGTAGGCTACCAGAACTACACGTAGTGCAAGTTCAGATGTCGGGATTTTAAGAACTAAGAAATGATAATGTACAATCCGAAAGTTAATAGAGTTTGATAATCAATCTCATTAATCATTGCAATGCCCTCTAATGTAATAGTGTGATGACTCGAGAACATTTTGATTCCTGTTGTCACAACGGTCTCATGCTCATACGAAACTCTACTACAAATGATAAAATAAAAGAGATGGTGCTTAATTTTCCAAATTTTTGCCAAGACTTACAATAGTACAATATTGTAATGGCGTTGGCATATGACTTTCAGCAATACGAAAGGACATTCCAGGGTGGTCTACACTCCTTTAAAATAAAATTTTTAAATCACCATTTTCTTTGAGTCAAGGTTCGTAATAAATAAAGCTACCTGCTAGTAATAAATAAAGCTACTTACTAAAATGAGCCTATAAAATTGAAACAAATTGGAAAACTCTGCATGAAAACCATTCTACTTAATTAAAGGGGGGCTTTTGCCCCTTTCCCCCTTTTATGTTTAACCAATTAACCTCCAAATGTAATCAACGTAGTGACATACCTAAGTAAACTGGGGTAAAAGTTATTTGATGCAAATCGAATTCTTCTGCATGAAAGACACATTTATACAAATTAAGGAGAGGGACTAGCCCTCTTCTCCCCTTTATTCTAAAACAATGAAATTTAAATCTAGTGAAGTAGGTTCTTAATGTAATAAACCGATACATAAACTTTGAAGCGAATAAAATAATTCTGCATGAAAAGCCATTTATCTAAATTAAGGTGGGTAGCCCCTTTTATCGCTCTTTACGTAACTAATGAACCAACGAAATCAATAAAATAAGCACCAGTTTAGAATAAAGGAAGAAATCGTTTTTTTCTATCAAGGTTTATCGCGTTATGTACATACATATAATACAGAACAGACCTGCACATTAGCTCTCAGGCTTGGAAATTAGCCTGTGAATTAATAGACATAGAAAATAAAAGTTATTTCGTCATTACTAGATTTCATCACAAACTGTGCAAGGAAGCTGAAATTTAAAATTAAAATAAATATCTAAAATTATTTTTCGCAGATATACATTTTACTTATTTTTCTTAGAAATCTACTATAGCATAAACATGAGATATTAATACGTTTCAAATTATCTGCAAAAGTTTCATTTTTCATCTGAATGTATACAATGAGACATATGGATGCATAAACATGAGATACTAGAACTTTTCAAAATATTTATAGAAGTTATATTTTTCGTCTGACTGTATACAAAAAATCATACGGTATGCCTTTACATTACCCTGCTGGGAGTGTTGGGTTTCCATATATAATATCTCATACGGATTTATATTTCTATTTTGAAAAAGAAATCAGGGAGTTTTCCAGTCTTTTTTAGAGAATCTTTATTATTTGAAACTTTTTTCTGTTTTTATTATTATCAAAATAATTATTTAGATAATTTAATATTCTGTGCGTTAAGCAATATGGTGTATATGGGATAAATATATGATCATATACATAATATGATAAATATATTATGTAAGTGGTTATAATGACATTATTTTTTCTTTCTTAAATACATCTAAGTATCATTATATATTTTAAATGTTACAAAGAAAAAATATGTAATTAAAACAGAAATCAAATAAAACAAATAACTGTGGTTTTAACTAATTTTATCTAACTTACGAAAACAGATATCAGCTCTGTTTTATCTTGACTGATGTCTAAATTTAATAAATATTATATTTGCCAAATAAAACACTAAATTTTTATTAGAAAAAAAGTCTAAAACCCATTTTTAATGAATTCATTGTTTTACTCCTTTAATGACTTTGAAACTTTTTAATTACGTCTTAGCCCATTTATGGCAAAGTTTTTTTTTTTTTTTTTTTTTTTTTTTTTTTTTTTTTTTTGAATTGTTGATAAAATTTCTTTTAAATGTTTGCCAAATGAACTGGAAGAATACTAATTTTTTGTATACTCAATAAAGAGATTTGCATATCATTTATTATTATGTAATATACGTAATTCTATATTTAATCTTAATTTTAACAAAATGAGTTTTTAATTTATATATTATGCAATATAATTGGTATTTTTATGAACAGGTAATATATATATATATATATTTGTTTATTTATTTATTTATTGTCAGAGACTATTGAAATTATAAATATTATTAATATTTTTTTAAGGATATTCGTATTTGAGACTTAAAAGCATTTTATTTCATAATGTTCTTGAAAAGAGCTTTATGTAACTAACTGTCCCTAAAATGTCTAATAAAAATGTTTCAGGATTTCTGTACAGAGCCATATATCGTTTACGTTACTAATATTCACAAAAATAGGCTTATATGTAAGATTTCATACGTGTTTTAAAGACGTCTTCAAGCTAAGATTACAGCTTTTTTAACACTTTAAGCGTTCTGCAGAATTTGCTATTAATATTTAATGATTTCTAAAATAGCAGCTATAAAAACTATTCGTATGAGAATTTTTAGTTGATAATCTTACATACATTTATTGTATTAACTTAGAAAATTAGCTTTAATATTAATTGTGTGTTAAATCACCATTTGTTTCCAAAAGTTACGTGACGAAAAAATCCGATAAAGACACTTAAAGTATTAAAATCCTTGAAAAAAAATACAAATAAACTTTTTCGACGTCTTAATCGTTTCAAACTTTATAAAATTTGAAATGTTTATTCAAGATATAATTCATCGAAATTGTTCAAATGAGAAGCAAATCTTCTAGTGAAAATCTAACTCAGCATCGCCGAATGCTGAGACTTTCATTCATAATTTCTAATAACTGTTGATTTGGGAAGCAGCAACAATTCATAAAAAAGCTTTTGAAACACGCTGTATAATTACCACTTAAGTTTGCGTAGACTGCATGAATGGAATACTGTGACTCAACCGGATAATCTATTTTTATCACATTTTTATAACTTGCTCATCATTTAAAAATTTTATATTTTTATAAATAAAATCAAAACTTGTGTATTTTAAAATACTTCCATGTTTCTTGAATTCAAATCTTTTATAGAAAAGTTTATTTATATTTACTATATTTGCATATACCATGTTAACTGAATTGTCACTTTTTAAGAATTTGTCACTATTAAATTTTTATAAAAATGCATCACCAATTCATATAATTTTTCATTGATGATCGATGACTTAGAAACATAAATATGAATACAAAGCGCTGTTATTACTTTTGATATATTTATTGTTGCATATTAAGAAAGATGATTATACTATAGCTTAATTTTGAACGAAAAATATTTCCTCTTCTTTTAATAAACTTCAATTTTTAATGAGAAATAATGTTCAGTTTTCAGATATTAGGACTCATTAGTCAAGTTACGAAAAAGAGGGCGTAAGGAACAAAAATATAATTATGTTATTTATGTGTAATTTTGTAAACTATGGACGATTTCAAGCTGAAACGGCATTACCGTCGTCAGTGCTCAACACTGATAACGGTACGCTAAATGCTACCGAAACCGGTCTGCTGTTTATATACAATATTTGGTGCTTTTTGGCGTTGCTCGTTTTTGTGTTACTATGCAAAAACCTCATTTAAATGTTGGCATTTTATCTTGAGTTTTAATTATTTATAGACGGTAAGTACAAGTCTGTTGATATTGAAATTTAAACGTTACATTAAAACATTTTTTATCAGACTTGTAAATTTGCTGAATCATAGTAAAATATTTTATATTCATGGATTTAAATGAGCATTTTGTTCCTCCTTCGGTCCCATTTAACTGCACTTACTATACGATAAACTTTTTTTAATAACACAGTTTACCCAATATTACTTTCTTAAGAACTATACAACGTTCTGTCTTTCCGATATTAGAGCAACAATTTTAATTTTATTAAATTTTATGAAATGCCTTGCAATTTTCGTTTCAAATGAAATTTTAATATCAGTGTGCATTAGTTATGTGCTATTGATTAATATGCTATAATATATTAGAGAAGAAGGTCAACGATAACTAAATATATACAATGCCTTCTTCGCAATTTTTTAAATTGCTATAGTGAGTTGTTAGTATAATCATGAAACATGAAATGCTTTATATTTAGAAGCCTGAATCTAGGCAAAGTTTTATAATATCATTTATACAAAGTTCATCATATCCTTTAAAATTTATAAAATTTAAATATTACTTCTGTTTATTGTTTTATCATGTTACCCAATAGGTTATATGCTAACGTTAAAATTTAATATTTGGAAAAATAATTTCAAACAAAGACGTTCTCTTTTTAATATTTTCTTAATTTTTATTTAAAGCTTTATTCTAAATGACTATTTTTACATATATTCCCTTCCTAATAAAGGATTGGGGAAAATATCTCGGCATAAAAATTTATAAGCCCTTATAGAAAATTCTCACTTTGGAAAAGCCTACAAATGTTTGTTTTAATAATTGCTTTAATAATTTTAGCCCACATCTCTTTTTATTAAATTGATTATTCCGCATTTAGAAATGGGCAAAGCGTAAGTTAATTTACTGATTTCAACCTATCCATTACTTTCGCTCTGGGCAAAGATCAATTACTTTCAAAGAAAATTCAAGGGTATTCACAATGGAATTTATTATTTGTGATGCATGATATCTGTCATGATCTTTGCATTTAAAGAAGAGGTATTAGAACTGTGGTGACAAGTAGCTATCGTTTATTAAAATGAAAGAAATATTTTAAAAGACGTTTCATTTTAATTATATAATTCAATAGATTTCCAATGACATTTAGTCTATATTCGTATTATGATTTAAATTAACATTTTAAAATTTATGTGCATTGTACAGCTGTTTATTTATAAAACATTTAATGTTTTTTTCTTTTATTATTTAGTTGTTTTGTAAGGCACTGTTAACACAAATATCATTAGTTTACACATATCCATATAAATAATTATTTTTAGGACATTCTATTTCATGAAATTTTACCTGCTGTGTATTTTTATTTATTTGGAACAGTTGCCACAATTTACTTTTCATTTGTTTTTAATATTCACGAACGAAATGTAAGTTTATTTTACTGAAATTTATTAAATAAAATATCCTCTTTTTAAAGTAACGTGTAATTTTAAATATAATAACCTATGTAATATTGTTTCATTTAATTTTAAATAAACATTGTTTTAAAGGAAATAATATGATTAAACATACAGTATAACTTCAAGCACTTGGTATTTTCGGGACAAAGAGAAAGCCACATTTATGAAAATTCGGGATTTCTGAAGGAATATCAAATATACGCCCAATATTCTTATTAGTGTTTTTATTCCTAATTCAATTATAACCAAGTGATACATATGAGACAGGAAAAATAGAAAATTGTTTTTAAAATCTTACTTTAATTGATATTTTTCATATCAGAAATAATAATTACAAAAATATCTAATAAAAATTAAAGTTATTTTTCCATCGTGATTGTTTTTAATCTATTTATTAAATTAACTATGATGATTTTGGAAAAGGGCAAAACGTAAATTCATTTACGTATGTCAGCCTATCTATCACTTTTCGCTTTGGATAAAAAACAATTACTTCCAAACAAAGTTGAAGGGTCTTCACAATGGAATTTATTATTCGTGATGCATTATATATGTCATGGTCCTTGCATTTAAAGAAGAGGAATTAGAGCTGTGGTGACAACTAGCGATCGCTTATTATAATCATATAAAAAAATTTCTATCGAAGTTTTATTCAAATAATATAATTCAATAGCTTCTCAGAAGTATCATATCTACATCCATGTTTTGATTTAAATAGTCATTTTAATATTTAATTAAATATAATAATAATTTAAATAATAAATTAATATAATAAGAAATATATATATATATATATATATATATATATATATATATATATATATATATATATATATATATATATATATATATATATATATACAGGGTGATTATAAAAAAAAACTAACCCGACATTCGGGCCCCTAACTTTTATACCATTCAAAGAAACTGACTGAAATTTTGGCGAAAGGTATTTTCAGGTATGAGCTCAAGAATGATATGGAAAACATCTGTGTCACTCAAACAGTTACAATAACAGTGAGAAAATTTCGAAAAAATCAAATGGCAACACCAAGCTTTTTGTATTAGAATGTGATCTCCATTCTGAAAAACCATAAATAGCGTTGGAATGGCAATTGTAGCATCAAAATCAACGTAACTAGGCAAGGGAAAAGTAAAAAGGACTTTGCTGTGCACCAGAACATTTATGTTCGTTTCAATTAATTCACACGTCGCACCGTTTCTTTGGCTGATAACCCAGACAGATTTGTTTTCAACAAAACGAGAAGAAGAAACCAAGAAACGCAAATTTCGAGTTTATGTAAGACAGTCATGACTGATGTCGTTACGCTAGGTGGAAAAAAAAATGCACTGCGAAATGCGAGCCGCTTTTGTTGCCTTCTGCTATTCCGAACAAGATGCTGCTTTCAGGGGAAGAACGATGGAAAATCATAAAGATTTATTACCTGAGTGGACAAAATGCCGCAGAGACATTACGTGTTTACCGCCGCAACATGGATTACGGCGAGACTCGTGCACTGCCGAAGCTGTACAGGACTTGATTCATAAATTTGAAGAAACTGGTTGCACATGAGATCGACCTCGGTCTGGACTACCTCCCGTTCCTGTGGAAGCTGTTTCAGAAGTTCATGAAACGATAAACACAGTTCCCGTAACTACGCACGGTATTTCAGGTGTTCTGAATATGCCTAATTCAACTGTACGCAAGATTCTTCACTCTGTTCTAAACATGTTTCCGCATCGATTCCAGCGTGTCCAGATGTTGGAAGCAGGAGACTATCAATCACGGCTGAATTTTGCAAATCGATTCCTTATTCGGTACGCTGAAGATAGCAGCTGGCCATTACACATTATATGGATAGATGAGGCGCATTTTTCGTTAACTGTAACGTGAATTTAAAACAATGTGTGCACTGGGCTGAGAATAATCCACGTGACGTGCTTGGGCGTCCATTACACGAGGAAAAGGTGACCGTATGGTGCGGTATAACGAGTACGTTCATCCTCGACTCTTATTTTTTTGAAGAGGTTATTGCCGGTAATCTGCAAACGTGTACAGTAACGAGTGAGCGCTATCTGGATAAGTTAACACGTTACGTGATTCCCGCATTGCAATCCAAAAATGCTATATCTGAAGTTGTGAGGATGCAAGATGGCGCTCCTCCACATGTCGAGTCTTCTGTCAAAGTGGTCCTAACTCAACAGTTTAGAGACAGAGTTATCTCCTGTCAGTTCCCATTTCCGTGGCCACCAAGGTCTCCTGATCTGACACCAATAGATTTCTAGCTTTGGGGATATCTGAAATCCAAAGTGTATCAGTTTCGTCCTTAAAGTGCATCTGATTTGAAAGATGCCATCAGAGCTGCGATTCAAGAGATTCTTATTGGCATGGTACGTACTGTAGTGCTATGTACCATCTGCCGCATGCAAAGTCTCATCGTGTGTGAAGGAGGTCATGTGGAAAATTTGTGAAACACAATAGACTGCTTTATTTTATACTGCTTCTCTGTCCTTATCGATTGTCCTCTCTACCTAGCCTATCTACCGACGCTGATTTTCACGCTGCAGTTGCCGTTCCAACGCTGTATGGGGTTTTTCACAATGGAGATCACATTCCAATACAATAAACTGGTTCTTGCTATATAATCTTTTTAAAACCATTTCACTGTAACTGTAACTGTTTATATAAATAGTGACACTATTGTTTTCCATATCATTCTTGAGCGCATACTTTTCCCAAAATTTCATTCATTTTCTGTGATTGGTACGACAGTTCGGAGCCCAAATGTTGGGATAGTTTTTTTTTATAATCACCCTGTACATATATATATATATATATATATATATATATATATATATATATATATATATATATATATATATACACTATATTGCCATTGATTATGGGACATTTGCGATTTTAGACATTTTACTAAATATCTAGAAAAATACATGAGGAATCATCTCGAAACTCTTAGTGTATAAATATAATAGTATAAGTCATACATCTCCGTGAAGATTTTTTCCCGAAACTCCAAAGGGGGCCGTCAACAAATTAAAAAAGAATGAATATCTTTTGAATAACCCTGTCAAAACTAATGTAGCAAAAGAGTTCAAACTCTAGATTGTAATTGAATGCCTTATTGTAATAAGCCTTGTTCATTTTTATGCAAATAGCATGTATACTCGCAGAATAATTAAGGTTTTTATAAAAATGATCCCAAATTTTTCCAAGTTTTTTCCTTATAATTTTCAGAGTTCTTAATATAAAATATTATTTTTTTCAGAAAATATGACAAACAACATTGCACACAGTACCCTGTAATCAAAATTAAAAAATAATGAAAATTGTATAAAAAATGAGTTGGTTTACCAAATAATTTTTTACTGCGCATGCGTCAACGATATCAAAATTTCATTTGCATATTATGTTAGCTAAATGTATAGAGCAACTTTTGTGAAAGTCACAAAATCATAACTTGAAAATTCTGACAATAATCGTCAATTGAATAAGTCGAAAATCTGTTATTCTCAAAATGAAGCAAAAAACAAGAGGGGTTGTATCCATATATCCATTGATTAGTGTCAATATAGAATACACAATATGGGATGTACTACTGCATTTGGATAAAATCCCTCATTTTTTTGCTTCATTTTGGAAACAACGGATTTTGTCCTTATTCTATAGACGATTACTTTCAGAATTTACAAGCTATGAGTTTGACACTTTTACAAAAGTTGCTCTATAGATTTAGCTAACATAATATGCAAATGAAATTTTGATATCTTTGACGCATGCGCAGTAAAAAATTATATAGTAAACCTACTCATTTTTCATACAATTTTTATTATTTTTTAATTCTGATTACAGGGTACTGTGTGCAATGTTGTTTGTCATATTTTCTGAAAAACATATTATTTTATATTAAGAACTCTGAAAATTATAATGGAAAAACTTGGAAAAATTTGGGACCATTTTTATAAAAACCTTAATTACTCTGCGAGTGTGCATGCTATTTGCATAAAAATGAACACAGTGTATTACAATAAGGCATTCAATCATAATCTAGAATTTGAGCGCTTTTGCTACATTAGTTTTGACAGGGTTATTCAAAAGATATTCATTCTTTTTTAATTTGTTGACGGTCCCCTATGGCGTTTCGGTAAAAAATCTTCACGGAGATGTATGACGTATACTATTATATTTATACACTAAGAGTTTCGAGATGATTCCTCATGTATTTTTCTAGATATTTAGTAAAATGTCTAAAATCGCAAGTGTTCCATAATCAATGGCAATATAGTGTATATATACATATACATCTATATACAAAACACATTCTCTTACATTCTATATATCATAGTATTATAAAGTATGTGCTGCCGTCTGCACCAAAACTTGTTTAGGGGCAGGTGTTAGTCATATGATTGCGTTATTTAAATACGTAGTTGTGTTTAGTGTCTGTTAGTTTTTCGTTTTAAGTTTTCTTTAAACCATAAAATTCTATCAGTTTTCCAAGATTATTAAATGTCATTTTGATGTAAGTGGTATCCTTAAGTATTCTTATTTAATACAACCTCAAAATAATGCAATTTAACTAGGAAGAAAAAAATGTATATCCCGCTATTATTAAAGATATCCTCAGAACCTGACGAAGATCCTAATAGACTGTTTATTGTGTCTACGGTAGACGAAGGTAGCGAAAATGATTGTAAATAAACTTTCTATAATCAGCCTCACCCAACTGACAGAGTTGGTAAAACATGGATCACTTTCAATAAAAGTCGCGTTTCATGTCATGAATAATGCCTGTAGCTTCTGATTACAATATCTACATTTACAATACCTACATTACCATATCTACATTACAATACAATATCTACATTTGTTATTTTCCTAAAAAGCTAATTTCCATTTCTATGTATATGGAATATGGATATAAATGATAATGTATAGTCTGATTTCATTGTAAGAAATAATAATAACTGAAAAGTGATTTCTGTATTAAATATAATAACAATGTAAAATATATCTATAAATATATTTGCCTTAATATTCCATTTTTATGACTACTACAAAAAAGTATACCCAACAATGTCCAATGTAGTATTAGGGTATTTTTTCCCAAACGTACTAAAGATACGTTTTTAGGTTTTATATATTTAATATTTTTATTATTTGAACTATTTAACTCATTGTATGTAGTATAAAAAATCAAAGGCGCACCCACAAGAATTACGTTAAAGTTTTTTGTTCGATTGAAAAGCGTAAAAAATATATAAAATTTCAAAAATGGGCACGATATTACGAAAATTACCAATAATAATATGATAGCGATTGGCTAATTTCCATAATATTAAGGCTACAGTGGACTCTGAAAACTTTTTTTTAAAATTTTCAATGAATTTTTAAAAAAAATTTCTGGATATAATCATAATATATACCATATATATATATATATATATATATATATCTTATTTCACATTTTTGAAAAAATATATTCAGTAGTTTTTGAGATACAGATTTTTCTTTTTTTAAATTAACAAAAAATGCCAATATTTCAAAACGCTCCATGCGAATTTCTTTATGCCCAATTTTTCTGATTTTTTGTTTAAAATGCTCTCTATGTATGTGTTAACAAATGTTACTAAGGATTTTTAGCATATTACTTGTAAAACATTTTAAAAAATGATTTTAACTTAATTCTTTTGTATTTTTCGTTGAAAAATCATTAAACATTTCATATAACTGAAATTAAAAAAATTTATATGCGTCTAAAATAATTTATTTCTAGTGACATTTGTTAACGCATACATAAAAAGCATTTTAAACAAAAAAAAATAAGAAAGATTGGGCATAAATCATTTCGCATGGAACATTTTGAAATCATGAAAACGACGAAAATATTCATTCTGAGGAAAACAGGTTTTAGTAACTACAGTGGTTATAAATGCTTAATATTTTCCTAATGACACAGTTTAAGCTATTAAGGGATATAATATCATTTCTAACTTATATGTAAGTGTTTTATGTTTTTATGGTAAATTCACATAAAATATGTGGCTTCGACAGTAATTCATGCAAAGGACGTGAAGTATCTGAATTTTAAAAAATCTTCTCAAAAGTAACATTTTGTATTTTCTAATGAAAATTTTTCAAATTTACTAGAAATATTCATGGTATAAGTACATCTTATTGTAATTTTTTTTTAAATATAATGAATATTTTTAATATTTTAAATATATTAATATTTTTTAATTTACGCTAAAAAGATTGGAGATAAAAAGCAATTCCTCTAAATACATTGTAAACAAATGCTTAAAAAAACAGTTAAATGTTACAGTTAAAGTATTGTTTTGCGAAATCACAAAATTAATAATTTCAGTGCAAAAATATTATTATGTTAAAAATGAAAATTTGAAAATTTGATGATTTTTTGCGATTTTGAAAGTTCGCTATAGCCTTAACTTGTTTCATCGTCGTATTTTGAATAAAAAGAACTTTTTTTCTAAAATGTTTTCGGAAGAATGAAGCAAAGAAACATTTTTTCTCTCTGTAAATATTCAGTAAGTTTAACATAAAGGTGATTTTCTGTAAGTATGTTTTATTTTATTTAATTTTTTTCCTAATTCTCCGAATATTCCGGGTTGGGGTCTGGTCCCAATTAATCCGAATTATCCTGGTTTTACTGTAGCTAAGAATTGTTTTTAATTATTCTCAATTTTCCTATTTCTACTATTTAAATTTCTTTTTTTTAAATACATTTTATTATAATTCCACATTTAAAATTTCCATTGCTTTATTTAAACACATTACAAATATTTAAAATCTTGCAATTTTTTTAAATTCCATAATATAATTTAAGTGAAAAAAAAGCATTTCAAAAAATACCCTCTTTTTAATTATACACTTCAAACAAAAATTATTCTTCATTTTACTAACTGTACATAGTAGGATTTCTAAGTATTGATATAACTGCTTAATTAAAATTTTTTCGAATAACTTTGCTATTTTTACCAAGTTAAAATGCAAACAATTATGGAAATCAATGTATTTTCGATGAAAATGATGCTGAGATTATTTATTACTTTTTTATGCAGCAGTCAATTATCTTCATGCTTCACTAATTGAACTTATCTACATCTCTTATATGCAAGCATACGTGAGTTTTCTTTAATATACACCGCGTATACTTATTAAAGTAAAATCATCATACCATCTTCATCCAACATAAATTATTTTATTATAATTTATGAAGGAACTTGATTTTGAATTATAAATTCGCGTTCTTCTTCGCGATATTCTTCAACTATCCAACTTTTAGAAATATGTTTCAAATATCTAAAATCTAGCAATTTTTTATAATCACAAAATATATTTTAACCGAAAATAAAAAAAAGTCAGTAAGTACTCTGTGTATAGTTAAATCTGCAAGGAAAAACTATTCTTCATTTTACTAACTGTACACATAGGATTTCTCATGTATTGAATTAACTATTTAATTAAACATTTTTAGAATACCTTTGTTATTTTTACCAAGTTAAAATTCAAACATTTACGGAAGTTAATGCAGTTGTGGTGAAAATGGTACAGATATAATTCATTACATTTTTTTTTCTGCAACAGTCAATTATTTTCATGCTTCACTAAGAGAATTTCTCTACATTTCATAATACGCTGGCCGGTAGATGATATCCTTATTCCAGTAAAGTTCTTTGTACTTACACGTAATCAAAATTATTATATACAAATGGAATGCGCATAAAATCATAATTTATTGTCTGATTTTATTGTAAAATATCATAATCATAGAAGTATGATTTCTTTATTAAATAAAATAACGATATAAAATGTCCTTTAAATATATTTGCCTTTCATATTCCATTTTTATGACTACTACAAAAACATTCCAAAAGACACTCAGTGCAATATATAAAAGATTTTTTTCGAAATATACTAAATATACGGTTTATATATATATATATATATATATTATACTTTTATTATTTGAATTATTTAACTTAATATATATCGTATGAAAAATCAAATTACAAACAAACCTACGAAAATCAAGCGGAAGTTGTTTTCATAATTGAAAAACATCAAAAGTACATAAAAATTTACAAATGGATGCATTAATATAAACATTACCTATAATAAAATTATCCGACTTGTAATAGCTAAGAATTGTTTTCAATATTCACAATTTTACTATTCATATAGTTTAAATTTCTTTGTGCATTTTAATATTATTACACATTTTAAATTTCCATTGTTTTATTTAAATTTAGTTCAAATAATTAAAATCATGCATTTTTTTAAATCACGAAGTAAAATTTAAGTGAAAAAAAACTTTTCAGAGAGAACCCACTGTGTAATTAAACACTTCAAGCAAAAATTATTCTTAAAATTACTCTGTACGTAACAGGATTTTTCTAGAATTAAATTAGCCACTTAATTAAACATTTCCAGAATACTTTGTTATTTTTACCAAGTTAAAATGCAAACAATTACGGAAATTAATGTATTTGCGATGAAAACGATGCTTTATTATATTTTTTCCGCAGCCAATTATCTTCATGCTTCCCTAATTGAATTTCTCTACATGTCATTATACACATGCAGGTAGAAAGGATCTTTATTCCAGTAAAATCCCTTTTACTTCTACTTGGTGAAAATCGATAAATATGATAAGTATTTCGAAAGGATTCTAGAAGCAAGTAAAGTGAACAACAAATATATAGCTTATTAAATAACTTTCAAAATAAATTTGCTGATAAAATCTATAAATTAACGCTTAAAAATGTTGAAAGTTGCAACAATATTAAACAATTTTATGACAACATTTTGCATTACAATATCAGAGTTTGTTTTTATGTCCGCCAGTTATACTTATTAAACTTAAATAATATCGTTTTATATCATAAATTATTCTATTCTAATTTATTATGGACTTAATTTTTCGTCGTAAATTTCATATCATATTCTCCAACTTTCTAAATTTTTTACAATTGAAAGATAATCAATTATCCTAATTGGTTCATAAATACTGAAGCTTGTGATAACTTTTTTCATTTAAAGTGAACTGTCTGACGAAAATGCGATAGAACGATAATTTTCCTTATAGTTTCTAACAAGTTTTCATCATTATAAATGTTTTGCCCACTTAAAAAAATATATATATATATATATATACTAATATGGAGTAGGATTCGTCAATGTTATTGTAGTAATGGCAAAATTTTCAATCGTTTTTTATTGCCCTCATCTCAATTTTTAGGTATCACAAAAGTACAAAATGATTAATTATTGAATTGAATGATGTTTCAAATGATTAATTGTTTTAAAAATATAACTCAATTTATCAATTTTCTTTTAAATTACATTACAGCATGATTATTTTTTAGATAACTGAACAATAAAGTATTGTTTGCAAAAATTATGTAGAGACACTATGAAAAAAATGTTAGTGTTACTAGAGTTGACAATTTACTGTCTATGCTGGGTAATAGATAACATTTAAACTAAATAACAACAACTAAATGAATAAAGGATAAAATTTTTCTACTAACAAAAAAAAAAACCTTCTATTTCATTATTTTCCAATTATGCATTCTTAATTAACTAGGTTCTGTTTTATGTGCTTTCATGATGTATACAGGGTTGAATGGAATAATGCTAGACCTGGTTTAAATATTATCGGTGTGAATTCAATATTACCGAAACAAGTTTATCTGTCCAAGAAAGATTTATTTAAACATTCTTGTCGAATTTACATAATGCAATTGTATATTATATGATAAGATATTATATCATATACATGATAAAGCAGGAAAACCTAAAATATTGGTCCTCTTAAATTTAAAAACTGCCCTATGACTATTTTTGCAAGTAAAATCATTATCGATATTGAAAATTCCCGCGTTGGTTTATCTGTGTAATATACAAGTATATTTACGATATTTAATTTAAAAAATTTGTATTTTATTGTTATCTTCGAAGAAAAGGTTACAGTAAATATTTATTGCCTCTTTTTTGAAAAAAAAAAAAAAAATTCCCTAACAAATCTCGACGATTAGCAACTTTTCTCTCTTTTTCGAATTTTGTCGCGAGAGCGCGTTATCAAGGAGGGAGAATTCAAATATAATCTGTTACTTGATATTTACAACTATAATCTCAAGCTTCAAACATAATCTAATTCATTTCATATAATGCCTTAACCCGGAGCGCGCATTCTAAAGTGCGCATCTGAGGACGGAGCGGAGAAATTTGATTTTACATTCTGGACCGAAGGATTTTGCGAAATTAAGCCTAACTCTTATAAAGTGTTCTTTAAAAATTAAAAAAAAAAATTTCCACGTAACTTTTTGAAATACGCATGCATGAAATAAGTTCATATTATATATATTCACGCAAAGAAGTGGAGTATTTCTTGCGACATTTTAATATAAAAATGACTTTTTAAATATATAAAATGTATATTTTAAATAAATTTTCACGTTAAAAAATTTATAATATAATTACAAAACACCTATGTGCCTCTGCTATAGCAACACATGAAACATTTTTTCTCAAGTAAAGAATAATGTTGTTAAAACAATAATAGGTTTAGTTTAAAAACTAAATTATTTTTAGCACACTCTTAAACAAAATAAGGGTTTTTAAAAAGCTGATTTATTCACGAATAAAAATAATCAAATGAAACTTTCATAACAACTTGTGCATGCTATTTTTCAATATCAAATATGCAGACATACTTGAAAAATATTTTAAGAATGTTTTATTTAATTTAAATTTCGGAAAATTCAAAAATAACACTTAAATATATTAGAAATCATAAAATATATTTTTAATAAAACGTATTTATTAATAATAAGTAATATAGAATTATACTTTATAATAAACATTTCTAAAAAGCTATTAAATGCTAAAAATATTTCTTAAAATAGCAGAACAGTACATAGTAATGTATAATAAAAGAAATACCAAATAAAGGGTATTTAATAATAATGATTAAACTTGAAGAACTTAAAATGCATTCATCAAAGTATATGTTGAAATTAACATATAGGTAATTCTATATATAGAGGATTAACTATACCGAACAAATTTATTCAATTCTTACTATTTTAGGGTAAAACTGACTATTATTTTAAAATATACATATTATTGTATGAATTTATATATGAAAATAGTCAGAGTTAAATTATTAAATTACAATCATTAAATCTCAAAAGTTTTACTTTTTGAAGACTAAATATTTTATAAAATCTCCGTAATTTTTTTCTTTTATCAAAAACCTGCGCTTTTTTTTTTTTTGGGGGGGGGGGTGTATTGTAATGAGTATGGAAATATAATACATGGATGTATATAACATAATTTAAAATGAATTAATTTGAAACGATAGATACAATTTTTCAAGATAAAAAACAAAAATTAAAACTAAAGTAAAAAACAGAAAAAAATGAATTTTGCTTTCTCGAAAGTGTTCTAAGTATTAAAGAAAACAAAATCCCAAAATCGGTAACTTGTTTTTCTTTATCTTATCTTATTTTTTTTATTATTTACTGAGCAAATTTATTTGCCGCAACAAAATAAAATTATAAATTGGTTACATCCTTTTATTTTTAAAAAGCAAGTGTCAGAGTCCAGAAATCGCAACTATTTATACACAAATGATCAATTTCCAACACAGATTTAAAAAGAAAAAAAAACTTTTAAAAAGTATTCATTTAGTCGACCTTCAACTAAGCAAATTTTCAATCCAGATAAAAGTAGAAAGAAAAGAAAAATAGAACAACGCAATCAAAAGTCTTAATCATAGACACACAGAATGCATGATGTTCGTAGCTCATCAACTCTTTCTCTCCTGCCCAACCTTTCTAATTACTGTAGAAAACTTTGTGATAAATAAAAGATTCGTTTGTTTGTTTGTTTGTTTGCATGTCGGCCGATTATCTACGCTATGGGATATAGCCCCTATGGGGTGGGATGCCCTCCCTGGGGGTCTTTCTAAGGGAACCTAACTCGTATTTACGCAAGGCTCGAAGAAAACCACGGAAAACTCCGAACGGTTAGGCCGACAGTCGCGATTGTGTTCGAACCCAGCACCTACCGTCTACCAGTTTGAGGTCAGAACCTCTCGGCCACTGGTGGGGCCCGATAAATAAAAGATAAATATTTACCAGACGTGTTTAAGATTTCTGATCGAAAAGAGAGTGCGTTTTAGAAACTTCAGTCAGAAATGTAAATAAATACTAAAATAATCACATTTTCTTTTCAAAGCAATAATTTTGTGAAAAATTAAATTAACATTTATTAAATAAAATCATTGATTACATTTGCTTTCCAGGATAGAAAAAAAGGTTTTTATCCTTAATATAAAGTCATATGCGATTAAGATGAATTTTTTATATGTTATATTCTTGTACATAAAGCGTTCAAACCGGTCGGCACGGATACTAGTCGCTCGTAATCTGAGTGCCAACAGTGCTATCGCGTATACCGGTCGTACGGGATGTGAGTGCCAACGATACCGACACGTGTACCGGTTGCTCGTCCCGAAGAGGTTAAATGAAAACTATGTGCCCAATAATGCTATTGTTCACACATATACTACCTTCGCCCTCACTATCCTCTATATACAGGGTGATTCCGAATTTTTTTTACAATAAAAGAGGGGTGATAGTACACATCAAGACAAACAATATTAAATAGGCGACCAAGGGTCCAAAACGTTTTCCTAAGGAAATAGCCGCCATTAAAGTTTAGGGGCCAAAATTTCAAATAAACATAAAAAACGTAAAAATCGGTCGATTGATTTGCGGTTTTCACTAAAATTATTCTTTATGTCGGCATTTTCTTGAAATTAAATTATAAAGATAAATTTCAAAAAATGCCGATAGAGGGCGCTTTAGACTTTGGAGTAACGAACAACTATTTTTTGCCGGTATTTTTTGCATCTCATTAAATGTTTTCGTAAGCTTAGACTCAAACTTAATTTTGAGCTCAAAATCTGTAGTTGGGAGTGGTCAAGTAACACAAACTGAGCTGTGTTCAGAGGGTTCAAATTTCAAATGATTATAAAAAACGGAAAAATTGGTCGATTGATTTGCGGTTTTCACTAAAACTATTCTTTATTTAGGTATTTTCGTGAAAATAAATTATAAAGATAAATTTCAAAAAATGCCGATAGAGGGCGCTTTAGACTTTGGAGTAACGAAACACTCTTTTTTGGCGTTATTTTTTGCATCTTATTAAATGCTTTCGTAAGCTTAGACTTGAATTTAAATTTTGAGCTCAAAATTTGAATAGTTGGGAGTGGTTAAGTAGACAAACTTAGCTGTGCTTCGAGGGTTCAAATTTCAAATAATTGTAAAAAACGGAAAAATTGGTCGATTCGTTTGCGGTTTTTGCTAAAACTAATTTTTAAATCAGCAGTTCTCTTGATCAGTCAGTATTTTCTTGAAAATAATTTTCAAAGGTAAATTTCACAAAATGCCTATAGAGGGCGCCTTAGACTTTGGAGTAGCGTACAACTATTTTTAACTGCTATTTTTTTAATTTCATTAAATGCTTTCAAATGCATAGACTTAAATTTTGGGCTGAAATTCTGAATCGTTGGGAGTGTTTAAGTAGCGAAAAATTGAATTGTGCTCGAGGAGGAAAGAGGGTTAAATTTTAATTCCTGAACACACTTCAGTTTGCGCTTCTTAACTCCTCATAACGATTCAGGATTTGAGCTCAAAATTTAAGTTTAAATCTAAGCTTCCGAGAACATTTAAAATGCTTTTGCAAGCATTTAATTAGAGCCAAAAAATAACGGTTAAAATGAATTGTTGGTTACTCTGAAGTTTAAGGCGACCTTTGACGGAATTTTTTGAGATTTATCTTTAAAAATTATTTTCAAGAAGATACTGACTTAAAGAATAGTTTTATTCTAAACCGCAAACGAATCGACCAATTTTTCCATTTTCTATAATTACTTTAAATTCGAACCGCCCCCCCCCCCCCTTGAACACAATTCAGTTTGTGCTTTTTAACCACTCCCTACTATTCAGATTTTCAGCTCAAAATTTAAGTTTAAGTCTAACCTTCCTAAATCATTTAAAGGGATGCAAAGAATAACGGCAAAAAATAGTTGTTCGTTACTCCAAAGTCTAAAGCGCCCTCTATCGGCATTTTTTGAAATTTATCTTTATAATTTATTTTCATGAAAATACCTAAATAAAGAATAGTTTTAGTGAAAACCGCAAATTAATCCACCAATTTTTCCGTTTTTTTTTTAATCATTTGAAATTTGAACCCTCTGAAAACAGCTCAGTTTGTGTTACTTAACCACTCCCAACTACAGATTTTGAGCTCAAAATTTAAGTTTGAGTGTAAACTTACGAAAACATTTAATGAGATGCAAAAAATACCGGCAAAAAATAGTTGTTCGTTACTCCAAAGTCTAAAGCGCCCTCTATCGGCATTTTTTGAAATTTATCTTTATAATTTAATTTCAAGAAAATGCCGACATAAAAAATAATTTTAGTGCAAACCGCAAATCAATCGACCGATTTTTCCGTTTTTTATGTTTTTTTGAAATTTTGGTCCCTAAACTTTAATGGCTGCTATCTCCTTAGGAAAACGTTTTGGACCCTTGGTCTCCTATTTAATATTGTTTGTCTTGATGTGTACTATCACCCTTCTTTTATTGTAAAAAAAATTTGGAATCACCCTGTATAGTCGAACTTCATAAGGCTTTAATCGTTATAAACTAATAATTTGTTTCATTAATTAGAGAATAATGTTTTTAAAAGAAATATCAATAAATTCTTCTGTAAGGTATGCGATTACAATTTCTAACATACTGTATAAGAGCATAGATGCGCCATCGGAAAATGAATGAATAAGAGCGTATATTTTATCTTGTTAAGAATAAATAACATTTGATAAAATATACATTTCTTTCCATTCGATAAATATAAACAGCATAAACTATAGTCCTGTTATAAACATTTTCTAAACAATCGATATAAATTTCAAATAAAATATGACATACTGATTTTACACATGACTAATTTCAGATCATTTAAAAATATGAACAATAATATACTAATATCATAAACATGATATATTGCCTATTGTATTGTAAAATAAGACTCTCTTTTAAGAGATACGTGACTCAAAAATACATTTGAAGGATATTTTCTACAACATTTCAAATAGTATTCTCAAAGAAGAACAAAATATATATTTTTATATTTAAAAATGTATGTGTGATTTTTGGAGATAACAACCTTTCATTCTTTGTTTTTAGAAGTTTTCATTCTATGCTTTTTTTATTGTACAATATTTGACTTTTTTATGAATATTTTTACCTAAGAAGAATATTGTTTATTTTAGCAAATACGGAAAGATATTTTGGAAAAAAGTGATATAATTGCTGCACGGATAAGTTGAAAGTCAGATATTTGCAACAGCTTTTAAAATTATTCAGTCTCTGAATATAATACAAAGCATCATAAACGCTTTATAAAATAGTGGTATACATATTTATTCATTTATATCCTTTCAACGTACTTTAACTTTTTATATAAACTGGTGAAAAAGTGACAAAATGATTGTATTTGGTTTCTGAAATGCTCTAAAGCATAAAGCTATGAAAATTTATAAATAGCTTTCAATAGATGAATACACATTTGATCTTTCTTTAACAGGAAAATAAAGCTGTAGGCATTTGGAATAAAGAGATGAATGCTGTTTCATATAAAATATCATTTTTTTTCTTTTATGCAGACATATTATGATTTGACATTTTCCATACAAAGTATTTTATTCAAATTTTTTTCGACTCAAAAATATTTTATTTAAAAGGAAGAATACGTATGATCCAGTAAAGCCTGCAGTGAAATCTTTATTCTTAACATATCTAGTATACATTTTTGCTGGAGGCACCTGCATTTTTCCACTCGTAATATTGATTTTCTCTCCAGTTTATTTTATATTACATCGAATACTTAATAATACAGTAAATACTTAAAATTTACAAAATGACATATTTATACTTAATGTGTGTCCCTTCAGCTTGTGTTCATTAAGAATAATCTTGAATAAATGTGATTTAATCCTTTAATTATGTTGACCACTATACAAACAGTAAGCGGATGAAATGACAATATTCTAATTTTTCTTTACAATAACAGTGCATTTAATTTTTTCTGTAATAAAATTGGAATTGAAACTAAAGTTATTGTATTAACTGTTTGTATTTCTTTTCTAGAAAAAAATCTTTACTGAATAAAAATGTATCATAAAAAATATCAAACTTAAGAGTGGTCAAATTGCAGCAGATAATCTAATTTACTCAAATTAGTATAAAATCTGAGAGAAATCTCTAACCGCAGATTTCTAGACCCAGAAACAACCTCCATAAAAAAGTTAAAAAACGTTCGGGTGACTATTTTCCGCATACATATTATTATTGAAAAAATGCTCACACTATAAAAAAGCTCATTTTATGAAAGAAATGCTAGTCCACTGCAGGTTTGAAAATAATCTTAATTCTTTAAGTATAACTTATGTATGTATATATATATATATATATATATATATATATATGTATATATATATACATATACACTATATTGCCATTGATTATGGGACACTTGCGATTTTAGACATTTTACTAAATATCTAGAAAAATACATGAGGAATCATCTCGAAACTCTTAGTGTATAAATATAATAGTATACATCATACATCTCCGTGAAGATTTTTTACCGAAACTCCATAGGGGACCGTCAACAAATTAAAAAAGAATGAATATCTTTTGAATAACTTATGTAGCAAAAACGGTCAAACTCTAGATTATAATTGAATGCCTTATTGCAATACACTGTGTTCATTTTTATGCAAATAGCATGCATACTCGCAGAGTTTTTATAAAAATGGCCCCAAATTTTTCTAAGTTTTTCCTTTATAATTTTCAGAGTTCTTAATATAAAATAATATTTTTTTCAGAAAATATGACAAACAACATTGCACACAGTACCCTGTAATCAGAATAAAAAAATAATAAAAATTGTATGAAAAATGAGTAGGTTTACTAAATAATTTTTCACTGCGCATGCGTCAAAGATATCAAAATTTCATTTGCATATTATGTTAGCTAAATGTATAGAGCAACTTTTGTAAAAGTCTCAAAATTATGGCTTGAAAATTCTGAAAGTAATCGTCTATAGAAAAAGGACAAAATCCGTTCTTTCCAAAATGAAGCAAAAAAATGAGGGATTATATCCAAAAGTAGTCGTAACATCCCGTATTGTGTATTGTATATTGACACCAATCAATGAATATATGGATACAACCCGTCTTGTTTTTGCTTCATTTTGAGAATAACGGATTTTCAACTAATTCAACTGACGATTATTTTCAGAATTTTCAAGTTATGATTTTGTGACTTTTACAAAAGTTGCTCTATACATTTAGCTAACATAATATGCAACTGAAATTTTGATATTGTTGACGCATGCGCAGTAAAAAATTATTTAGTAAACCAACTCATTTTGCATACAATTTTCATTATTTTTTAATTCTGATTACAGGGTACTGTGTGCAATGTTGTTTGTCATATTTTCTGAAAAAAATATTATTTTATATTAAGAACTCTGAAAATTATAAGGAAAAAACATGGAAAAATTTGGGACCATTTTTATAAAAACCTTAATTACTCTGCGAGTATGCATGCTATTTGCATAAAAATGAACACAGTGTATTACAATAAGGCATTCAATCATAATCTAGAGTTTGAGCGCTTTTGCTACATTAGTTGTGACAGGGTTATTCAAAAGATATTCATTCTTTTTTAATTTGTTGACAGTCTCCTATGGAGTTTCGGTAAAAAATCTTCACGGAGATGTATGACGTATACTATTATATTTATATACTAAGAGTTTCGAGATGATTCCTCATGTATTTTTCTAGATATTTAGTAAAATGTCTAAAATCGCAAGTGTCCAATAATCAATGGCAATATAGTGTATATATATTGCACTTTACTTTACCTTGGATTAGAAAAAAATCACAATACGTACGCTACAAACATTTATAAACTAGTTGTGAATCATTATTCTACACTATATATCTGATATTTTAACTTAGTTGTTTAAAATCGTTAACACTTCCAGTATGAACTATTTGTAAAATTTAAACATTCACACTGATTAACAATTACTGTATATTAAATCAATCGACGTTTCTAATTAAGTTGCACAATCACATTCGCTTGTTAAAAAATCTCATGTATTTCGACAGAGATATTAATAAGCTAAAGTATATATTGAAAACAGATTGCATGCAAGACAAGTACAGTTTCAAACAACGAAACAAGTGTGTTTAATCATATCTGTGTAAAATACTTATTCAATATTTAAAAAAGATAGATATTACGGATATTAGTAGTTTTGCAGATGGTTTTTACAATTTGGATAACCAATCGTTTTATCGAGTGATTTTTTATCCTTGTCGTGTGCCTGATTTGTCATATCAATTTGTCCACGTTATTTTGAAACACCCTGTATATATTTAAAAAAAACTTCGTGATTCATGGAATAATTATGTTATATTTTCACTTCATTATTTTCGTAAAAAATACATTTGGGGGAATTTTGAAGAAACTTTAAGCAGGATAGACAATGTCTGCAAGTTTAGTGCTTAAAGCGTGTGAAAGATTCTCTGATTTTATTTGCTATGTAGGGGAAATCATACTTTTATTGCGGAAAGAGCTTAACGTGTCATTGTGAATCAAATTCTATTGTCAATTTGGAAACATATTTCTTCAATTTTTTGCGAGTTATTCCTTTGCAGTCTAAAACAGCGCTTTAAAAAAAGAACTTCACAAAATTATCATTTGATTTTTTTATACATTATGTAACCTTTTTCTACATCTGTAATCTTAAATATGGCATTTTTTTTAACATTAAATTCTTTTTATAGGACAATTATTTGTCTATTACAAAATGTATGTGATTCTAAAGCTAAATGGTAAAAATATATGCATTATTAACAAGTAAATGTACCAGAGTTCTTGGAGCGAAATAAAATGCTTATAACTGATTCAAAAATTCTCATTGAGTTTATTAATTTTATATTTGGCATATCTCTTAGTGCGTTTTTATCCACCGACGCTAAAGGGCAAAACTTTATTTTTTTTCATTAGAAAGACTATATTATAATAATATTGGCAAAGCAAAATACAATACACCTTATTATAAATTATAAAAATGTACGTAAAATTATTTTTATCACGTGATATAACTTTTCCTATTATGCATACGTTTACAAGCTTGGGGCGTGCTAAACATAATTTCAGTTTTTTAAGGCTGAGTTCTATCTGTAAAATTATATTAATTTAGATATTGGTCCATTGGTGATTTTTTTCAATAAAACCTACAGCTTATAGAACGGATATATCATTTCCCAAATTATAGGAGGCCTGGTCAAATTTCAACAGTTTTTCAAGAAAAACAACTGCCATTAAATCAATAAATATTATTCATGTTTGCTTGTGGGTCTTATACTGCCATACAGTGGTGGTTACCACTATATATATCCTAATATTTCATAATATGACTATATTATGATATTACATTTATTATAAAACAATGTAATCCTAACGTCAGTTACGTTAGTAAACAGGCAGCAGAACTATTTTCATGCGTTACCCAGTTATCTTAAGAAGAAGTCTTTGCTCATTGTATTCACGCCGAAAAAAGCTTTGCTTTGTTTATTTCTTCCGAAAACAAAATACGTCAAAAAATTATTATATTAATCTATGTGTAATAAACATAATCAAGTTTAAATCATATGAATTTCTTTGACGGCAACTGTTTTTCTGAAAACGAAATTTTGAACGTTGAAAACATATAATAATAACAATAAATTGCATTTTCAAAGTTAAACATACAAAAGTGAAACAAAATAGCAACACAATTTACCTACAAGATTATATTTACCAGACTAGTAAGCGTGATAAATGAATACACAGTTTTCTTATAGAAAATTTAAGCTGCATTTCATCGTGCACGGTAATATAATCATATTGTTAATCATTTTTGATGAAACAATATCAGCATGCGATACACGAATTATTTACATCAATTAAGCATCTTATAAGATTGATATGGTTAATATGAATTGCTACAATATATTGTAAGATTGCGATACCTGAAACATGATGTTACTGCACAAAAAATTTTATCCATTTTATTATTACCATAACGAATAATCAAAGAAGTTAGGATCAGGAAATGTGGCACTTTCTTCCACAATTAATGCATCTTAACCCATTAACTGGTTCCTTCTTTTACGTCCAATAAATTGAAAATATGGGTTTACACCAATTTTTTAAGCTAAAAGATGTGTAACATTTATTCTAAGCATTTCTATATTTCAGAACCGTCCTTAGGGTTGTGCGACAGGTGCGGCCACACCGGACCTTGCTTAGAGAGGCCTCACCTCTGGACGCAATTTTTTTTTTCCTTAATAAAAAGAACGTATGATGAAAAATATTTATTATAAATGTATTATTTTATTTAAGAAAAGCTAGTGGTCTTGACTTAAAATATAGCCTTGTTGGAAGAGATACTTTCACCATCAATTTGCCTCCTTTACTTTTGAAATTGGTTTAATAATTCCAAAAATTACCCCCTACAAACACACAAACAAACGCTGCTCCTTCAAAATAGCTAGGGGATTGAAGTCTGGCTTAACAGATCACAGTATATAGGCGAAAACTATTCTTTCTTATTCATAGTATAGATTACATTATGTTAAGGGTCTAAAAAGAAAGGGCCTCGCAAAATCTTTGCTCCGAGCCTCGCTTTCAGCCGTCCTCCAAAAGGACGGTTGTGCAATTTTTGAATAGTATGACATTCCATTTAAAAAAATTAATGGTGTCAAAAAGACTTTAAATGATAAATTAAAGAATTTCGTCTTGCCCGAATGGCGTACGGGCAAATCAGTTAAGTGGTTAAATAGTAATACAGCATAATGCCATACAAATGTTTGTGAATAATGATTAAATAGAATAGTTATTTTACAACTGTGATATCTCTCGTTCGACTCAGTTCCAAAGTATCCCTGTAGGGGATTCTTTTTTTCAAACTCATTTGTTTAGAAACCGAATAACTCATGCTATATATTAGGATGGATAGAATTTTTTTTTTTTTCACAGTGTCAAAACCTACCTATGCGGAAAAGATGTTCTCTTGGATGGAGATTAAGGGAAAATAATTAAAAAAGTTAATTTTAAATTTTACTACTGCCACAATAAGGTTGAATTTCGAAAAAAAGTGAAAAAATAGCTAATTTTGGCTAGATTATTTTTGATTCAAAATAATAGTTTAAAAAATTATCCAAAACCTACCTATGCGTAAAAGATGTTATATTATATGCTGCGTATGAGAAAAATAATTAAAAAAAATTAATTTCAAAATTTAAATCTGCCGCAATGCGGCTCAAATTTATGTAGTTGAACGTTTTTACGGTAAAAAATCAACTTTTTTTTTGTAAAATAAAATATGAATTTTAGACATTTCTAACATTTATTGCATGAGGGGATATTTAATTGATTACAAGATAAAAACTTTAGTTTCTTATTTAACAGCTTCATTAATATTAAATCAAGAAAAATCGTCAACATTGCAATTGGCAATAATGACGTTCGGTATTGAAAATCGACATGAGATTTTGTAATTCAATTCGATTTTTATAAAACGTTCTCTTATATATTGCCCATACACAACAGAAAATTCTTCCGTGACTATTTTGATTATTAATTTTGTAGAATGAGCGTTGCGCGAATAGATATTATTGATAATACATGTTATTGCCACTATAATGATTGCTGGATTTACATATTGCTTCTGAAATCATGTCGTTACTAAATCCATCAATTAGTAGAGGTTCGACACATTTTCCTATTTAATTAAATCTATGTAATCCATCGCAAAAGATCAAAAAGCATGTAAATGGAAAATATAGATATTTTTTAATATAATGTTTAGGATTACAGCAGACCATCTAATTTCACCCGCGCGCTTTTAGAATTCATATACTGACATAAATGAAAATACAAAAAGCTTCTAACATGCTGCGGATTATCTTTCTATTTCACTAGTGAAACATTTGTGACAAGCCGCGGTTCCATCCACGCTGCAAAAAGATGACATAGTGGAACCTCATTGGTGTATAACTAGCACAAAAACCATTGTAGTGGACGCTTGAAGATCAGTTCCATATTTCGAATAACACATCATTTAACATCTATGTTAACAGATATTCCGTAACAACCAATCGCAACCAACTTTGTTACATGTATATTATTGTTAACACATGCAAAAAAAATTTACGTCGTGTTTTCAAATTGTTTGGTATTCTCCCATAATTTACATATATGTGGCCGATGTATTTGGAACCCAGTTCTTTTTTCAAGCTCAAGCCTGCTTCTATTATGATTTTTCTTCTGTTGTTTTCTAGTGATGTAGTCTGTCTTTATACCCATCAAAGTTTAAAGAAAATGGCCATGATCATAACCTTTTACAAATGACTAAAGAGAATGACTAAAACGATGGCGTGGTCTTTGGTTTGTTTTGTCATGCCGATTTTTTTCTGTCATTAGCATTCGATTCATAGTTTTGTGAGATAATGCCCACATCTTTAAATGCACCAGACACGATGGCAGCACCTGCTTGGTCGGAAGTCCACAAACTGTCCAATATTCTGATGATGTGACACCTAGCTCGGCAGCAGTTTGGATTTTCAATGATAGCTGATGATGCAGAAAAATGAGTTTGCTATCAATGCGTCGGTTTAGTTTACACTCAATATTCACATTCATATTCAAATCTATTGCACTGAAAAAATAGGCAGTATTTTTGGAAATGGTCCAAAAGACTGTAGTAGCGTTCAGTATCTTATTTTGTTTTACAAGAATTAAGAAGAGCGCAATATTTGTTTTTAAACAGTTTAATTTTTCTCAAAATGCTGCTGTGGTAAATTATTGAGATTGACTCTCATTTACAGGTCACTAGTAACTTATTAGCAACACCTTCTCATTGGCAGGAAATAAATAGATGTTGACCGTTTCCTTTCTTCGGTTATTTTTTAAATACTGTTCCATGTAGGCAGACGATACCGTGCTACCTATAATTAAAATGTCAGTGTTGAGAAAGTGAAATGAAGTGAATTGTTTTTTCTGTTTTTATTCTAAAGTTGTGTTTGAGATAAGTGCAGACGATAATGCAGCAGTGAGCTGCGAGTGAGTGTTATTCTTATAACCCTTTAAGACCCAGCTCGCACGATCGTGCGGGTTAGACATTCATTTAAATTTTTGCTTCTGAAACAGTCGTATGTAATATAAACCCAAATCGAACGATTGTTCTGGTTAGCTGAAAGAGTAAAATATCTTTTTTTATCAACAGATTGCGGTAGTAGTCCATGTTTTATATTCAGGCGGCATGTCTAGCTTTGTTTACAAGTACAAAGGGTATAGCTCATCATTTTACCTGTCGTAAAAAGGTAATTATCAATATATTTTTAATTGCTTAGATAAAAACCTTTGCTTTAATGTCTAAATAAGTGTAATATAATAAAAAACATTAATTATACACTATTTATTTTGCTCTTAGGACTCAAGATTTCGTCACCCGCACGATCGTGCAACTTGGGCGTTACGTTAGTCAGTCTTACTGTAAAGGTGAGTGTTTTTCAATGTTCATTTTGTTTTCTTTTTCTGCAATTTTGATGACAGCCAAAATAAAACGAAGTATGCTGTTGCATAATTAATACTATATTATTTTTTTGGGTGTTGTCATAGATACCCCCCCCCTTTTTTTAATTAATTTTTACTTTTTTTCTTTTTAATTAATAAAATTTTCAAATACTTTTCTAATTTTTTATGCAGTACTTTGTTAACTTTTAATAAAGCAAAATAAAATAATTTTTCAGATGTCTAAGCGGAAAAGAATTCTCACTCAAAAAGAAATATTTCAATTGATGAATAAGTCAGATTCTGAATTTAGTGATCTCTCGGATGATGACGACATTACGGACAAAACATTTCAAGCAGATTTATTAGAAGGACAGTCAAGTTCAGATAAGCTCGATGAAGAAAAAAAGACAATTTTGGATCATTCTTCCTCCTAAAAGTTTCCTGAATTCATCTCCCAAAGTTCTACCTCCAAGGCAATTTCTGAAAATACTAACAGAATGAAAAAACAAAAAAAGGAATACAAGCGGACTGTTAAAAAGTTCATTTTTGTACCTCATCCTGGAACTTCAGATTTCACGCAACTGCAGGTATGTTTTTCATTTCTTAAGTTGTAATAAAAAAGTTAGACTTATAGAAGAAATTAAATCGATATAACAAATAAAAGCTTTAAAAATATGACAAACATTTTTAAATTAATTAAAATATTATTTTTTTAAGTCGATAAGTACATCTCCAATATTATTTTTTTCCTTTTTTTTTAGGCTTTAGAGGCAACCATTTCCCATGTGTTGATGGCATTTCAAAGCCTTGCAAGTGCAGGTTTGAAAATTGCGAAAAAAGTTCAAAAACACGTTGTGAAAATGCAACGTTTATTTGTGTATGCCAAAAACAAAAACATGTTTTAAAGATTTCCACTGTGAAAAAGTAACCAGTCCATAAAATAAAAAATAATACATCAATAATTACCATATTTGTAATTTTTTTTTTCAATTTCTCTCTTCTATCCATTTAGAGCCAGAAAATGTAAAAATCTTAAGATGTAATAAGTAATGATTTCACAGGAAAAGCCCAACCCGCACAATCGTGCAGGTGTGGCTTTCACAGAAAAAGCTCAACCCGCACGTTCGTGCGGGTACTTTTCACGCTCTAGGGGGTGAAGAAATTTTTTTTTATTAATTTTAGATGTCATTAGGGTTAGTATAGAATTAATAAATAGAGGAATTTAATATTTAATGATGAAATTGTTTCGGGTCTTAAAGGGTTAATAAAGAGTTTTTTATAGAACCAGTGCATATGGAATAATTTGTGTAGTGTGTGCATTAATAATTAACATGGTCCGTCGAGCCGGAGGTGAAAATAATTATTTATGAGAGTGAAAAATCATCGAATTTGAACTATGTACTGATGTTATATTAAGAGTTCTATTATAGATCTGTCAACGTTCAACATGAGAATGTTCAAATAATATCGTGATCAAACATGTGAAATATTGTGTTTAAGATGATCAATTTAAGAATTATAATGAGTCTTCCTCGGAATTTCGCAGCGATTTGAGTGAGGTAAGAGCAATTTTTTAGTTTATTTTGATTAATTATGTCTGTTATTGATAATGTAAATAAATAAGAGCTTAAGCTTGTAGTTGAGGAATTGGGTTTAACTGCTCTTGAAAGTAGTAAAATTATTGATTTAAGAAATATTATAGAGAATAGTGAATATAACTCAAATGAGCAGTTATTAAAAAGCATCGTTAATTCGGTTGTTGAGGAGTATAAATCACGAACAGAAACTGAGAAAACAAAATTAGAATTATAAAAAATTAAATTAGCGCAATTAGAAAAGGTGTTAGAATTATAAAATTCGAAATTTGAAAAAATTAAACTAGCTCAGTTAGAGAAAGGATTAGAAATAGCCAAATTGCGTAAAGAATCTCGGGAAAATTTGCCGTCCGTAAAAGAAAAATCGGAAACGGAAATAGGGAACAATAACTTGGAAAGTTTTATTAAAAGTATCAAAACTTTAACTATTTCTTTACCAACGAGAGCTGAGTCATTTAATCTTTTTTTTCAATCTCTTGAGAAAGCGTTTCGAACTAAAAATGTACCTGAAGAGTTTATGGCCGAAATTCTGTTAAATATTCTCGGCGAAAAAGCGAGCAATTTAATGATCTATTTATCAGAGGAAGAGTTGATTAGTTATGATAAATTGAAAAATATAGTGTTAAGGGAATTTCAACCTACTGCACAAGAATGTTTAAACAATTTTAAGAGTGCGCAAAAATTACCGTCGGAAAGTTACGTTCAATTTGTAACTAGGCTGAGTTCAATTTTTCAGTATTACTGTAATTTGCGTGAGGTAAATGATTTTTAATCATTATGCGATCTGATTGTTTCAGATAAAATTTTCAGTTCTTTAGATCGCGAATTAATGAATCATATCGCAATTAAACAATCAGAGTCATATTTTAAACCACAGCAACTAGGAAGAGAATGCGATATTTTTTTGTCGATTAAAAATAAATCTAAAGTTGAATCAAATGTGTATTGGAGAAACACGATAAATGAAAATAAACGTATAGCTACAAATAAATTTCAAAATCGGCCTCAAAGGAGCGCTTCAAATATATTTTTTTTGGAAACAAAAAATGTCAAATGTCTCTTGTGTAAATCTAATGAATATCACGGTTTACATTCTTGTCCGCAATTCAAAAAACTGTCCATTAAAGATAGAGTAGAAGTGGTGAAATTAAATAAAGCATGTTTCAAATGTTTAAATTATAATTGTTGCGCACATAAATGTAAGTCTAAAAATTGTGCTAGATGTAAACTACCGCATTCTGAACTAATACACTTTCCTAGAGAAGAATGGGAATAAAATAATCAAAATAAAAATGTTGGTCATGTGTTTCAATCGGCTGCAAGAATAAAAAATTCACAACCCGAGGAAATCCTTTCCTACCCTCCGAGTCAGACTGTCGCCTCTAGTTTTGTGAAAAATAAAACAAAATCCGTTTTATTAAGTACGGCGCGTATCCTCATTAAAGATAAGTTCTCGGAATGGCAGGAAGTTAGATGCTTACTAGATGTCGGTTCACAAGCATGTTTGATTATTTCACAGTGTGCTAATCGATTGCAGCTCAGAATTAATAAAACGAATACTTTAATTTCATGTTCGGATGACACTTCTATGACAATAAAAGGCTGCGTAAATACAAAAATCGTGAATAGAGATAAAAGTTTTGAAAGAGAATTGACTATGCTAGTAGTAAGGAAAATTACAGATTTCATTCCGCAACAAGTGGTTAACATAAATGTTGAAGTACCAGATTTAACTATATTAGCAGATTATAGATTTAATTTCCCTGATAAAATTGATATGTTGTTGGGGGCGGAAATATTTTATGAGTTATTAAGACCGGGACAAATATATTCTCAGAGTTCAAATTTACTTTTGCAAAATACCGTATTTGGGTATGTGGCTAGTAGATGCATAGAGCAGGAAAGTAATGTAAAAGTTCATTGTGGGCTAATTCGGGAGGAAGATTTAAACCAAACATTAAAAAAGTTTTGGGAAGTTGAAAACGTCGAAGTAGAGTTATCAAAAAGTAAGGAATTTGAGATATGTGAGCAACATTTTGCGCGCACGCATTGGAGAAATGAGGAAGGGAGATACGTGGTGAAAATGCCTTTAAAGGAAAATCCTTCTTGTTTAGGCCAATCTAGGGAGCTTGCTCTTAAAAAACTCAAATCGCTGTGGACTCGCTTATCAAAAGATAAGAAATACTTCAAATTGTATAAAGATTTTTTAAATGAATATGAAATGTTGGAGCATATGAGACAGGTTAAATGTAGTGAAAGAACCTGACGTCATGTATTATGCTCCACATCATGGTATTTTTAGACCAGAAAAGTCTACCACAAAACTGAGAGTTATATTTAACTGTTATGCCACAACAACAAATGGCACATCACTTAATTCATTGTAATATAATGGCGGTGTTATTCAGAATGACTTATTCACGATTATGGTTATTTTTCTAGAGCATACTTATGCACTGACTGCGGATATTCAAATGATGTATCGAATGATCAATATTGATCCTAGTCAGCACGCATTGCAGAGAATTTTGTGGAATGATAATTTCGAGGAAGAGCCTAAAATTTTTGAACTACAGACCGTTACATACTGTACGGTTAGTGCGCCTTATTTAGCAATGAAAACTCTCAACCAGCTATCGATTTATGAAGGAGATAATTATCCGATGGCAGCATCGGTTCTTCGAGAAAATATTTACATGGATGATATTTTGTGCGGTGCACCTACGCTTGAAGAAGCCAAAGAGTTGCAGCGGCAGCTCATAGCGATTATGCATAAAGCAGGTATGAGACTCCATAAGTGGTGTACAAGTGATAAAAATCTTTCGCTGACATATGAAGAAGGGTACAAATTTGAAAATGAAATTGAAACTAAAACGTTAGGGGTTTCGTGGAACCCAAGAGATGATTGTTTCACTTTTCGAGTTAAAGTGGAATTGAGCAATTCCTACACAAAGCGAGAAGTATTGTCAACAATCGCGAGACTATTTGATCCACTTGGACTTCTTGGTCCAGTTATATCTAAAGCCAAAATACTAATGCAGAAATTGTGGAGAATCAATATTGACTGGGATGACGAGCTTCCTGAATCAGAGTTTCATGAGTGGCATCAATTTCTTATGTCATTTAAATGTGTAAATAATATAAAAATTTGTAGGCGTATTATAATTGAAAACCAAGAAATTATAGAAATTCACGGGTTTGCTGACGCCTCAGAACGTTGCTATGGGGCAGCAGTTTATTGCAAATCCAGTGATTCCTTAGGAAATGTGATGGTGAATTTAATCGCTACCAAGTCGCGAGTTACACCGATAAAGAGTCTAACTATTCCAAAATTGGAATTATGTGCAGCAGTGTTGCTAACCAAACTGGTAAACAGTGTATTATCATCCATGAAAGTAATAGTGACTAATGTTTTCCTTTGGTCAGATTCAATGATTGTGTTAGCATGGATTCAAAAAAAACCTATCTACCTTAAGCAATTTGTTCAAAATGGAGTGGCTAACATACAAGAAAACTCTAGTGCTGAACAGTGGCATCATATTTGCTCAGAAGAAAATCCTGCTGACAAACTTTCCAGAAGTATGGATCCTGACAAACTTGCAAACTGTGAATTGTGGTGGAAGGGACCTTCATTTCTTCAGAACAGTGATTATCCTCAACGTACAATAACCATACCAGAAATAAATCATAAATTCAATAAAGAGCACAAATTTATTGTTAAATCCTTGAATGAATTTAATGTTATAAATTGCAATATCACCGAGGATTGTTTTGTATATAACTTGATTAATCTTAGTAATAATTATTTAACGATTGTGCGTATTCTTAGTCATATTTTCAGATTTGTGATGAATACAAGAAACCTTTTTTATAAGTGTAATGGACCCTTGAGTACGTCAGAATTGGAGCTTGCAGAGAGACATTTAGTTAAATCAATGCAAAATAATGAATTCAGTGCAGACATACATTGTCTTCAGACTAAAGGATCGGTAAGTCCGAGTAGCAAGTTAAAAGGCCTCAACCCTTACTTAGATGAATTTGGAATTTTAAGGGTTGGTGGCAGGTTAAATAATAGTAATTTAAATTTTTCAAAAAAGCACCCAGCGATTTTACCAAAGAGTAATAAATTTACTGTAATTGTTATAAATTATTATCATAAGAAATATTTGCATGTTGGTGCGTCAACTTTACTATCCTTAGTAAGAAATAAATTTTGGCCAATAAATGGTCGTGCAATGTGTCGAAAGGTGGTTCATCAGTGCATTCCATGTTTTAAAGCTAAACCAGTTATTGCAAATCAATTGATGGGCGATTTGCCCATTGATAGAGTCCAATTAGACTATTGTTTTAATATTTCGGGTGTTGATCTGTGTGGGCCATTTATGATCAAAATTTATAATGCACGTAGGACCATCTTACAAAAAATTTATGTCTGTATTTTTGTTTGTTTTGTATTTAAGGCTATACACATAGAAATTGTTTCAGATTTAACTTCCGAATCATTTATTGCGGCACTGAAAAGATTTATAGCACGCAGAGGTAAATATGCCAAATTGTATTCTGATAATGCAAAAAAATTTTATTGGGGCAGATAAGAAACTTAGGGTCTTTTATGAATTAGTAAGAAAACCTGATGAGAAATTAGCAGCATATTTGGCTAGTGAAGGCATTGAGTGGAAATTTATTCCCCCCAGATCACCCAATTTCGGGGGTCTTGCGAGGCCGCAATAAAATCCTTTAAATTTCATTTTAAGAGAATTGTGGGAGGTGCTAATCTCACTTATGAGGAATTTCTTACAGTAGTGATACAAATAGTGGGAACATTAAATTCGAGGCCTTTGAGTCCATTATCAGATGACGCAGATGATTTTGGAGTCCTAACTCCAGCTCATTTTCTTATAAACAGATCATTAAATGTCATTATTGAGCCTGATTTAACCAATATAAAAGAAAATCGCCTCAAAAAATGGCAAAGAATAACTAAAATTGTACAACGTTTTTGGCGCAAATGGCATCATAATTATTTAAGTGAATTACAACAGAGGGGTAAGTGGAGATTTGAAAAGGATACTGTAAAAATAGGAGATCTAGTGTTGTTAGTAGAGGAAAATATATCAAGCAATAAGTGGCCTTTAGGCAGAATTATTGAAGTATATTATGGTAATGATAAGGAAATTCGCGTAGTTTAGGTAAAAACTCAGACTGGAATTTTTTAAATGATCGATTAGTAAAATATGTATTTTACCTATGCCTGAAACCTTAAAAAAATGTATATATATATACACTATATTGCCATTGATTATGGGACACTTGCGATTTTAGACATTTTACTAAATATCTAGAAAAATACATGAGGAATCATCTCGAAACTCTTAGTGTATAAATATAATAGTATACGTCATACATCTCCGTGAAGATTTTTTACCGAAACTCCATAGGGGACCGTCAACAAATTAAAAAATAATGAATATCTTTTGAATAACCCTGCCAAAACTAATGTAGCAAAAGCGCTCAAACTCTAGATTATGATTGAATGCCTTATTGTAATACACTGTGTTCATTTTTATGTAAATAGCATGCATACTCGCAGAGTAATTAAGGTTTTTATAAAAATGGTCCCAAATTTTTCCAAGTTTTTTCCTTATAATTTTTAGAGTTCTTAATATAAAGTAATATTTTTTTTAGAAAATATGACAAACAACATTGCACATAGTACCCTGTAATCAGAATTAAAAAATAATGAAAATTGTATACAAAATGAGTTGGTTTACTAAATAATTTTTTACTGCGCATGCGTCAACGATATCAAAATTTCATTTGCATATTATGTTAGCTAAATGTATAGAGCAACTTTTGTGAAAGTCACAAAATCATAACTTGAAAATTCTGAAAATAATCGTCAATTGAATAAGTTGAAAATCCGTTATTCTCAAAATGAAGCAAAAACAAGAGGGGTTGTATCCATATATTCATTGATTAGTGTCAATATAGAATACACAATACGGGATGTTACGACTACTTTTGGATAAAATCCCTCATTTTTTTGCTTCATTTTGAAAACAACGAATTTTGTCCTTTTTCTATAGACGATTACTTTCAGAATTTTCAAGCTATAATTTTGAGACTTTTACAAAAGTTGCTCTATACATTTAGCTAACATAATATGCAAATGAAATGTTGATATCTTTGACGCATGCGCAATAAAAAATTATTTAGTAAACCTACTCATTTTTCATATAATTTTTATTATTTTTTAATTGTGATTACAGGGTATTGTGTGCAATGTTGTTTGTCATATTTTCTGAAAAAAATATTATTTTATATTAAGAACTCTGAAAATTATAAGGGAAAAACTTAGAAAAATTTGAGGCCATTTTTATAAAAACCTTAATTACTCTGCGAGTATGCATGCTATTTGCATAAAAATGAACACAGTGTATTACAATAAGGCATTCAATCATAATCTAGAGTTTGAGCGCTTTTGCGACATTAAATTTTGACAGGGTTATTCAAAAGATATTCATTCTTTTTTAATTTGTTGACGGTCCCCTATGGAGTTTCGGTAAAAATTCTTCACGGAGATGTATGACGTATACTATTATATTTATGCACTAAGAGTTTCGAGATGATTCTTCATGTATTTTTCTAGATATTTAGTAAAATGTCTAAAATCGCAAGTGTCCCATAATCAATGGCAATATAGTGTATATGTGTGTGAGTGTTATATTGTTTTTTCTTTCAATTTTATATTTAAGTAACATATATAGTGACCTTTTGTATTTATTTGTGTAATTAGTGTACTTAGTAAAAAAAGAGTTATTATTGAATGTGAAACATGCCAATGGGGGCCGGTAGGTTTCATGTAAGCAGACGATACCGTGCTACTTATAATTAAAATGTCAGTGTTGAGAAAGTGAAATGAAGTGAATTGTTTTTCTGTTTTTATTCTAAAGTTGTGTTTGAGATAAGTGCAGACAATAATGCAGCAGTGAGCTGCGAGTGAGTGTTATTCTTTTATTAAAGAGTTTTTTAAAGAACCAGTGCATATGGAATAATTTGTGTAGTTTGTGCATTAATAATTAACAAATTCCAATATGTAAATTTTATAACTTTTTGTAATAGGGAGCATATTTACTGGAATATCGAAGCTAGACTTAAATAGGGTGTAATTCATATCTTTCTCTCTTTTTACTTTTTTAACAACGCCATGGAGCAGTAATATTCAAGGTACTCTAAACTACACAATACACAAGCAGACAAATTCTAGCTGAAAAAACTGCAACGGCCAGTTTTTCGAAACTTTAAATCACTTGCAAGAGTATTAAATTTAGTTTTTTTTTTTTTTTTTTACTTAGTATCCATGCAATATAATATTTCTTACGCAAAGGTAGGTTTTCATTGATATTAAAATGATTATTTTGCGTCAAAAATAAATCTAACCAAAATTAAATCTTTTTCCGTTTTTTCAATATTTTATCGAATTTTAAACTTTTTTGTGGCAGTATTAAATTTCGAATTTATTACTTATTATTCTTTTTTACTTAACCTTCATACGATATAACATCTTTTCCGCATTGTTGGATTTAAAAAATTATTAAATTAATTAGTTTTTGACAAAAAAAACCTAACCAAAATTCGGTCTTTTTTCAATTTTTTTCGAAAATTCAACACTTTTGTGGCAGTATTAAATTTTAAAATTAATTTTTTATATTATTTTTTTCTTAATCTCCATACAATAGAACATCTTTTCCGCATAGATAGATTTTGATGAATGGCATTTTTTTTTTCGCCGTAGACAATCGATCCACCCTACTATATATACAAGATGATTTAATACATTTCACCTTACCCACTTAGAATTAAAGGATTCAGAGCGTCTCACAATGTTTTACGGCAGTATCCATAATATTTAAACGAATGTAAGTATTCGAATTTATAATAAAAACATAAAAAACTTTCATTAATGTAATAGCAAAATTTTTAATTTGCTATATTAAAATATTTTTAAAACTTATTTATAGTAAAATCCTTTACATTACAACATGTTATTATATGGATATTTATTGTAATTAAATTTGTTATTTGTTTTTCCAAGAACCGAAAATATTATTTTTTTTCAAGAGATTTTCGATTTTTTTGAACTAGTAAACAGTTAAATGCAATATTAAAAAGAAAACTCCCCATTTAAACTGATGGCAATGAACTCACTGGTTATTCACACTAACTTTATACTATACTCTTATTTGAAAGAAAAATGTCCCTTTAACACTAAATTTAGGGAGATTAGCTCGTATTTCCCCCTTTATTCGTATCCAATGAACTTCCAAATGTAATTAGGGACGCGGATTATCAGAATAAACCTGTATAATATATTTAAAGCAAATCATATAATTTTGCCTGAAAAAAAAATCGTTAAATTAAGTGGTTATTAGCTCAGGCTTTTACCATTTTACATTTAAACAATGTACCTCCAATTATAATAGTAAAGCTACTTACCAAAATGAGCCTATAAAATTTAAACAAATCGGAAAACTCTCCATGGAAAAAATTCTACTTAATTAAAGGGGGGATTTCGCCCCTTTCTCCCTTTTATGTTTAACCAATTAACCTCTAAATGTAATCAACGTAGCGGCATATCTAAATAAATTGGAGCATCAAATTTGATGCAAATCAAATACTTCTGCATAAACGACACATTTATGTATATGAAGGAGAGGGACTAGCCCTCTTCCCCTTTTTATTCTGAAACAAAAATATTCAAATCCAATGAAGTAAGCTCCTTAATATAATAAACCGATACATAAACTTTGAAGCAAATAAAATAATTCTGCATGAAAAGCCATTTATCTAAATTAAGGTGGGTAGCCCCTTTTACCGCTCTTTACGTAACTAGTGAACCAGCGAAATCAATAAATTAAGCACCAATTTAGAATAAAGCACGCAATCGGATATTTCTATCAAGATTTATCGCATTATGTAATACATATATACAGAACAGGCCTGCACGTTAGCTCTCAGGCTTTGATAGCCTGTGAATTAATAGACATAGAAAGTAAAAGTAACTTCGTCATTACAAGATTTCATCACAAAATATGCAAGGAAGCTGAAATATAAAATTAAAATAAATATCTAAAACTATTTTTTCGGATATATACATTTTACTTATTTTTCTTAGAAATCTACTATAGCATAAACATGAGATATTAACACGTTTCAAATTATCTGCAGAAGTTTTATTTTTCATCTGAATGTATACAGAGAGTCATATGGATGCATAAACATGAGATACTGGTACATTTCAAAATATTTATACAAGTTATATTTTCCATCTGAATGTATAAAAAAAAATCATACCGGATATCTTTACATTATCCTGCTAGGAGTATTAGATTTATATTTCTGTTTTTTATTTTTCTATTTTTAAAATGAAATCAGGGAGTATTCCAGTCTTTTTTAGAGAATCTTCATAATTCCGAACTTTTTTTTATTTACAAAACAAATGTTTAGATATTTTAATATATACATATAATCATATACATAATGTGATAATTACATTATGTAAGTGGTTTTAATTACATTTTTTTCTTTTTAAGTACATCTAAATATCATGATATATTTCAAATGTCACAAAAAAATAATTAAAAAAAAATCTATGCAATTCAAACCGAAATTAAATAGAACAACATCAAGAAAATGCACTTTCATTTTTAAACGAATGGAGAAAATAACTGTTGTTTTAACTAATTTTATGTGAATTATGGAAACACATATCCGCACTTTTTTATCTTCACTTATATCTAAGTTTAATAAATATTAAATTTGTCAAGGAAAACGCTAAATATTTGTTTGCAAAAAAAATCTTATATTCATTATTTAATGAATTAATTGTTTTACTACTTTAATGACTTTGAATCTTTTTTGTCACGTCTTAGCCTATTTACGACTAAGGTTAAGGTTTATTTATTTATTTATTTTTTATTAATTTTTTTTATTGTTTTTGAGTTGTTGATAAAATTGCTATTAAATGTTTGCTGAATGAACTGGAAAAATACTGTTTTTTTTTTTTTTTTTGTATACTTAATAAAGAGATTTGCGCATTATTTATCATATCATATATATTATAAAGCAGAAGTTCTGAAACTTCCACACGACTGTTTTCAAAAACTACCCGATGGATTTTTTTGCCGATTGTATCATTCGATAGGAAATATTTTTGCGGAGGTTTGTCATTCAAATATACAGGAATAAGTATGATTTTTGGTAATACAGTTTGTATTTTTCGGTTATTTTTTATGAAAGGGTTGCCAGTAGTTATTTTTTGGCGAAAATTACCATTACTAAACAAATTAAAAATGATATATCTGTTAGAAATATTACAAACATCTTGCAAATAAAAGCAGAAAATAACGATTGATAATAATAATAATAAAAAATAAAAACCATTTAATGACGCATGGTATTATACAAAAAATATCTTAAAAATAAAAGAAATATTTGTAACGCTTAAAAAATAACCTAACGTGAAATATTACATTTGATACAATATTTGGTGATTTATCCTTGCATTAGAATAAAAAAAATAACTTGAAAATTTGATTAAATGAATTTTGAACGATATTTTTTTTTCTATTATTTTCTTTCTTTTTAATCAAGTTTCGATAGTGTATAACTTACTCCAGAAAAGGCAGATCTAATTATAAAAATAATTGTGAGTTATATATTTGTTTCTTTGAGATTTTTTTTTACTTTTGTCGGCAAAGAATTTAGCCAAAAATGCATATGTCTAACATTAGGTCGCAATAATGTTTTTTCCAAAAGAAGATAATTTTTGGAGTATATTTTAGTACTCCATTGTAAATTCAATAAACATAAGTTAATATTTAAAAAATTGCAATCAAATATTTAAATTTTAGCTTTAGTGTGAAATTCTGTCACTCACTTATATATTGTAAAATAATGTCATTCTTTTTCAAAAGTTTTTCACCGCAATTTTGAAAATTGTAATCAACAAACATACTTTTTTTGCGCCATTTTGTCAAATTCTCTTCCAGGGAAAATTAGTTTTAAAATTTACAAACTAAACAAGGAAAACTATGCAATTTAAATGAAATTTATGCAATTTAAATGAAATTTATGCAATTTCGCGTTATTACTATTGATAAATTCAACATTTTGAAATAAAAATTGCCTGCTGAAAAAAAGGGCACAGATGTCATATATGCACCACATTGGCGCGATTGCAACAAAACGTCGATTTTATGTTCATATGGTAGCTCGGCTATTGTATATTTATTAATAAACTATTTACTCTTATTTATTTTTTAAATGATGTAAATTGTTTTATTTTATAATTATTAACAAAACACTATTTTTATTTCTTTTTTAAAATAATAGAAAACAATTAAAAAATATATATGGAACTGATATTTTAAAATGAAGTTTTCGCCAAATTGGCGTAAAAAGGGAAAAAAAATGCACAAATGTGGTGCACATAAGGCATTTGTGCCAAAATATTTTACAAGTTTGTTTTAATTAGCCATTTCTTCTTTAATTTTCTTCATATTTTTCCTGTGTTAAATAATATTTAAAATGATATTAGACAGATATTTAATAATTGAGCACCACCAAATACCATATTTACTATATTATTGAAAGTTTTATTGGCACAGATATTGTATATCACCGAGGTAACTAATAGACTTTCAATTGGCATTATTTTGTCTGAGATATATTAACCCGACTGTTAATTATTTATATATAAATAAAATGATGACAATTTACTCTATAAATTGTAGAAATGGTTTTGTTATATAATTATTAATTAAACTTTTTTCATAAATTTTTATTTTAAATAATAGAAAATAATTTAAATATACACATGTAATTGGTATTCGAAAACAATGTTTCCGCCAAATTAGCATAAAAAATTATCGCGCCAAACTCGGCGCATATGACACCTTTGCCTTTTTGTTTATGTATTAAGGAAATTTCTAGATCATCAACGAAATCATAGAAAATTTGTCAGATTATTTTATTTGAGATTATTAATATTATGGTTTTCCATTATGAAGCAAACGAAGAAAAGTGAATTTAGTATTGATGCAACTGCAGAATTAACGACTGCTTGCCGTTATTAAAAAAAAAAAAAAAAAAAAAAAAAAAAAAAATGAAAAGGCATTTTTTTAAATATTTGTTTACTTTTTTTGTTTACATTATTATAAACATTTTTCCATTTTTATATACGCACCACTTTGGCGCATTTTTTTTATTATTTGACATCAGTTTGGCAAACACTGCGTTTTCAAATACCAGTTACATGTTATATTATTTTTAGTTATTTTCTATTATTAAAAAAAAAACAATAATAAATAAGTGAAGTTTAATTAATAATTATAGAACAAAACAATAAAGAAAGAAAAAAATAAAGAAAAGTAAAGAAACAAAACGTTTATTAGTAAATAAACAACAAAAACCAGATTACCACGAAATCCATAAAATCACAATTTTCTTGCAATCGCACCAACGTGATCCATACATAACACCTGACCAAAATATTAATGGCTATATTATTATTTATATTTTTTTATATTATTCGGTACTACTTAATTATCCCTTCGACCAAAAAACTGCCGCCAAAATAAAAGATTAAATGTCAATAATGGATGATCGTAAATGCTACATTCATTTGAAATTAAACATGTTACATGCGTTTGTTACGTCATTAACTACTTTTTAATTCGACGTTTTATTTGTATTTCTATTAATATATTCGTAATTTATTGACTCTTTGGTTATTTAAAATAAAAGTTATATTCGTTTGTATAATATGGTGAATCGTTTTGCAATATGTATAATTAGGCGAAATTTATCTATGGAATAATAAAGTAATACCTATTTATTTATTAAAATTCTATCTGGATATTTAAGTTGACAGAACTGGCGTACTTTTCAAGTTTCCGTAGAGGCATTCGCCAAGTTGTCGTTAATTCTGTGTATTAGCCTTATTATTTATTTTTCACCTGTACTTATTTTACTATTCCTAAAAAAGCAATATTTACAATGTGCAGGAAAAATATTCGGAATATCAATGATATAGAATTAAAAAAAATGAAATTAATTTATCAATCATTCAGGTTAAAAAAAATACTTTAAAATTGGCTAATAAAAAAATATACATTAAATGCAGACAGCAGAAAATTTTGGGTACTTCTAGGTTATCCCGTCGACCAATTTCGCCAAATTATACCAATCGCCAAACTAATAGCCAAATTATACATGTTGACATGATTTTTATTTTAAATAACGAAAAAACAAATAATTAGTGGAATATTAATAAAAATATTAATAAAAAGTCGAAATAAAAATAACTTAATGACATTTTAAACACGTGAATTGCAATTAATGTCATTGAATGTGACATTCACGATGACCCATTATTGGCATTTAATTTTATAGTTTGGCGATAATTTTTTGGTCGACGGGATAACATAGAAGTACCAAATTTTGTTTATGATGTTTATGTTGCAGTTTTAATTAACATTAAGCCTTATCAACAGAATTTTATCAAAAATTAACTATTAAATAATACTTCATTACCCCATCGAACAAAAAACTATCTCCAAGATATAAGATTAAATGCCAATAATAGATTATTGTAAATTTCACTTTCATTTGACAATAAACACGAAATAAGTCTGATACATTTGTAACAAATCGTTATAAGCAATACTAATGTTTGACGGCAAAAATCATAATGGAATTGATTACAAGCTGAAAATTTATTTTTCTACAATATTTAGCATCAAGATTATTCCCGATTTAACAGCTACATGGTTGCAAATGCAGGGCTGCCACAGGCGACTATTTTTAACTTTAAGTGGCATCACTTTCTTTAAACAAAAATCCTTAACATACACTTTGACAACACTTGCAAGAAAAATTTATTTTGAAATTTATATTAGAAAAATAGTGGTGCGAACGAAATATAAAAATAGTCGCCTGTGGCAGCCCTGCAACTGGTTTAAAAAAATGAAGAGACAGTGAAAATGATGTAATTTTAATTTTACCCAAATAATTCAGCTTTAAAGCACACATTTTATGCTTCATTGTTCTAATAAATATATAAGTTAAACACTTTTTTTTTTACATTTTTTTGCTATGCACTTTGCTGGAAAAGACCAGGATAAATAGAAAACTGTAGTAGAGTTGCCAGAAGAGGACGATTATTAAAAAATGTAATTCAATGTAATGAGATTGTATTTAGGCTACCAGATCTACACATAATGCAAGTTCAGTTTCGGGAGTTTATGAACTAACAAATAATAATGTGCTATTTGAAAATTAATAGAGTTTGATAATCATTGGAAAGCTTTCTGACAAAATAATGTGATGAGTAGAGAACATTTTGATTTCTGCTGTTACAACGGTCTCATTTTCATATCAAACTCTACTATAAATGATATAAGAGAGATGGTACTTAATTATCCAAATTTTGTCCAAGGCATTCAATAGTGCAATATCTCAATGACATTGGCACTGGCATCGTTTTCAGCATTGCGTAAGGAATCCAGCTGATGGTCTGCACTGTTTAAAAAAAAGAAATTTCAAATCACCATTTTGTTTGAGTCAAGATTTGTTTGGAAAAATGGACCAGCGCAGCGGACACAGCCTGCTAGTATATTATAAAGCAGAAGTTCTGAAACTTCGAAAAGAGTGTTTTCAAAAACTACCCGATGGATTTTTTTGCCCATTGTATCATTCGATAGGAAATATTTTTCCGAAGGTTTATGATTCAAATTTACAGGGATAACTCTGATTTTTCTTAGTAAATTTCGTATTTTTCGGTTATTTTTGACAAAAGCGTTGCCAGTAGCTGTTTTGGCGAAAATGATAATTGCTAAAAGAATTAAAATGACTATATCTATTAGAAATATTACAAATATCTTGCAAATAATCGCAGAAAATACTGATAATATTAATAATAATAAAGAAAGACCGCTTAAATGAGGCGTAATATTATAAAAATATATTTATCTTGAAAATGAAAAAAAATATTTGTAATGCTTAAAAAATAAATTAACGAGAAATATAACAATTAATTCAACTTTTGGCTACTTATAACTGGCGTTAGAATAAAAACATGAATTTCAAAAATTGATTAAATGAATTTTGAATTATAGTTATTTCCCTTTTTATTATTTTCTTTCTCTTTTTTATCGAATTTCCGTATAATATAACTTACAGCAGAAAAACTTACAGGGCTGCCACAGGCGACTATTTTTAACTTTAACTGGCATCACTTTCTTTAAACAAAAATCCTTAACATACACTTTGACAATACTTGCAAGAAAAATTTATTTTGAAATTTATATTAGAAAAATAGTGGTGCGAACGAAATATAAAAATAGTCGCCTGTGGCAGCCCTGCAACTGGTTTAAAAAAATGAAGAGACAGTGAAAATGATGTAATTTTAATTTTACCCAAATAATTCAGCTTTAAAGCACACATTTTATGCTTCATTGTTCTAATAAATATATAAGTTAAACACTTTTTTTTACATTTTTTTGCTATGCACTTTGCTGGAAAAGACCAGGATAAATAGAAAACTGTAGTAGAGTTGCCAGAAGAGGACGATTATTAAAAAATGTAATTCAATGTAATGAGATTGTATTTAGGCTACCAGATCTACACATAATGCAAGTTCAGTTTCGGGAGTTTATGAACTAACAAATAATAATGTGCTATTTGAAAATTAATAGAGTTTGATAATCATTGGAAAGCTTTCTGTCAAAATAATGTGATGAGTAGAGAACATTTTGATTTCTGCTGTTACAACGGTCTCATTTTCATATCAAACTCTACTATAAATGATATAAGAGAGATGGTACTTAATTATCCAAATTTTGTCCAAGGCATTCAATAGTGCAATATCTCAATGACATTGGCACTGGCATCGTTTTCAGCATTGCGTAAGGAATCCAGCTGATGGTCTGCACTGTTTAAAAAAAAGAAATTTCAAATCACCATTTTGTTTGAGTCAAGATTTGTTTGGAAAAATGGACCAGCGCAGCGGACACAGCCTGCTAGTATATTATAAAGCAGAAGTTCTGAAACTTCGAAACGAGTGTTTTCAAAAACTACCCGATTTATTTTTTTGCCCATTGTATCATTCGATAGGAAATATTTTTCCGAAGGTTTATGATTCAAATTTACAGGGATAACTCTGATTTTTCTTAGTAAATTTCGTATTTTTCGGTTATTTTTGACAAAAGGGTTGCCAGTAGCTGTTTTGGCGAAAATGATAATTGCTAAAAGAATTAAAATGACTATATCTATTAGAAATATTACAAATATCTTGCAAATAATCGCAGAAAATACTGATAATATTAATAATAATAAAGAAAGACCTTTTAAATGAGGCGTAATATTATAAAAATATATTTATCTTGAAAATGAAAAAATATTTGTAATGCTTAAAAAATAAATCAACGCGAAATATAACAATTAATTCAACTTTTGGCTACTTATAACTGGCGTTAGAATAAAAACATGAATTTCAAAAATTGATTAAATGAATTTTGAATTATAGTTATTTCCCTTTTTATTATTTTCTTTCTCTTTTTTATCGAATTTCCGTATAACATAACTTACAGCAAAAAAACGCAGATCTGACTGTAAAAGACACTGTAAGTTGTGAGTTACTATTCGTTTCTAAACCATTTTCATCTTGCTTTTGTCGCCAAAGAATGTGTTTTTAAGCCGAAAATGCACTACTGACTTAATGCCTGACTTAGGTTCCTAATGGTCGCAATAATGTTTTTTTTTTTTTTTTTTTTTTTTTTTTTTTTTCAAGTGAAGATAATTTTTCGAGTATATTTTAATATTTAATCGTAAATTATATAGATATGAGTATAACTCTTTTATTTCTTTTTGCAAATGTTTTTATTGTTAATTTAATTTCCTTTGCGCCATTTCGTCAATTTCAATTACAGGAAAAATTTCAGTTTTAAAATTTAAAAACTGAAGAAGGAAAGATTACCCCAATGATTAAAAATCTAATCCCAAATTCCAAGGTTAAATGTCAATAATGGATGATCGTAAATGTCACATTCACTTGACATTAAGCATAATATAAATACTAATTATGTCATCAAGTGATTTTTAATTCGACATTTTATTTCTAATTTTATATATGTTCTGCTAATTTCTTTTTCGTTATTTAAATGAAAATTTATGCTGATCTATATAATCTGGCTAATAGTTTGGCGATTTGTATAATTTGGCGAAATTGGTCGACGGTATAACCAAGTAGTACTGAAGAAAAAATTTTGCAACTCAAAGTAAATTTATGCAATTATGCGTTATTACTATAGATAAATTCAACATTTTGAAATGAAAAATTCCCGCTGAATAAAATTTACAAGTCTTTTTTAATTGACCATTTCCTCTTCAATATTTCTTCAATCAAACTTTCGCTATTCTCTTTCGCGCAGGCTAACAAAAATGTATTTTAAATATTTTATTAGATAACGTAAATGACATTTTTCTATTTAAAAAAAAAAAAAAAAATATTTTAAAAATCTAATTCTACCATTATGTGTCTTACAGGAAAAAATGGCAGAATTACTTTTAAAAATGGTTTTATCTGTTAATTGTATGTTATTTGTTTATTTGGGTGTTTGAATTTACTTTTGTCATCAAATAATGCGATTTTATACCAAGAAGGCATAAGCCGGAGCGATGTTCGCAATTAGTACTAAATTCTCTCACTCTCTTTTAAATGTGTGAGAGCATTTTTAGGATATTTTTTTTATGTTTAATTGTAAATATATAAATAGCAGTTATAGCCAAAAAAAAATGCGTATAATGTTTAAATTTTAGTATAAATGTCTTCCTCATCCAAACTGTAAAATAATTTAATTGCAACTTTTTAAAGTTTTGGCGCAGATGTCATAGACGCACCACATTCACACGATTGCAACATAATGGCGATTTTATGCCTCACATGGTAAACCGACTATGGTTGTTTATTTATTAATAAACTATTTATTAACTTTCATTTTGTTTTTTAAAATAGTATAAATCATTTTGTTCTATAGCTATTAATTAAACTTTTTTATTTATTATTATTTATTAAAATAATACAAAATAATTAAAAAATATTTATGAAATTGGTAATTAAAAACCAAGTTCTCCAAATTGGCTCCAGAATAAAATTGCGCCAATGTGGTGCATACATGACATCTGTGTCAAAGTTTTTTCACTATACATAAGTAGGGAAAATGCAGTATAAATACCGATTAAAGTTTTTTTTTTCCAAATATGGAAATTTTGTCACAGATTTGGTCATATACTCATCGAGATATCTCACTGGCGGCAAAATGGCATTGTTTGCCTCATAAGGTAACCCAGCTATAGTTGTTTATCTGATAATAAGTTGTTTATTTACTTTCATTTTCTTTTTTAAAATGATATTTGTTGTTTTGTTCTACAGTTACTTTTTTATTTATTGTTAATTGCTGTTTAAAATGATAGAAAATAATAATATATATATAAATTTCTTTGGTTTTCTAAAACGAGGATTTTACCACATTATAGTTCCAAGAAAACCGTACTAAACCTATAGCGTATATGATGTCTGTGTAGGAATCTTTTGTGAAATATGAAAAGTGTAAATTGGCTACTACTTGATTATCATGTCAACCAATTTCGCCAAATCGTTCGCCAAATTATACAAATTTGCATAATTTTATCTTAAATAACCAAAGAGAAAATGCTTAAATACGAAAGAGCAAATAATTTTGTTTTCATTTTTCAGGAGGAAATTTTGCAATAATAAAGTAATTGTTGTAGTGAGAATTTTAATGTGTTTTTTTTTTTATCGTTGGCAACTTGCTGTAACGAAAAATGTTTATTTTTTTTTCCTGCTATTGTTTTGTAAGAGCTGGTTTTGTGAAAGCCATGTTAAGATGGTATTCAAATTTTTGAACTCTTCCCAATTACCACCTCCTTGGGCCGATTTTGTTCATTTGCAATTCCCACTGAGATATTAACCATCTCAATGTACTTGACGAGTTTGAAGATGATTCTTGCATAGTTGTGTCTTTTATCGCGTGGACAAAATTTAATATATATATTTAAACTTTTTAGGTGGGAGTAGCTTTGGGTTCCTGGCTTCACATAATGAAAAGTTGTGAAGAAATTTTTCAGAAGTTGTACCATGGTAACGACAGTAATAATTAATATTTCTTCAGATAAGGGAAAATTTTAAATCCTGTTGCCATAATGGTCTCATTTCGATTCCAAATGTGCACTGTTAGTAATAAACTAAAATAGTTTGTTCTAAACAGCTGGTTTTTGTGCAACGTTTAAGATCATTTAATATCACAATGGTGTCTGAATCGTTTTCAGCAATGAGCAAGGTGCTGCTGGAGATCCAAATTATTTAAAATACAAATTTAAATTCACCAGTTCTTTTCATCCACGGTTGATTCTGAAATATTGACCAGCGCAGCGGGCATAGGCTGGTAGTTATTATATAATGTACATAATTCTATATTTAATCTAAATTTTAATAAAACGAGTTTTTAATTTGTATATTATGCACTATGATTGGTATTTTTATAAACAGGTAAAAAAATATATTTATTTCTTGACAGAGAGTATTAACATTATAAGTGTTATTACTATTTTTTAAGAATAGTCGCATTTGAGACTTAAAAGCATTTTATTTCATAATGATTTTGAAAAGAGATTTATGTAACTAACTGTCCCTAAAATGTCTACACTCTAAAAAAGACTGATGTTTCTTAATCAACTATAATGTACAAGAATCACAAATGCAAATGTATACTAACCACTTCAGAGTCACCCAAGAATCCGAAAAGTGCTCCTTTGTCTTCAAAATGCTCAGAAAATAATTTATTTTCAAAATTTAAAGAATTCATAAAACAAAATTGTTATAAGCTGCCCGTAAGTTTCGGAAACCTTTACTAGAAGCCTTTACATTGTATTAATAGTTCTCTGTTACCGGAAAAAAAATTCACATTCTGTCCCTTTTCAAATAAACATTTTCAGCTGCATAGCTGAGATTGAGCATGCAATTGTAACAGAAAAATATAAATTTTCATATTAATGTTAGTACACTTAATTTAGTGTGTTTGTCTGTTAAACATGTTTTCTGAGTATCGAACTACTTACCTGAGAATTAGTAGACAAATCAGTAGTATGAGACAAAGTGATATTCCGATTTGAGAACTCAGATTATTGCGATGTAAAAGCTACCTGGAAATGTTTCCGGAAATGACGGGCAGCTAATAAAAATTCATTTCTATAAATTTGTCTTTGAATATCAAAAATAAATTTCTTTGTGGGGTTTTAAAGGTAGCAGAAGCTTTTTAGAAAATGTCTTTAATTCAGAAGACGTTATTGTATACTTTCATTCTTGATTACAGTACAATTTTGTAAATCAAGAATCATCAGTCTTTTTTTACAGTGTAATAAAAAAAATTGCCTATTTCTACAGAGCGTCATATATTGTATATGTTACAAACATGCATAAAAATAGGCTTGAATGTAAATTTTCATGCGTGTATGAAAGAAGTCTACAAGCTAACATTACGACTTTTTTTAATCCTCTAAGATTACTGCAGAATTTCCATTAATGTTTAATGATTCATAAAAGAGCGGCTGTGAAAACAATTTGTATGAGAATTTTTACTTGATAACCTTACATATTTATCGCATTAACTTAAAAAATAGCTTTAATATTAATTATGTGTTAAATCAGCATTTGTTACCAAAAGATACGTGACGGAAAAACACGATTAGGACGCTTAAAGGGTTAAAATCCTTGAAAAAAAAGCAAATAAGCTTATTTTCCACATTTTACTATTTTGAAAAATGTCAAAACCTCTAAACTCCAAAAAAGCCATTCATATAAACAAATAAATATTCTTCTTATGTTGTCATCTTTTGGCAAAAGATAGCGATATTTATGGATTAACATTTCATTTTATGTATAAGAAAATGTTTACTTTTTTTAAATTCATGACGGCCATTCTGATGCAAAAAACAGACAATTATATAGTTTTCATAAATATTGACGGTATCCTGATGCAAAATTTAAAGTGCATGAACATATCTTTAAATATAAATATATATATATAAAGTATTTTTCGAAGTCTTAAGCTTTTTAAACTTTTTAAAATTTGCAATGTTTACACAAGATATAATTCATCGAAACTGATTTAATGATAAATAAATCTTCATGCAAAAACTTAACTAAGCATTGACGAACGCTGAGATTTTCATTCATTCTAATTACTGCTGATTTGGAAAGTAGCAACAATTCATAATAATATTTGAAATACGCTATATAATTACAACTTAAGTTTTCGTAGAATGCATGAATGGAATACTGTGATTCAAAGGGATAATTTATTTCTATCATATGTGAATAAAACTTGGTCATCCGTTCAAAATTCTAAATTTTTGTAAATGAAATAAAAACGTGTATATTTTAAAATCCTTCCCTGTTTCTTCAAATCAAATATTTTGTAGAAAAGGTAATTTTTATTTACTGGATTTGGCGTATACCACGTTAACTTAATTGTCGATTTTAATACATTTTTCGCTATTCAATTTTCATAAAATTGTATGACCAATTCATATAATTGTTAATGGCTGATCGATGGCTTAGAAACATAAGTATGAACACGAAGCGATGTTGATACTTTTGCTGTTTTTTTTTGTTGCATATTAAGAAAGATGATTATACTATAGTTTTATTTTGAACAAAAATATTTCCTCTTCTTTTAATAAACTTCAATTTTTAATGAGAGAAAATATTCAGTTTTCAGATATCAGGACTCATTAGTCAAATTACGGAAAAGTGGGTGTGAGGAACACAAATATAATTATGTAATTTATGTGTAATTTTGTAAACTATGGATGATTTCTAACTGAAAACGGCATGTATTAAGGCCAAATATTTCATTAGAAACGGCGTCATTTTCGTTGAAAATATATAATTGAATCTATTTGGGAGCACACCTTTATTTTTGAACGTGACAATATTTTCCTCATTAGATTCATTCATCCCTACTGAAATTAAAACGCTATTAATCAGTTTTTCTAATATAATTGATTTTATTAAATATTTATTAAAATAAGTAAAAAATACTAACTTTCAAGAAATGTTTTATCCTGCTTATACAAGGATCTTTAAGGAGGAATAAGGCTTGTAAACTTTCAAAAAATCCGTTTTCAGATTTTGTTTTATTTTGAAATTTCTAAAATTTTCAACAATATGCAAAAATCTCATTGAAATGTTGGCATTATATCTTGAATTTTAATGATTTGTAGACTTTAAGTACTATTAAAGATCCTTTGATATTAAAATTTAAACATTAAATTAAAACAATTTTTTATCAGACTTGTAAATTTACAGTTTGCGCGCGTTTTTATTTTCACGGTATTTAAGATTAAATTTTAAAAAATTAATCAAATATGTTCTTAATTACAGTTTTTGTGCTAAAACATAAAATAATTCCTTCTTCTTTTTTATTTATTTTTTGTACTTAAATTACACTTTTTAATGCTAAAATTAAATTTTAAACGATTTTTTTCGATATATTTTTATTTTAATTTAGAAGTATTATAATCCTAATTTGTTCAAAAAAGGATTTCTCCATGTATAATTTTATCATGCGCGCAACCGTTGACGATTTTGTATTCAGGAATTATAGAGATTATTTTTTTATAATTCAAAATTAAAATATTAATTTTGTATATACAGCATATATTTCTGCGGATAATATAGCTAAGATTATATACTTCAAGCAAAAATGCAAAAATATCTTAATTGGGTTTTATTTGTGTTTAGGTACTTTTAGAAAGATAATGTTTTTGATTGTTTTGACGAACTCAAAACAATCTATTAAGTGGCCACAATTTATTAAGTGGCGCGAAAAGTTTTGTGCGCCACTTAATAAAAAGAAGGTACCATCGGAACCATTTAATTGCGCTTAGTACGATACCCATATTTTTAATTACACAGTTTAACCAATATTACTTTCTTAAGAAATAAACAACGTTCTGTCTTTCCGTTATTAGTATTCAATACATTTAGGAGCTAGATATTTACCATTGTTACTGAATGACAGTAAAATATTTTATATTTATGGATTAAAATGAGCATTTTTTTTTCTCCGCCGGAACCGTTTAATTGCGCTTAGTACGATACCCATATTTTTTATTACACAGTTTACCCAATATTACTTTCTTAAGAACTAAACCACGTTCTGTCTTTTCGTTATTAGTGAAACAATTTTAATTTTATCAAACTTCATGTGATACAATGCAATTTTGGTTTCGAATGGAATTCCAGTATCAGTGTGCATTAGTTATATGTTATTGACTGGTGCAATGCGATCAAGTAAATCACAGAAAAATATATAACAGAGGGTGAAGATCAAAGATAGCTAAATATATACAGTGACTTCTTTGGAATTTGATTTATAGCTGTAGTGAATTGTTAATGTAATTATGAAACATGAAATGCTTTATAGTTAGAACCACGAATCTAGCCAAAGTTTTATAATATCATTTATGCAAAGTTTACCATATACTTTTTAATTTATAAAATTGAAATATTACTTCTGTTTACTGTTTTATCATATTATACAATATATTATATTCTGACCTTAATATTTAATATTTGGAAAACGTATTTCACACAAAGACGTTATATTTTTAATATTTTCTTAATTTTTATTTAAACTTTTATTCTAAAGGACTATTTTTACATTCCTTTCTTTCCTCATAAAGGATTGAGGAAAATATCTCGGCATAAAAATATATAAACCCTTATAGCAAAATTCCAATTTGGAAAAGCCTACAAATGTTTGTTTAAATAATTACTATAGAAATTTAAGGAGACACCTCTTTTTATTAAATTAATTATACCGCATTTAGAAACGGTCAAAGCGTAAGTTCATTTTACTCATTTTAACCTATCTTTCTGCTTAGGGTAAAGATCAATTACTTTCAAACAAAGTTGAAGGCCATTCACAATGGAATTTATTATTCGTGATGCATTATATCTGTCATGGTTTTCGCATTTAAAGAAGAGGTATTAGAACTGTGGTGACAACTGGCGATAGTTTATTATAAGGAAAGAAATATTTTTAAAGACGTTTCATTTTAATTATATAATTCAATTGGTTTCAGTGACATTTATCCTATATCCGTATTTTTACTTAAATTGTCATTTTATTATTTATGGGCATTTTACAGCTGTTTATTTATAAATTATTTAATGTTTTTTTCTTTTAATTATTTAACTGTTTTGTAAGGCACAGTTAACACAAATATCATTATTTTACACATATCCATATGAATAATTATTTTTAGGACATTCTATTTAACGAAATTTTAACTACTATGCGTTTTTATTTATTTGGAACTGTTGTCGCAATTTACTTTTAATTTGTTTTTAATACTGATGAACAAAAATGTAAATTTATTTTACTAAAATGTATTCAAATATTTTCTTTTTTAAAATAACGTGTAATTGGAAATATAGTAACCGATGTAGCATTGTGTCATTTAATTTAAAAGAACATTATTTTAAAGGAAATATTATATGTTATATATACATTATAACTTCAAACATTTGGCTTCTTCGGGACTAAGAGAAAGCTTCATTTTTAAAAATACCGGTTTTCTGAAGGAATATCAAATATACACCCAATATTGTTACTAGCGTTTTTATTCTTAACTTAATTTATAACCAAGTCATACATATGTGACAGGGAAAAAAAGGAAATTGTTTTAAAAATCTTACTTTAATTTATATTTTTGATATTAGAAATAAAAATTACAAAAAAATCTAATAAACATTAAACTAATTTTTGTATCTGGATTGTTTCTAACCTATTTATTAAATTAAGTAATATGAATTCAGAAATGGGCAAAGTGCAAGTTCATTTACTGATATCAACCTATCTATCACTTTTCGGTTTGGACAAAGATCATTTACTTTCAAACAAAGTTGAAGGCTATTCACAATGGAATTTATTATTTGTGATGCATTATATCTTTCATTTTTTTTGCATTTAAAGAAGAGGGATTAGGTCTGTGATGACAACTAGCGATCGCTTACTATAATAATATAAAAATATTTCTAAAGAAGTTTCATTCAAGCTATATAATTCAATAGTTTCTCAATGGTATTATGTCTATACACATGTTTGTATTTAAATAGTCATTTTAGTGTTTAATAAAATGTAATAATAATTTAAATAAAAAATTATTATAATAAAAAGTAATTATATTTTATTAATATTTATATAATACAAATATTAATATAAACAATAATAGATTTATAAATGAAAAGTTGTACGACATGTTTTTTTTTTTTATTTATAAAAATTTTAATGTTTTTCTTTTAAAATTTAGATGTTTTGTAAGATACAGTTAACATAAATATCTTTATTTTACACATACCCGTATAGATTAATTATTTTTCGGACATTTCGTTTTATGAAATTGTAATAGCTAAATTTTTATTTATCTGAAGAAGTTATCACAATTAATTTTTTATTTGTTTTGTAATATTTAGAACGGAAATGTGCATTGATTTTATTAAAGTGCATTTTATTAAAGCGTTTGGAACGCAATATTCCTTTAACTAAGCTGCAGATTTCACTGCAATAAAAACCATATTTAAGGTATTGTAATTCTATATTAATGAATTCAATGAATTTTCAATACATTTTAGAATGATTAACATTCTCAAGGATTACATTCATGTTTGTAACTAATGTTTATGTATATATATATATATGTGTATATATATGTAATAAAATAAAAAATGCGCCATTTTGTTCTCTCTTACCTTTAATTCTAAAATTGCGGAACATATTTTCATCTTAGTTTCGTAATATATTAACTTTTAACAGCTGAAATTCTTTTTCTTATTTTACTTATTAATAATCTATTGCTTGTTTCTCAAAAAGGCTAGAAGTTATTTCGTAATCTTTCTTTTTTAGAATATTCTAGGGATTTTAATTTCATTTTTGTTAACATCACGTGATCTGTGTTAGTGCGCGGATATGTTAAAAGGCTTGTCTATTTGCCAGACAAGATATAATCCTTACCAGAGGTCCACGCCTCCTAGACCAATCAGAGGTGATTTATTGCGTAGACTCAGATTAATCCTGGTTGGATTTTTAAAATGATTGACGCGGAGTGAGGAGGGGCTAGTTTGTCGTAGAAATGTGGGTTTCTCATTTGTTTTTTTTCAGAGCGCAGAATGCGATTGACTTTTCAATTATTAGGATGCTGTTTGTTTTCCCCAGAAAAATTCCAATATTTTAGAATGCAGCTTAATCACGAAGTTTTGGAATATTCGATGACAGTGCCAAGATGACTGCGGGGAAGAACTTTCGTATTTCATGAGTTAATAAATAAAAGAATTTAAAGATTGATGGAATTTATTTTTCTAATGGGGAAATACCCCAATGCAACTCTTCCACTGCTTGCCAACTGCTGGAGCGACTGCTCTGCTCGTCCTGCTGCCGATTCTTAGAAGTAACCTTCTTAGGAGTTTATGGAACATAGCCTTCGTCGAATCATTACAGATTTATTAAATGATCACGACAGGATTTATTAAATGTAAAAGTTACTTGTGCCTGTCGAATAGTAATAGGGGATACATTATGTAAATTAGCATTTAAATATCGAACAAATTTGAGAGGTAATATTGAGACAGTTGATCCACTGTCTACCACACAATACACTTTTTTATTCTCCACATATCCAGGAATAAATAATTGTCAGACATTATTAGTAATGGTTCTATATGAGCAGGAGTTTGAGATTGCAAGGAATTTATATTAATTGCAAGGAATATACAACTACTCTCCCAATGATAAGCATTTGTATACCTCTGTTTAAACATATTCTGCAAGGACGACTTGGATAATTATTTTAATAATACGTCGTAGGCACCCTAATAGCATGAATGGCCACAGTGACGTCACAGTGACGTCACTGTGAGTCACTTTGATCACATCACATCTGTGACCAAAATGCCACCACTCAGTGACGTCACATCGTGACTGAGATGTGATTTTCTTAAAAATCTTTAGAAATTTATAAATACCCTTCAAAACATGTTATTTACTTTAAAAAACATGTTTCTGGCAATTTAAATATCGTCGCTTTTATCACAGTTTCGTCACAATGTTAATGTCAAATTAGTCACAAATGACACATTTTTCACAAATTTGTCACATTGTGACCACTTTGTGAAACGTCACAAAAAAGCTCTAGAACGGCCATAACGACTTCACATATTAGGTGACTTAACATCGACGTCACGTGACGTCACATCGACAATCGATGGTCACAAAGCCACAATGTGACTTCACAACGACGTTGCAGTGACGTCACCATGCTTTACGGGCCTTCTAGGCTGTGTGGTAGATATTCTAGGAGAGAAAAACCTAGGATTAAATTTTTGGGTTGGGTTGTTTGGAGTGGGTAGAGTCCAATGTCTAGGATGAGGATTGGGATTGTGCATAGGTCTAGCTTGTTGAAAATTTCCGTTGCTGTTATTATTAGAATGAGTTGGAATCGCTGCTAATTGTTTAGCAATGCGAAACCATTCACGAGTATTAGAAGAAGAGTTCACAATTAAACGATTTTGATAACCAGGCTTAAGTCCATCAGTTAATCCCTGGATAATTAAATTTTCCCCAAGCTGAATTTGTCTTCCAATGTCAACTTTCTTTCTAAAATAAGAATCTAAATCGCTTAGATCATTTAACTTTAAGGAAGTAAACTCAGAAAAATTTGTGACTCTAACCTATATAAATTTTTCTGTTAAAATCTCAACAATTTCATCATAAGTAGCACACTTCAAACACTCATTAATAAAAACCTTTAGTGTTTCACATTTCAAAAATTTCAAGAGGTGAAGTTTTTTCCAATCATTATCTTTTTTTTCGCCAGAACATTCGTTATCAAAGTGCTTAAACCATTTAAAAATATTTATACCTGACTCAAAGTCATCACGTATCAAAGTCATCACGTATCTTTTTTTTCGCCAGTTCCTATGTTGAAGTATAGTTCCAATAGTTGGAACGAGGTTGAAATAGGAAGCTCCAAATGTTGGTTTTCGCCATCTTATGGTGGAGCTAAAGAGCACCAAAATTTGGTTCAAACTAAGACAAGATTTTTAACAGTGTAGGAATGTTATTCACAATCATTTTTGCTATCTTCGTTTAATGTGTATGCAATAAACAATTTATCAGGATCTTCTTCTGGTTATAAGCTTGTCATTCATAGTGGCTGAAATGTTACTTTTTTTCTTCCCAGTTAAGCTTAATTACTTTACGGTTGTATTAAGTTAATATAATTAAGAATAGAACTTACATTAAAATGTCATTTGGTTGTCTGAGAAAACTACGACTAACACCTTGTCACTAAACACGAGTTAAGCAAGTTTTGGGGCAGACGGCAGGACATACTTTATAATACCACGATGCATGGAATGAAAGAAAACGCGTTTATTATACACGCGTAGTAATATATTTGTTTTAAATGCTCAGAAAACATGAGTTTTCAAATTTATATATATATAAATATATATATATATACAGGGTGTTTACAAAATGACCGGTATATTTCAAAAATCAATAAAAATTAAACGAGCAGCGATAGAAATAAAAAGATTGTTGCAATACGCTTGGGACAATAGTAAATTTTGAGGTAGATAAACTCTCGAAATTAATTACAATTTTCAACAACAGATGGTGCTGCAGACGATTTTATTGCTGTTATATTTTTGTTGTGCATGGTGGAGAAGTGGAAAATATGGTATTTTAGATTTTGCAGACTGCAGCGCCATCTGTTGTTGAAAAATTTAACTAATTTCGTAAGTTTGTCTGCATGAAAATTTACTGTTGTCCCAAGCATATTGCAACAAACGGTGTATTTCTACCGCTGCCCGTTTAGTTTCTATTGATTTTTGCTCCGGCAGTTGGCAAGCAGTGGAAGAGTTGCATTGGGGTATTTCCCCTTTAGAAGAATAAATTCCATCAGTCTTTAAACTCTTTTATTTAATAACTCATAAAATACGTAAGATCTTCCCCGCAGTCACCTTGGCACTGTCATCGAATATTCCAAAACTTCGTGATTAAGCTGCATTTTAAGATATTGGAATTTTTCAGGGGAAAAGAAACAGCATCCCAATAATTGAAAAGTCAATCGCATTCTGCGCTCTGAAAAAACCAAATGAGAAACCCACATTTGCACGACAAACTAGCCCTTCCTCACTCCGCGTCAATCATTTTAAAAATCCAACCAGGATTAATCGGAAGCTACGCAATGAAAATGATCACCTCTGATTGTTCTAGGAGGCGTGGACCTCGGGTAAGGATTACATCTTGTCTCGCAAATAGACAAGCCTTTTAACATATCCGCGCACTAACACAGATCACGTGATGTTAATAAAAAATGAAATTAATACCCCTAGAATATTCTAAAAAGGAAAGATTACGAAATAACTTCCCGCCTTTTTGAGAAACAAGCAATAGATTATTAATAAGTAAAATAAGAAAAAGAATTTTAGCTGTTAAAACAAACTAAGATTAAAATATGTTCCGCGATTTTAGAATTAAAGCTAAGAGAGAACAAAATGGCGCGAAATTTCTTTTATTTTATTACAAATCCCCCTCCCAAAAAGGCGGGTGAAAATGTAGGCCTGAGACCTGCAAGTTCACAGAAAGGGAGATGATGCAGACTTAGATCACGAAGTTGTTGATATAAGTAATAATAATTAGATAATAAATAAAAGAAAAATTAAATTATTTATTGTATAAATATAGAATTCAAATTTAGGAACACTAGGGAGATGCGTGGAATAACTTTAAATTTACGTACAATAAAATAGGCATCAATAAAAATACAAGATATGATCTTGTCTAAAGTACACATCATAAAGTAATTTGAAAATATAAGCAATTACTCATGGTATATTTTTAACATAAAAATGAAAAACAATAACGCCGAATCCTCCTTGACAAAAATAAATCCAGACAGGATGGAGAGATTTAATAGAGGTTTCATGAAATCAAATCCAAAAGTTTGGCCCACAATGTTCTTAAAAAGTTCACTGTTGCTAAGTTTATTATCAATACACAAAAGAAAAGTATTTTTGTTCTTAAAATTATTTGTTGTGTATTTCCCTATCATTGAAAATTGTGATATTTATATATTTATTACTTATTTATTTGTTAACTATTTATTTATTATTTATTTATTCCACATGAAATTAAAGCAAGAGTTGATTTATTTATTTATTTATTTTAATAGTTATTATCGTATTGAAGTGTAGCATTTAAATATTTTCCGTATGAATTATCCCTCTTTTATATTATTACGATCAGGATTAGTAAAGGAAGAAAAAATGTCAGAAAATAAACTTGATATTGTACCTTTTGACTTTGAGTCAGGTATAAATATTTTTAAATGGTTTAAGCACTTTGATAAGGAATGTTCTGGCGAAAAAAAAGATAATGATTGGAAAAAAACTTCACCTCTTGAAATTTTTGAAATGTGAAACACTAAAGGTTTTTATTAATGAGTGTTTGAAGTGTGCTACTTATGATGAAATTGTTGAGATTTTAACAGAAAAATTTATATAGGTTAGAGTCACAAATTTTTCTGAGTTTACTTCCTTAAAGTTAAACTCCAAATATTGGTTCAAGATTTCACCACCTTATAGTGGCAGTTATTGAGCACCAAAATTTGGTTCAAACTAGCACAAGATTTTTAACAGTGTATAATCAGCCTCACCCAACTGACAGTTAGTAAAACATGGATCACTTTTAATAAAAGTCACGTTTCATGTCATTAATAATATCTTTAGCTACTAATTACAGTACTTACATTTGTTAATTTTGCTTAAAAGCTAATTTCCATTTCTATATATACGGAATATAATAAGAATGTAAAATATGTAAAAATGTAAAACTGTTAAATATAATAACAAAATAAAATATTCCTTATATCTATTTGTCTTAATATTCCTTTTTTGTGACTACTGTAAAAAAATATTCCCAATAATGCCCAATGCAATATTAGGGTATTTTATCTGAAACATACTAAAGGTAAGTTTTCAGGTTTTAAATATTTTATATTTTCATTATTTGAACTACTTAACTCATTGCATGTGGTATAAAAAACCAATGACGCACCTACAAAAATTCTGTTAAAGTTGTTTGTTCGATTGAAAAGCATAAAAAAATATATAACATTTCAAAAAATGGGCATGATATTATGACCATTGCCCGTAATGAAATGATCCAAATCGTATATCTTCCTAATAACTAAGAATTGTTTTTTAATTATTCTCAATTTTGCCTTTTTTACAATTTAAAATTCCCTTTTTTTAACACATTTTATTATAATTATACATTTAAAATTTCCATTGCTTTATTTAAACATATTTCAAATATTTAAAATCTTGTATATTTTTTAATTACATAATGTAATTTAATTGAAAAAAAGCATTTCATAAAGTACCCTGTTTTTAATTATACGCTTCAAACAAAAATTATTCTTCATTTTACTAACTATATATAATAGGATTTCGAAGTATTGAATTAACTGCTTAATTAAACATTTTCCGAATAACTTTGTTATTTTTACCAAGTTAAAATGCAAACAGTTATGGAAATTAATCTATTTGCGATGAAAATGATCCTGAGATGATTTATTACTTTTTTGTGCAGCAGTGAATTATCTTTACGTTTCACTAGTTAAATTAATCTACATCTCTTATATGCAGGCAGGTAGATAGGATATTTATTCCAGCAAAATTCTCTTTATTTCCACTTAGTGAAAATCGATGAATTTCATGAACATTTTGAATGGTTTCTTGAAACATGTAAAGTGAACAACTTATTAATAGTTTACTGTATAACTTTTAAATTAAATTTGCTGACAAAGTTTATAAAAATCATTCTTAAATATGTTCAAAGTTGCATCAATATTAAGCAAATTTATGTCAATAGTTTGTATTACAATAGGTTAGTTTCCTTTTATGTACATCTCGTATACTTATTAAAGTAAAAAAAAAATGTTGCATTGCATCATACATTATTCTATTATAATTTATGTACGAACTTGATTTTCTATTGTTAAACTCATGTGATATTCCCCAACTATTTAAAATTTAAAAATAAATCTCAAATATATATAAAATCATGCAATTTTTTATAATCACAAAATATATTTTCACTGAAAATAAAAAAGTCAGTAAGTACTCTGTGTATAATTAAATACTGCAAGTAAAAAAAATCTTCATTTTACTAACTGTACATAATAGGATTTCTCATGTATTGAATAATTAAAAATTAATAAGTAAAAACTATTTAATTAAATATTTTTAAAATAATTTTGTTATTTTTACCATATTAAAATTCGAATAATTACAGAGATTAATTCACTTGTGATGAAAATGATGCAGAGATGAATCATTACATTCTTTTGCAGCAGTCAGTTATCTTCATGCTTCATTAATTGAATTTCTGTACAGCTCATTTTACGCAGGCCGGTAGATAATATCTTTCTTCCAGCAACATTCTTTGTATTTTCAGTTAGTGAAAATTATTATATAGAAATGGAATGCGCATAAAAATGATAATTTATAGCCCAATTTCTTTGTAAAATATCAAAATCATAGAAAAATGATTTCTTTATTAAATATAATAACGATATAAAATATCCGTTAAATAGATTTGACTTGCATATTCCATTTTTATGAACATTACAAAAAACATTCCAAATGATGCTCAGTACAATACATAAGATATTCTTCCAAATGTACTAAATGTACGGCTTCTAATTATATGTATTTTATGCTTTCATTATTTGAACAATTTAACTGATTGTATACCGTATGAAAAATTAAATTACAGGCAAACCTACGAAAAGCATGTGGAAGTTATTTGCTTAACTGAAAAGAATCAAAAATGCATAAAATTTTAAAAATGGATACATTAATATGAATGTCACCCATAATAAAATTATCCGACTTGTAATAGCTAAGAATTGTTTTCAGTATTCAAAATTTTATTATTCAAATATTTCAAATTTCTTTGTGCAATTTATCATTATTCCTAATTTGAAATTTCCATTGTTCTGTTTAACCCTCTAAGTGTTTGGAACATAATATTCCTTACACTAAGCTCCAGGTTTTACTGCAATGTAAGCAATATTTAAGATAATATAATGATAACTCTATGGATTTAATAATTTTTAATGCATTTCAGAATGATTAATACTGTTAAGGATTACATTCATGTTTGTAATTGAGGTTTTTTTTTTATAATGTTGAAAGAATCACTTTGTCTTAGCATTTAAAACAAAATGCAAAGAAAACAACATTACAATTTTTACCCTTTTGCAAGACGCTTGGAGGGTTAAATATAGCTCAAATAATTAAAATCTTGCATTTTTTTTATCTCAAAAAAAAAAAAAAAAAAAAAAAAAAAAAAAAAAAAAAAAAAAACGAAAAAAAAAAACTTTTCAGAAATTACCTTGTGAATAATAAAATACTTGAAGCAAAACTTAGTCTCGAAATTACACTGTACATTTTAGGATTTTTCTAATATTGAATTAGATACTTAATTCAACATTTCAAGAATACCTTTGTTATTTTTACCAAGTTAAAATGCAAACATTTGCGGAAATTAATGCATTTGTGATGAAAATGATGCTAAGATGATTTATTATATTTTTTCCGCAGTCAATTATCTTTAAGCTTCACTAATTGAATTTCTCTAAATCTCATTATACGCAGGCAGGTAGATAGGATCTTTATTGCAGTAAAATTCACTGTACTTCCATTTAGAAATTATTATCTTATTCATTGATAAAAATTTCGAAAGTTTTCTAGAAGTAAGTAAAGTGAACAACTAATATATAGCTTATCGAATAACTTTAAAAATAAATTTGAGGTAAAATGTAAAATTTAACGTTTAAAAATGTTGAAAGTAGCATCATTATTAAACAAACTTATGACAATATTTTGTATTGCAATATGTGAGCTTTCTTTAATGGGCACCAGTTATACTTATTAAAGTAAAATAATATTGCACTGCATCATAAATTATTCTATAATAATTTATTATGAATTACCTTTTTCATCATTAAACTCGTATGATATTCTCCAACTTTCTAACTTTTTTTTGCATCATAAACTTTGTCATATACCATAATTGGTTCTTAAATATTTCAACTTGTGATAATTTTTTTTATTTAAAGTGAACTGTCTGTCGAAATACCGATGGAACGATAATTTCCCTTATATTTTCTAACACCTTTTTCGTCTTCCTAAATGTTTTGTCCACTTAACGTTAAAATCATACACTAATATGGAGTAGGTTTCCTCGATGTTATAGCATTAATGACAAAAATTTCATCGTTTTTTATCGCCCTTATATCCATTTATATGCATCGCAAAGTGTTAATTTTAATTTTAAAGAAAAATAAAAACAGCACTTTCAAATGATAGTTTGTTTTAAAACTGTGATTCAATTTATCAATTTTCTGTGACATTTTAAATTATATAAAAGCATGATAATTTTTTGAATAACTAAGCAATTAAAGTAATAATCTAGAGAAACTATGAAGAAAATGATTGTGTTACTACAGTTGGCAATTTACTGTCCAAACTAGGTAATAGACAACAATAGAAATAAATAAAAAAAATATTTTTTTTCAAATTGCTAAATTAAAAAAAAATTTCTTTATTTATTTATTTTCCATTTAAATATTCTTTTTTAAATAGGCTCACTTTCATGTTCTTTCATAATGTATGCAGTGTTGAGTGGAGTACATATGATTACTATTGACGGTTTAACAGCTTGAGAAGTTATGAGATAAAATTTACCCCTGCGAATTATAATCAAGAGTTCCGCAGGAAACTTTTAAAGAATTTTATCTTTCAACTGTTTCCGGAAAAAATTATAAAATTGCTAGACAACGTTTAAATATTTTCGGTGTGGATTCAATATTACGGAAACGCATTTATTTGCCATTGAAAAAGTTATAGTCAGTTATACACTGCTCAAAACAATTAAAGGATATTTGAAGTTTTATAAAATAAAGATATAAACGAAATTTTTTTGCCGAAAATAGAAGAAGAGAATCACAAATGCAAATTTTTCCGGTTTTAAAACTGTGGAGTATGCAAATTTTGAGTTCGACATCAAAAACGTCGCTTCAGCGGCAGCGAATGAAATTTGACTTTCAACTGGATAAAAGAGAATGAAGACAAGGATGATCGGCATTCAGTGATTGCTTTGTTCCGATGAGTACGATGTCTCAGCGAAGTCATTTGACAGATTCAGAAGTTTTGAGAATTGTTGGTAGGTTAGAAAGGGGCCAAACTCAAGCCGAAGTAGCGCAAGCATCGGAGTGTCACAAAATGTCATTTCCAGGATCTGGAACCGTTTTTTGGAGAGTGGATGTGCAGGCCGAAGACCAGGGAAAGGTCGTAGACGGGTAACAGCGCCCAATGAAGATCGGAATTTAGCGTTAACAGCTCGGAGACACCGAAACATAAACGCTACTCTTCTCCAACAACACCTTCGCTCGGCTGCAGACACCACGATTTCAACTCAAACTGTCCGAAACCGGTTCTATGCTGTAGGTCTGAATGCTCGCCGACCGATGATATGTGTTAGATTGACATCAAGGCATCGTCGCGACTGCAGGGAGTGGGCAACCGACCATGTCAACTGGAGGAGAAATGAATGGAGCAATATTCTGTTTCTGACGAGTTCCTTTTTTCTGTGCATCCGGATAATAGGCATATTTTCATCTGGAGGGACCGTGGCAGTAGGAATAATCCTGCTTTCGTGCACGAAAGTGTCAGATTTGGCGGTGGAGGAGTGTTGGTGTATGGTGGCATCTCCATTGACGGGCGCACTAACCTCTACATAATTCGAGATGGATCTCGCCGATATAGGGATGAGACCCTCAGACCTATTGTAGTCCCTTACGCTGCAGCAATCGGAGATAACTTCATTTTATAGGACGATAACTGTAGGTCACATCGTGCAAACCTGGTGGAGGATTTCCTTTTCGAGGAAGGAATCGCTCGAATGGAATGGCCAGCATGTTCTCCAGACATGAATCCAATCGAGAACGTTTGGGACGTTCTAGGAAGACGAGTTTCTGGCCGCCAACAACCCCCACAAACTCTCCAAGAACTGGAAAGTGCTCTTCTGGAAGAGTGGGGGCAAAATACCCCAACTCGTCATTAATAGCCTCATTTTGAGTCCATGCCTCAAAGGTGTTCAACGTTGCTGGCCGCCCGTGGAAACCATACCCCCTACTGAAAATGATTTTCTTTGAAGAAAACACCTTTTCTTATTCTTTTTTCTCATATGCACAAATTGGGTTATTTTCCTTTTGTACACAAATGCGCAATAAAATGCATTTTTTCTGCCAAACATATGTAATTTATTCTCATATAACCTACTATGTCTGTCGACCATGTATCAATCAGCTAAAAAGTTTCCCAGATACAAAATCCATCTAAAACTGCAATATCCTTTAATTGCTTTGAGCAGTGTAATTTACATTGCTCAAATGCATATCATATGATAAGATATAATATTATATATATGATAAAGCAGGAGGACCAAAAACATTGGTCAAATTAAGTTTAAAAATTGTCTTATGATTATGTTTGTCGGAAAATCATTCGAAATTGAATATTCCCGCGGTGCTTTATCTGTGTAATATAAAAGTAAAATCACGCTTTTTATTTAAAAAAAATTGCATTTTATTGCTATTTTCGAAGAAAAAATTAGATTAAATATTTATGTCCTCCCCGCCCCGACTTTTTTTTTATTTACTAGAGGGCGTTATAATATTGAATAAATTTTGAATTTTTTCAATACTACTCTACACATTTTTTTGAAAATAAGAAAAAATAATAATAATTCTTTAACAAAACTTTTCTCTCATTTTCGAATTCTGTAGCCAGAGTGAGTTATCCAGAATGAAATATTCAAATATATTCTGAAACTTCAAATCTACAATTATAATCTACAACTACAATCTCAAACTTCAAAAATAATCTACAGTAGTCATATAATATCTTAAATAAAAAGCTATGTGCCCAATAATATTATTGTTCATACATGCACTATCTTCTCCCTCATTATCCTCTGTATCTAGCTGTTCTATACAAGGCTTTAGTGCTTATAAATTAGTAATTTTTTTATTAATTAGAGAAGAATGTTTTTAAAAGAAATATTGTTGAATTTTTTCTGTAAGATACGCGATCACAAATACTAGCATATTTCAGAACAGCATAGATGCGCTATCTGAAAATGAATGAATAATATCATATATTTTATCTTGTTAACAATAAATTACATTTGATAAAATATACAATTATTTCCATTTTATACAACTAAACAGCATACGCTATGGTCCTCTTATAAACAATTTATTAAAAAATCGATATAAATTTCAAATAAAATATGACATACTTATTTTATACATGACTATTTTCAGATCATTTGAAAAATATGAACAATAATGTACTAATGTCATAAACATGATATGTTGCCGGTTGTATTGTACTATAAAATTCTCTTTTAAGAGATACGTGACTGAAAAATAGATTTGAAGGGTATTTTTTACAACATTTACAATATTATGTTCAAAGAAGAACAAAATTTACATTTTTATATTTAAAAATGTATATGTGATTTTTTGGAGATAACAACCTTTCATTCTTTGTTTTTGAAGATTATATTTTATGTTTTTTTTTCATATTACAATATTTGACTCTATTATGAATATTTTTATCTAGAAAAAATAACGTTTACGAAATTTACGAAAAAATCTTTTTGAAAAAAGTCATATAATTGCTGAACGGATCAGTTAAAAACCAGAAAATTTTAACAGCTTTTAAAGATATTCTGTGATGATCAGTGATATTCAGTTGAATATAATACAAAGTATGAAAAACACTTTCCAAAATTGTGTCATACATATTTATTTATTTATTTATACCTTTCAACGTTTTTTAACTTTTTCATATAAGCTGGTGAAAAAGTGACAAAATGATCGTATTTGGTTTTTTGAAATGCCCTAAAGCATTAAGCCATGAAAATTTGTGAATAGCTTTCAATAGATGAATACACATTTGATCTTATTTTAACAAGTAAATAAAATTGTAGGCATTTGGAATACAGAAATGAATGCTGTTTCATATAAAATATCATTCTTTTATTTTATATTGTCCACCCATATTATGATTTATATTTGTTTAACAACTTATAATATAATACACAATTAAAGAAATGTAAAATAATAAATGATTTCAGATAATGTGTAAAAATAACTTTTAGTATGCATATCTTATCCTATAATGCGAGCAAAAATTGGGTGTGTGTGTAAATTTTATCACAAAAACGGCTAACGATTTTCGCAAAAATTTGGATTTTACCATTTTTGGGCACGAGAGGACCATTGGGCTAGGTCACATGTTCGAGAAAATTCTATTATTCGGTCGTTTTGTGTCGTAATGGGTCAGGATCAAGCTATTTATATCTAGAGAACGGCTTAATCGATTTTAAGGTTATTTTGTATGCAATCATTTTTTGGCACGAGAAAACAATTGGGCTGGGTCACATGTTCGGAAAATTTTGATTATTGGGCAATTTTTGGGTCATTATGGGTCCAGCCATTTTTATCTAAAAAACGGCTCTAACGATTTTGACCAAATTTTATATTTTATCGTTTTGTATTACAAGAAGACCATTGGGTTAGGTAACATGTTCGAGAAAATTCGGTTAGTGGGTCATTTTTGGGGTCATTGTGGGTCATGCTACTTTTATCTAGAGATTTTCTCAGGCAAGTTTGACTAAAAATTGTATTTTATTCTTTTCGGGTACGAGAAAAACATTGGACAAGCTGTATATATTTAAAGAACGGCAGAATCAGTTTCATCGAAATTTTGCCTGTAACAGTTTTTTCACACGAGAAAGCTAATGGGCTAGTCACATGGTCGACAGATTTTGATTATAAGAGTCATTTGTGGGTCATGATGGGTCATAATGGGTCATGGTCAAGCGATATCTAAAGAACAGGTGTATCGATTTTAACGAAATTTAGTATACAATATTTTTTTGGCACGAGAAAACTATTGGGCTAGGTCTCATGTTCGGGAAATTTCGATTACTTGGTTATTTTGGGTCATACATTGTCTGCGTCAAGCTATTTATATTTAAAAAACGGTAGGATCGATTTTAACGAAATTTTGTATACAGCATTTTTTTGGCACGATAATACTATTGGTCTGGGTCACATGTTTGAAAAATGCAGATAAGTGTTTCTTTATCGGGTCATTATGGGTCAAACCAATTTTATCTAAAAAAAGGCTCTAACGATTACTACAAATTAAAATTTCCAAATATTGTCGACCAAATTTTGGATTCCACAGTTTGGATTAAGTCACGTGTTTGAGAAAATTCGCTTAGTGGATCATTTTTGGGTCATTGTGGGTCGCGCTAATTGTATCTAGAAAATGACTTCCTCAATTTTGATTAAATTTTGCATTCTATAGTTTTCGGACATGAGAAAATCATTTCGCTAGGTCACGTGTTTGAGAAAATACGAGTAATGGGTCATTTTGGATTATAATGGATCAGGGTCCAGCGAATTATATCTAAAAAACGGCTCAATCGATTTTATCAAAATTTTGTATCCAAATAATGTTTTTCGGCAAGAAAAAATTATTGGACAAGGTTAAATATTTCAGAGATTTTGATTATAGGGGTCATTTGTGGGTCATGAAGGCTCACCATAATTTTATCTAGAAAACAGCTCTCACCATTTTGACTATACTTTGTATTATACTGTTTTCGGGCAAGAGAAAACAATTGAGCTCGGACGCATGTTTGAAAATTTGATTAATGTGTCATTTTGTTTGGGTCGTAATGTGTCAGGTTCATTCTAATTATATTTAACCAACAACTCAATCAATTGTAACTAAAATTTTAATTGAAAGGTATTTTGGCACAAGAAGGCCTGTGGCCTTTGTCGCACATTAGAAAAAATTTGATTAGTGAGTCATTTGTGGATCTCTGTGGGTCACGCTAACTTTAACAAGAAAATGGCTTTCGTGATTTTGACTAATGCTTGTATTATTTCTTTTTTGAGTACGATAAAAGTATTGGGCTAGATCACATGTTCGAGAAACTTCGATGAGTGGGCCATAATGAGTCAAGGTCAAGCTAATTATTTCCTAAAACGGCTAAATCGATTTGAGCTAAATTTTGTATTTTATAGTTTCTGTAAATAAAAATATTATAAAATAAATTATTTATAGCAAAATTATGCAGCGAGAATTTCATTTTATATAAAATTTAATACAGAGTTTACTTTAACAGAGCATGGCTCGTGTTCCCCTCTAGTTATTATTTGCCACAATATAATTTGCTTTAATCAAATTGAATTTATTTTTTTTATCAAAAATCTAGAAAAGCAGCTTTATATTGTGTTTTTATAACGTACATAATAATAGTATGTATAAATAATACATTTTACAAACCATTACTAAACGCCAAAATTAGGATTTCTTACTGACGAAACAGATTAATTAGGTTATTTCGCATACTGGTAACATAGTGTTCAAATAATTTGTGTAATATATATAGAGGGTGTCCAGTAAATAACACCCTGATTTCAAAATTAAATTTCTCAAAAACAAAGATCGATAGTAATATGCGGTAAACGGTTTTTTCATTAGGTAAGCTGTAAAAATCTTATACAGAAATTTCAAACAGTGAATATTTTTTGAAAAATTGCGTTCTGATTGCATAGAATGCTTTGATTTCACATTTTTCTTGTTATAGATTGCCTGCAGAGAAATAATTTTTTAGCTTACAGTGCAACATTTTAAAGATTTTTCGAATTAAATTTTTTGAATTTCGAAATTTCAAAAATTGAATAAAAAAAACTATGAAATATGGCAATTTAAGCCGAAAAACACGTTCTCTAGCAGCAATCTAAAGCAAGAAAAATGTCAAATAAAAGCATGCTTTGCAATCAGAACACAATCTTTTAAAAATATTTACCGTTCGAAACTTTTGTATAAGATTTTTACAGCTTACCTGATAAACAAACAGTTTACTGCATAATTCTATTGATGTTTGTTTTTGAGAAATTTAATTTTGAAATCAGGGTGTTATTTGCTGGACACCCTGTATGTATATATATATATATATATATATGCCACTTTTAAAAGTAGACATGAATAAAATTTAAATATAAAAATGATACTTAATAAAATTTAATTAGGTAGAAAAGTGGTGGATTTCTTTTCTTAATTTTGCGTATCGTATTATGGCAATTTAACTGCAACTTGTTCCTACCAAAATTACAATACTTGGTAACACGTTAACGTGACTGCCGTCATTTATGAATTTCTTCATTCTATTTGATCCTGTCGAAATTGCTTTCGAACAAGACGCTCGTATAATTTTTATATTAAATTTTTCTATTAGTACAAATGAGATCGTTTTTAATATCGCAGAAGATTTAATATTCGAAAACTTAAAAGAATATTATTCGAAATGAGTATAGTTACGAATTAACTAAAAACTCTAAAGGAACAAATAGGAGTGTGGAGATTTATGTACGTTTTTACGCCGAATAAATTTTTATCATCGATTCCTACCGCAAGCAGCTGACGACCATGTCAATTAAATAAATACTTTAATGGAAACAAATAAGATAACAGAGTTGAATGTGGAAGCTAAACAAACTTTTGATGACAGCAAACAACAGTTGGCAAATGCAGCGTTATATGTTCAACCTTGAAAAGCGTCAGATTTGTTTTTTTAGGGCCGACACTTCAGATTTCACTATCGGGGATACGCTCAGTCAAGTGACGAATAACTAATTTCAACTATTAAATTCTTTCTCACAGAAACTGTCTTACATAGAAAAGCAGTACAGTGCATACAATAGATAATTATTAACTGCCCATTCGGCTGTTCGACATTTACAATACATGAGTGAAGGTAGGACATTTTGAATTTATACCGACGACAATGATTTAACTTTCGTTTTTCCTCAAAGTGTTTTGCGTCATAAAGGAAGGAATATTATGTATCACAATTCACAACAAATTTGCGTTATGTAAAAGGTTTAGATTATATCGTTGCAGACATTTGCTATAGAATTGCAAACATAGAAATGCCTTCGCCAATTCATTACATAAATCTGGCTAATGCACAAGCTATTTACTCTGAATTACAAGACTTATTGAAGGATCTGACTATTGAAGGATCTGATCTTGACGTCACAATGACGTCATTGTGACGTCACTGTGACCATACATACAATGAGGGTCTTATCTCCCAGCTGTTTTGCATTTGCATTCCATGATTGTTCGTTGGAATCTATGGATCTCCTGGCAATCCCGGAGACCTTTATCGCAAAGGAACAGACCTTCGGCTCGCATGGCGTCGCGGAACTGTGGACCTGATTTTCGGTACTCAAGTTTTCTTTTTATCAATGGACATCTCTTACAACAACTCATCTTTGTCTGTCACGAAGGCGATTTGCGCTCTAGCGGCTAATTTATTATGTGTTTTATGTTATATGTTTTTTAATGTGTCTTCTCTGCCTAAGGATTGAAAACATTTGTTGTGAATCCAGGTGGAGCAAATGATGTCTACACCGGATCCTTGCTACCAGGCAATTATGCTCCATTTAAGGATAAAATAAAAAACATGTCCACGTGAAATATTCGGACCTTAGCCACCCTATTAAGAATACTGCTACGTTTTGACGATGACAAACCGGAAAACGCATGGTCCCGAAGTCATTCTCAAAGAAGATATCATTGCAGAAACGGCTCCACGGACATTTTTGTTTATGTGGATTTTCATTCCGGAGTGCCTACGAATACGGAATGCTATACTGATCCAGGTCGACAGTTTGAAACGGAAGTATTAAAGTCTCTAGCTCGACATTTTATAATAACAAAACTCGGAATAACTTCATTTAAACCGAAAGCCAACGGCACTATACCCGTAAGGCATGGTGACGTCACTGCGACGTCGTTGTGAAGTCACATTGTGACTTTGTGACCATCGATTAACGATGTGACGTCGATGTGAAGTCACAGTGACTAAAATGTGAAGTCGTTATGGCCGTTTTAGAGCTTGTTTGTGACGTTTACAAAGTGGCCACAAAGTGACAAATTTTTGAAAAATATGTCACTTGTGACTAATTTGACATTAACATTGTGACAAAACTCTGACAAAAGCAATGATGTTTAAATTACCAGAAACGTGTTTTTAAGAGTAAATAAAATGTTTTGAAGAATACTTGTAATTTTCTAAAAATTTTTAATAAAGTCACATCTCAGTCACAATGTGACGTCTCTGCGTGGTGGCATTTTGGTCACAGATGTTATGTGAGCAAAGTGACTCACAGTGACGTCATCGTGACGTCACTGTAAGTAGACATGAATAAAATACTCATTGTGACCATGAATGCTATTAGGGTATGTTAATTGTATAGGCCGTTAAAAGCTTCTATCAAATACCACATGACAGAACGACGGACACATACTTAATAATTTGAGCGGATCGGCCTTAGATATTCGTAAAAGAAGATATTGGTTCAAGAGAATCGGAAATTGTGTATGGTATTACGTTGAGACTGCCAGGTGAATTCTTAGATTTGCGACCATATTCGGATCCAGATCTCATACAACTCGTGGATAACCTGAGAGAAACCACGAAAAAATTGCAAACCATACATCCTACAAATCATAGCGTCACACAGCATTCATCTACCAGAATTTCAAGTTGTTTCGCCCATATCTTTGTCAGGCATCATGCATCCATGATACCATTCCAGCCTACCTACGACGTTACGGCTGGACAATTTAAAGTCTTTTTCCGTTCAGTGAAATGGTTTATATTTAACTTTAAAGCAAAAAAAAAAAAAAAAAAAAAAAAAAAAAAAAAAAATTGTATTTTTCGTTTGATTAAAACTAATATTTCTACTCAATGAGCCGTTAAATGTATTTGCAACCAAGAAAATTCTTAAACAACCAAATAGAAAAGAACACCAAAAATATGACTTTTAAAAATATCGAGATCTGATAAAAGAGTTTATTTTTCTGGCCGGTTTCTTGACTGAAGACGTTTGGAAGAAGGAAGTGCTATGCCTCCTTAACTTTAACAAAATTTACAATCTCTCGTAATACGGTCATGTGACTGTCAATACTAGCATGACTACTTTCGAAGAAGATGTATCAGTTGTACTGACTTTTTCTCCTAGGGTAAACCGCATCATTTTTCATATCCCAGAAGGTATAATATTCTAAGATTAAAAAGAATATTATTAGAAATGAATGTGCTTGTGTGTTAACTTATACTTTAATATATTCCCTTAACAATACATTTATCATCAAGTCAAAAAAGTAATCTTACTAAATTCGACGTATCCCAAGGTATCATGAAACAATTACTCAGCTACTTATACAGCAAGCAAACATCGCTGTAAAGAAACATTAGTCATCTCACAAATCTTCAATTAAAGGCAAACGTCTATTTAACGAAGTCCCTACTCTCTAAATTTTCTACTTAACGAAAAATTCTGCTGAACTTTGAGTGATATTAACATAAAAAAATAGTCTCTATATTATGAAAACTATAATGAGAGTCATGAAGTTTAATCGAAATTCTTGCACGTATAACATTCAAGCTACGAGTTTAGTGGATCGCATAAAAATAAATTATGTATTTGTTTAATCATTTCCATTAAAAATATCAAGTGCAAAATATTTTTGATTAAATAAGAATTACATTGCACTTTCACGAAAATATTACAGTGAATTCTTCGGATACTTACAAAAGTGCAAAAATTCTTATGAACAATGTATTTTTTTTAAGTATCCTCTAAAAAGTTGCATTACAAAAGTCTTTAAGAAGTAACTGTTGAGAATACTGAAAAAGAGAAAAGATACGCTACGCTTCAGTTTTTGTTTCCCGCTATTCATTATGTATTTTATTATATATTATTCTAATTAAATATTTATAACGCCTACATTGAACAAAAGTTACTACAAGAAATAAAATATATTTCTCCAATATTTCTTTTTTATGTGTATTTTGCATTTTATGAATTTTATGCATATGTATTTTATTATACAAATTCATCAGTTAAGTTCCTTTCTATTTAACAAATTATCTTTACAATGAAGTGTTTAAGTACAACGATGAGGCTTCGTTAAATGGAAGTTCACTGTAGTAAAGTAATTATTTGGTCACTTAATTGGAGGTTTATTATCAAAGTTTATTTAAAAATAAGTAAAACACAATCTCTTAACAAGTTACAACATTCTCTCTACTTTCTACTTTTATTTATATTCGACACACATGGCGAGATAACCTTTTTATGTATCTAAGTAATGGTCTCATTTTCCTTTTTTGGGGAACTAAAACCAAAATCTGTAGATGCAACTTTTTCTCCTTTTTTATAGGGAAAGGAGGAATACCGAAGCAAGTGAAGACAAAGAGTTCATTTGAATTTCTTACGTGTATAGTACGACCGCTAAGTATTGAATTAGGCGAAACAATAGTCCCAGACGCTGGTAGTATGAAATGATGCATTTTTCTAGTTCTCAACACTAATAAGTAATGAAATTTCTTCATTATAACTAAATAAGTTATAGTGTTTTAAATCTTTGTCCTTAGTCTGTTTGATCAACTTGTTAATCATTTAGTGGCGCTTTACACAAAAAAGGACATTCAATTTTAATATTACTCGCAATCAGAATATTTATTTTCTTTCCTTTATAAAACGAAAAAATAAAGAATTATTTATTTTCAAATGAATTTATTTATCAATTCCGGTGTCAGCCTATCATTTCTTCAGTTTGTGAGACAAATTATAAGGCGAAAGAGAGGGTTAAATGCTATTTGCTCGAAAACGCCAAGTCGTGTAAATTATACCATAGACCAAAGTGTTTTTTATTACATTATTCCATACAAAGTATTTCATTCAAACTCTTTCTAGTCAAAAGTATTTTATTTAAAAGGGAGAATACATATGATCCAGTAATGCCTGCAGAGAAATGTTTATTCTGAACATCTCTAGTCTACATTTCTGCTGAGGGCATTTGTATTTTTACACTCGTCATACTGATTTTCTCTCCGTTTTATTTCATATTACAATGATTAAACATTTAAAATTAAAAAAAAAAGTTATATTTATTCTTAATTTGTGTCACTTTAGCTTGTGTTCATTAAAATTAATCCTGAAAAATGGTGATTTAATACTTTAAATCCGACTATACAAAGATTAGGTGGATGAAGTGACAATTTTGTAATTTTTCTTTACAGTAAGAGTATATTTAATCTTTTCTGTAGTAAAATTGTAATTTAAACTAAAGACATTATATTAACTTTGGTAATTGTTCTCTTGAACTTTAATGAATAAAAGTATATCATAAAACGATTAAAACAAAGAATGGTCAAATTACAGCAGATAATCTAATTTACTCAAATTAGCGTAAGATTTGAGAGAAATCCTCCGTTGCAGATTCCTATACCAAGAAACAACCTCCATAAAAAAGAATTGAAAATAAGCATACATATTATTATTGTAAAAATGCTTATAAAAAACTCACTTTATAAAAGAAATGCTGGACAACTATGGCCTTAAAAATAATCTTAATCTTCAAGTATAACTTATGTATATATATATATATCTATATATTGCACTTTGCATTACCTTGGATTTCTAAAAAAAATGCGCAATACGAAACTAATATTCATACACTAACTGTGAATCATTATGCTATAATTATGCTCTACATATCTGATATGTTAACTTATTTAAAATCACTAACACTTGCAGTATGAACTATTTGTAAAATTTAAACATTCACACCGATTTACAATTAATATATATTATATCAATCGACATTTCTAATTGAATTACATTGCATAATCACATTCACCTGTTAAGAAATTCATGTATTTCGACAGAGATATTAGTTAACTAAAGTAAGTATTGAAAACAGGTAACTTGCAAGACAAATACTGCTTCGAACAACGAAAACAAGTAGACTTACTCATTTCCGTGTAAAATATTTATTCAATATTTAAAGAAGATAGATATTGCGGATATTAGTAGTTTTGCATATGGTTTTTATAATTTCGGTAATGATTCGTTTTATCGTGTAATCGTTTTTTCGTGTTTTATTTTGTCTTGTTATTTTCAAAAGGTACAAATCTAATGTGATATTTATAGTATTATTTTAACCATTTGTGGTCAGAAGACCCATTTTGAAAAATATTGACTCAGATGTTAGAACACATCATTTTAAGCATGTAAAAATTAGTTAATTTTTTTTAAAGTAAAATTAAAATAATTATGGACTAAAATGTATTTTTATCACATCTACAATAAACAGATTTTGATATACTTCTCCTAAATATTCTCTATTTTCTAATACAAAATACCTTTAGAAAATACCTTTAGAAAATCTACTTTCGGAATTCTGTAGCTTTTTAAATTTGACTAAATTTACTAAGCTATTCTTTTGCAATATCATCCTGAAGCTTCTCAAGTAATAAACATAACTTTGGTACGATAAATTAATTCAATATCATCGTCTGCTGAGAATTCTAGTGGTCAACTAGTAATAACTGATGTGTTGGAAAATAGGAACAGCAAATAAAATCCTTTTTAAAACCAACAGTGTAAATGATATTGACTTTTGGATATGTTGCAGATCTTCAAAACGATGATACAAAGGGTTAATATATATAGAAACAGTGCCTTTTTGCTACATATCAAAAAATCAATATATGATATTGCAGCAAACTTTAGCCATTTAAATTTATTTAACTATAAGCAAAATATAATAATTTTAAATATAATTTTATATGATCAAAATATAAATATTTAAATACTTTTCTATTATAAGACAACCATCGTAATTTGACTGATAAACGCTAAAATAATAAAACTAATACCATACATTAAAAGTACTACCAGATTAAACGAAATGAGAAGGTTGTAAGAAATATGTACTATAGTTTAAATACTTGCAGGCGGGTAGTAACGATAATTTTCATATACTTCGAAATACAAATGCCGATGTTATTTTTTACATTAGATAAATAACGACAATATAGTGTTTAACGGATCCTTGATATAAATTGAGAGTTTTTTATATTGTAAAATACCGTACGTTTTCCTAAATATTAAATTGATTTTTAAAACAACTACAAGGCTGCGTATGATGACTTTATGCTATGTATTATAAGTAAATAAAAACTAATTTTGAAGAAAAAGGCCAAAAAAATGTGTACATACCCACAGTTCTTTAAATGTATTGTTCTAAAATATTCAGCACCATATCTTTTACTTCAATAACCGTTTAGCACTATGATCCTTTAACTCTATTTTTTAAGTCAATAGTTAAATATTCAAAAATTTGAATTATTTCATGTTTTCAAAGGAACTCAAAAGCCATTATTTTAAAATTCAGACAAAAAAAGGATAATTTAATAAGTATATTTTTTTTTATTAGATTGCTATTTTTTAAATTGAAATACGTGATATTTAATGAGTAATGTGCAATTCTGATGATCACGAAAAGTTCCGTTTTTCTTATCGAAAAATATTAAAGTTCAAGATTGCGAATACCACTTTTCATGACAGTGAAATGTCAATATGATTGGAGTGCTATATTTCTAGCAACCAGCAACATTCCAAAATTATTTTCGCATAAACTATTAGTATAACACTATCTGCTTACTTTTTTTTTCTAAGGGGCCGTGTTACTTTACATTATTATGATGTCACAAAACACACTTAAAATGACGATTTTGCCCTTGAAAATAAAAGCAAATAATAAATATTCTATGTAAAAAATTGTTTGTTAAAATACTCATTTAAGAGCACTTCTAAATAAAATACATGTTATTTACATAAATTAAAGTTCGAAAAGTAACATTTCAGGTGCGTTCGTAATTATGTTAATAGTATATATAAATATGTAATATAATTATGTAATATAGTTATGTATAACCTATAGCTGTCGTTCAGTCCGTTCGTCTGTCCGTCCATACAAAATTATTCTATTACATAATGGTATAGGAAGATTATTGTTTGGTGCGCGTTTTAATCGTAATTAACTATTTAATATTTTATGAGATTCATATGCGTTGCTGAGGTACAATAAAAGTTACTTCCAGCATATTTACAGGAACACAAAAAAGGATTTCGACGACTATACTATATCCGAAGTACTGTCTACTATAACAGCAATATCTGAATATTTTAAAAACTTTGTTATCGTACGAACGCACCTTTATTTGCTACTCTTCACGTGAAATTTCCAACTTGTTTCTAATGAAATCGGATTTAAAGTAATTTATTTTAATATGCTTATTAAAATCAATCTATTTTTTCTAAGGCGCCATGTTACTTTACATTATTATGATGCCACAAAATACACTCAAAATGACGATTTTGCCCTTGAAAATAAACGCAAATAAAAATTATTCAAGGTTAAAAAAAAAAGTTTGTTAAAATAATCATTTAAGACCACTTCTAAGTGAAATAAGCGTTATTTACATAAATTATAAACAAGTACGAAACGTCACTTTTACTTACCCATCATACGTAGTATGCGATAAGTCTTGCAATCGTTTTGAAAATCGAAAAAAAATTTTGACGGATTTACACGTTTCAGACACTGGAGATTCCAAAAAACATATTTTTAGAAAAAAAAATGTCGTCTGTCCGTCTGTGTGTCTGTCTGTCTGTAACCACTCTATCTCCCGAACAAATTGAAATAGAGACTTGAAATTTTGTGTATAATTAGTATGTAAGAATAGGACGAAGCCTATTTAATATCAGTAACCTCGATTATCTGGAACTGTTTTTTTCGGACTCTCAAAAATTCGTTCTGATGAAAGGTGTACCAAAATTTTCGATTTTTTTTATTTTAAGGAGTGGACAGGAAATACAATAAAATAACACAAATTTTTCATAAAGAACGAAGTCAATCGGATTATTAAATGCTGAGATATGTGTAGTCCTGTTTTCCACATTCATCGATTTTTCATGACCCTGTATTTCATTCAAATTTCGATTCAAAGATAGATTTTAATTAAAAAGGAGACGTTTAATCCAAAGAAGTAAACTGGTAGTTAATATGATTATTATTCTGGGAGTTATAAGGATGTTTCTTTTACGCAATCCGGTACTTTTTGAATATTTTGGCGTTTTATATAATTTAACGAATTTTCCTCATCAGCAGTTCATTAATAGAGCATTAATATGTATATTAAAACTATTTAAATATGCGTTTAAATTTTATTTTGGAATTGCGATGCATTCTATAGATAATTTACACGCGTTTTATTTTCATATTTTATATTATGCATATTTATGATGGGTAAGTATTACGGTGCCCCCCCCCCCCGCCAATGACTAGTTTTTGATTGTAATAAGATGTAGTGTAACTTATTTTAATACTATATTTTTATAAATAAGATTTGCATGTCAAAACACATAAACTTGTTTAATGGTACACGTAAGTAAGTATCTGCTTCTGCAGAAATAATTATGTTAAAGGATGAATATGAATTAAAAATGCATCAAATTATAAAGACAAAAGCTTTTTGTTGAATAATTAGTTCTTTAGACTAATCTATAGACTTTATAACATTTTATCATCAAACTGTCAAACAAATTCATGTAAAATTTCTTGTTTATATGTGCCATTGAGCGAGTTTATTTTTTCTAACGTTCAGTGCAAAAATTATGTCTGTAATTCAAGAGATGTAAATTTATGGAATTTTGTATTCTTACAACGATTCATCGGAACACTGCATAAAAAAGGTTACGGTTACAAATTAAGGTCTAGTTAATTCCAGTTTCCTAAAAATTATTAGTAACCGGACATGTCTTTTCTTTTGATTTACAGTGCAAAAGTATATCTGCTTCGTAGATTTTTGTTGCTGCCGCTCCATCAAGAGTTTTTGGAATCCCATCTTTCAAGAGAAAACTCATAAATTTACAGATTTTTTTTTATTACGCATAAATCATATTTCTTATATTTTATAATGCAATTTTTTGGGTATGTTAACTATATTTTTAGTTAATCATATGTATCGGCTACCATTCTAAAATACCATTGCAATAACCCACAAAAAACTTTTCAAAAATTTTGTAATTAAAAAAGCAACTTTTTTTTATTTATTTTATTTTTATTTATTTTATTTTTTTTATTTTTATTTTATTTTATTTTTTTATTTATTTATTTATTTATTTATTTTTTTTGACGATAGATAATTTTTTAGATCTTCCAGCAGAAAACAAAAATACTATCTATTACCCTGCATAAATGATAAAAAAGTTTATATAGCTCAATATCAATGGCTTTTATGCATGTGAAATAGTATTTAAAGCTGTTAATTATAAATTTGTCTTAATGTGGACTTTTTATTATTTCCGTATTTAAACATATTACTCAGAAAAAATTAAAATCCTTAAATAATTTACGGTAACATACATAATTCCACAATTCAAAAAAATGCGAAAAATTAAAATGCTTAAATAAATAATCTGTTAAAATTACTTATTAGCATTTGCCAAATTTGTTTTATAATAAAATTTCATTGTTTCATAAATACCGGAAATCCGTCCTTAATGATATAGTTTATTAAATATATAATTTTTCTGTTTACACAGATTTATTTAAATACACCTTCCAATAAAATTTTTATATGATTATTTAATATAAAAATATATTAACAAGTTTGGTCTGTAATATTTAAATCTGGAGAAAAAATATTAAGATAATTTCTATCACAGGAATCGTAGAGTTACCGTTAGTTTTCCTGGTTTTTCAGGTCAAATACCAGTATTTTTTAATAAAAAATAGATCTAGTTCAAACTTTCAAAATTTCACTTTTTTTGAAGAGAAATTTTCTGTAAGAAAATATTGGTACCGAAACATATCCTGATCTTGGAATTTAAGGAACCGTACGAACCCTGAATTACTAAAACGAATCATTTCTCAGATTTCTCAATATGTTTTATTTAAATCTTTGTTGCTGAAAAATAATAACGTTTTACTACATATTTCATCTAGATTTTTTAATCTGCATAATAAAAAAAAGAATCTTTAATTTGATGTATATTTTCTTAGTAGAATTTATATTGATATTATGAGTAATAAAAATAGTGCCCAAAATAAAAAACATCAGCAAATAAAAGGTGTTGCTTGTCTGAATATCATATATGTTTTATCGGATACATATATTTTTAACATACTTTGAAGTACATGGTTGTCAAGCAATCATTAGGTTAGTTATGTACCTATATTTTTCTTTAAAAAAATCACATTTAACTCACACTCTTCCCATTCACTTGAAATAGGTACGTTTGTGATGTAATTAAAACGCTGGAAAAATCATAAAGTAACACAGATTTTCGTCTTTTTAAAATGGTGCCCCCCCCCCCCTCACAAATGCTCCATACACATTTTCCAAAACGTTAAAGTAAAATACTAAATAAATAAATAAAAATAAAAGTAAATAAATAAAATAAAATAAATCATTTTTTTCCGTTTATTAAACTTTAAATTTTATCAATTTTCTTCTAGATATTTAAAACCGTAGAAAAGCTATAAGAATTCTGTGCATGTTTGTTTGTGCATGTTATTTAAATATTATAATAGTTGAGCATTGTCTACAATTTTTATACTAAATCAACTGTTCGGTTTTTTTTTTTTTTTTTTTTTTTTTTTTTTTTTCTTTTTACACAGTCTTATTTATAGCTGTTATGATCAGTGAATTACAATTTTATATAAAATTTTATTTTCAATGGAACCCAAAATAAAAGACAGAACACAAAAATTTTTTAAAATATTGTACTATGTTTTGTTTACTTAAAGTTTTATTAAATCTTAAGTTTATTCATGGAATTCATATTCACATTGCTAACAAAAGGTAAAACCAACCAGCAGAAAAGTATGAGGACCAGGGTTCAAAATTTTGTCTTTGGTTAATTGAGTTATATCTGGATAATTAAATTCAGATTTACTATTTATCGTTCATATTCCCTCGTTTTCAATAATTAAACAAAAAATTATAATAATAAAAATTAATAGTATACAGACAATAAGTAATTTATTCCGTCAAAGATTGAAAATATGCAATAATAAAAGTAAACCGATTAGGAGACTGTTGTGGTTACAATCAATTTTCTAACACTAATTCCAAATTTATCATTATATTCAAATCAATTTAAATATTTGCTGAACATGCACAGATGTTTAATAAAAAATAACAATAAGTGTGAAAAAAATAAAAAATATGTATCAAGTTCTTGTTTGTAATAATAATAAAAAAAGATTATGACGTATAATGAAAATTTCTTTTTAACGAAGATATATATTTCATTTTCAAATCACATATCAAAGCACTTAAATATATATTGCCTTTTTTATTAATTCGTCAAAATGAGTCAATTTTTATTATCACAACGGGATGAAGTGCTCTCAATACCGCTAAGGGGATTAATATTAATCGGAACTCCATTTGCTCCTTCCATTTATTCTTTTAAGTGCCTTTTGAAAAAGAGGAAGTTAAATGAAAAATAAACATGATTTTGCTCTTAATTTTTTACTTAATCTTTTACTTATTTGAATACACGTTAATGACTGTTTGGTACTTTGTATCTCATCAAGATAAGACGTGATAAACAAACATTTTTATTATTAATATTATTGTATACATTTATTTGTAACTAAGATGTGCCACGTCTTTATTCATAAATGTTTTAATTGTCATCTGACTTTGAAAGAAATTATCTGGATATTTAAAAGACAAGGTTGTGTTTTTTAGTCATCTGAAATTTTTTACTAGTTTTATTTTTTTTATTTAGTTAGTTTATTTTTTTTTCAATTGAAAGCATGTAAGCATGTGCCATTACTCGCTATTTTAAAATAATACCTATTTTATACTTTAATTTTAAATTTAAATGCCCTTTAAGAAATTTCTTCACATAAGTGGTAATAGAATCACTCCCTTTATTCATCAGGGAGGAGAATCCTTGGGCTAAGAGTTAAGAGAAACATCACCATATCATTCTAAATGCCATTTTCTCATTACAATATTTTTAATTCGAAAGAAATGACGCCATTTTGAAAAATACATTATTTTTTAGGTAGCTTTCATTACAAAAAGTATAAAGTTACCTATTGCAGCCGGCCGGAGGAAAGCACTTCCGGAAAATTTTGGTATATTTTCACCGATCATGACCCCCTGACCCCAAAACCACCCTCCGTTATATATATATATATATATATATATGTGTGTGTGTGTGTGACGATTTAAGGAGAAACTCGAATTATTTTCATTGGTTCACTGGTTTAAAAACACAGCCATGGAGAGCGAGGGAAAAAAACAAAATAAATAAATAAATGTAGTAGATCCAATAAAATACTCATTGGATGCTGCAAGTTAATTTATTAAACTGTAGTCATAAGACAGGGAAGGGCTCCCATTGCAAACCGTCTTTAACCGAAACATCAAAAAAGATATACCATCTTTATTTTAACAAGCCGTACTCATCGAAGAAAAAACCAAGAATCTCCCTTCTCACCTCCAGGCTTCCTTTCTTAAATGTAAAAACAAAGTTCTAGAAAATTATCTACTCTCAAACCATCATTTTCCCATGTAAACATAACTCATGCCGAGAGTCGAGATTTTTATTCCACAAACGATAATTTTATTATTATTTAAATATTATTTAACTAATTTATAATCGACTCAGAATTTCAAATATCCTGCAAACGAAGTATTTTTGCAGACGATTATTTTTGAGAGAAAAAGAAAAGAAATGAATTTATTGATATGCACTCATATCAAATGTCGAAGAAGGGAAAATAAATAAATAGACAAATAAAAATAATGATATTTTTTGAAAGGTATGGTTTTGGAATAAATTTAATAAGACTTTCTTAAAAAGAGTTGATAAAAACATAGAAAAAATGAGTTTTATTTGGAATATTAAGAAATGAAGTTTAATTAAGAATATTTTTAATTTAGAGCCATCTTTTAAATTTACACGTTTTGGAATAAATGCTTTTTAAGGCGAATTAAAATTTATATCGTTTCCATAAAGATTAATAGATTAGATCTAGAAACAAGATTTTAATTTAATTAGTTGAACTAAGTATGGAATATTGTTATAAGGAAATTAATATAGTATAAAGGTTAATTTTGGCGAAAAAAATTTAAATTTTAATATATATATGTAATTATATATATATAATTTTATATGGAAATTTGAGAGTGATGAAAAAGATGAAAAATAGGGTGCAATAACAATTTTAAAAAATGAATTAGAACAAGAACGTCATCAAGAAAGAATAGAATCTCCCTGCTCCTTGGAAGGTGAATCGAAAGTTGAATCACATCTCCCTGCTGACTTTCCATAAGGCCTTTCATCAGCAAATCTTCATATATTCAACTTCCCTGAAAAAAACCTCCATCATGGTGTTTTGAATCAGAGATTTTTTTTCTAAATTTGTGTAATTTTTCTTTTTATAACAATTTTATTACAGGAGTTTTCGTTTTTGGAGAGTGAAGATATTGAATGCATGGAATGGCCTGCAACATCTCCGGGCTTGAACACCGCAGAACATATGTGGACCCATTTAAAAAAAAATTGTATTTATAAAAAGGACAAATCCGAAATGAACAATCATTATAGCAATAAAAAAAGTTTCAAAGTTTTTTTTTTTTTTTTTTTTTTTTTTTTTTTTTGAGACACAAATATTCAATGGATTTGTTCTTTAATCTATACAATCTTTTGAAAATGGATTAATCATTTGGAATAACCCTCTATTTTCATTACATTTAAACATCGTTTCTTGTAAAATTCTTGTCAAATTTAAATAATTAATAATTTAAGTTGCACAATGCAGTTTTTAATTCCTCATCCTCTACTATTTACAAAAACAGGTTGGATTATTTATATAACATAGTACGCATATTACATAAAACTTACATATTATATAAACATTATTAGTTATTAAATTAATGCATTTTTTTATTTTATATTTAAAAAATCTTATATTTTTGTTACAACATCATAATACGAAATTTGATAATATTTTGAAGTTTTATAAAAGCAGTAAGTGGTCGTGATTTCAAGAAAAATATTAAAGTTTTATTTACTTTTCGACTAATGTGATTTGGGAAGTATTCCCTATTGCAAATATAATTTTCTTATTCATTCCATGTAAAATACATTTTGAAATTTCCAAAATATCTTTATCTTAGAATAAATAAATTTCGATAGAGAATATATAAATAGAATTCTTAGAACAAATAAATTTTAAAAACCAGTAATAACAAAAAAAGTACGGAATCAGAGTGAATATGATTTGTAAAACATACAATGTAATAACTATTATGCAATGTATTTATGTCTTCTGTCTTATATGCTACATTTGAATTGAGATCTTCGTAAGACACATAATGATGTTTTGTTATGCCTGAACATCCAATCATGAATTTTGTGCATCGTTTGATACACAAACAATGTAATATTATACCATTATTTCAGACACTTTTAGAAACAAACGAATATCAGAGTAATATAAATCTTTTTTTGTATATCTAATTTTATGAAAACAACATAAAATGAATATTACGTTAGACTTTATTCTTGTCAAATTCCATTTAGAAGTTCAGATATGTAAATAATAGTATAAAACAACAAAAAACTGACGAGGTTTAAAAAATGAAATATACAATATTTAGATAGATTTTTAGATATATTTTTACTGTTTCCGTATACTTTTATTCCCATGTGACTTGTATTGTTACAAAAAAGTATTAAAGTTTATTCTTTATTAATTTTAATAGCTCTTTTTGAATAAAAAATACAATTTATTTATTTTTGTTATATTTATAGAGTCTTATTTCTGAAAAATATTACAATTTGCAAATCATATGAAAGAGAAATTATATGAATTAAGGTATTTGTTTGAATTTTATTTCCTTAACTGAAGGAACAATAAATGTAATTTTAAATTCTATGAATAATAACTTTTTAATAATTACATTTATTTCTAAACTGATATACCATAATTCGCGTTTTACTTTATGTTTATAAGTACTATAGCGTAATTAGATGACTAACATTATTTTCTCTACATTTCCTGTTGAATATTTTTACGCCAAAATTCTCACTAATTAAATGTCAGATTACTGATTCAGAAGTCTGTTATAAAATACCATCATCTTTCAGTTTTTAAAACTGAAAATATTTATAAAATAGGAATTTCTGTCCTTGTGTCCGTGATTAGTTAAAGTAAACTCGGATTGCCTTGTAAGTGATATATGTTATTGGAGATTGCCATTACGGTTTTAGTTCTGAAAATGAAATGTGTACCATTTAGGGTTATTTTACAGGAATACCCGAAAAAATACTTTATATTATGACGGATGCGAAAAAATTGTTCCTGGGACTAACTCAAAAGTTATTGTAAGACTATTTCAAACATAAAGGAATTTATATACATTACAGAGGAGGAAGGCAACATTATATCTGTAGCTAATTGGGAAACGATTGTTACAGCAGCCGAGAGTAACAAAGTTGCGCTTTTAGCTATGGTTTGTCGTCTGCTCGAAAAGAGTGATCGAACATATAAACGGTGCTACAATTTCCTTCGTTGGAAAGCGGCTCTGTACCATGATCACTTGCAAATGGGATTGCAGATTTTCTTTGTGAGTTCGAATTTTTGTCGCACATATTTTTTCGAACGAAAATTAATTTATTTGTAAGAAATCGTAGATTAGGCATTGAAAGACTTTAAATAATTTTAAATAACATAAAGAATTCTGGTCTACAGACATAAAAATTCTTAATATTATTTATATATTTTGTTACTTTATTATTATTTATTTATTTATTTATTTATTTATTTATTTTATTTTATTTTTCGCCTTTCATTACATATTACTTTTATCTACATGCAAAATTAGATAAAAATTACTAATATGCGACAAAATGTACATTTAATTTGTATTTTTTATAAATTTCAATTATTATACACATTTTTAACAATTGCATTTAGAAAAAAATTGATGAAATTTTTCGTTCCAAAAAATAAGATCAATTGACATTACATCATTCTTTTGGTCTGTTTTGATTTTCGAGCAGACGGCAAAACAGACCTCAAATACGCATGCGCCAATTTTGTATTCCTCAGTTGCTGCAACAACCGGCTCTTTAACTAATTGAGTAAGAGAAATTTATCATTTAATTGAGGAGTTTCTCAGAAAAATAAAAAGAAATCAATTACACATTTTATAATAAGCTATAATTACGCCAGTTGCATTTTCAGTTGTGGTATGCATATTGAGTATAAGTAATTTTAGTATATGATCCTTGTATCATACACAGGTTTGCACAAAATAATCCACTTAAATTTTCGAATAAGTGCATCAGTTATTGAAATCGAATTTTTACTGAGTTGTGTTCGTTAAAGGTTTATTTAAATATGTCATATCATTGTATGATCAAAGATGAATTTTCTTTGAAATTTCCCTATAGTATCGGAAACTATTTTATAATCTATGGCATGATGCAAAATATTTTGTTCTTGTACTTGACTTTTATTTTTTAGTGTATGGAATTTTACTCAGGATCTTATTAAAATTATTTAGTTGTTAAAAATTGAAACATGCTTTTCTATTTAAACGCATATATTTATTATTACTTAATCATATTCTCACAAACAATTAGAGTACACGCAAAATTTTAAATAGTTTTTTAATTCTTGATTTCATTTTTTTTTAAAGAACACTTATTGTAAATGAAATACATTTATCAAACTTTTAATTTATGTTTCATTTACATGTGATTTAAATAACTTATATGAATACCTATGCACATTATTTAGTTAGAAAAATATTAAATTTACGATAGTTATATAGCCATAAATCTTAATACCTGTAGCACTGATTCTAAGAGTATTACGTTTAAATATCGAAAACCCAAAAGGCTTAGTGCATTGAAAGTTCCTCATTTATAATTATTTATATGTGTAAGCCATTTAAACATACAGTATATAGCGAAACAGACTTTGACAAATTCGGTTTAAGCGTCTTTTCAACTATCTAGAGAAATTTTAAAAGAATTATTTTAGACATTCGTGAATATATAGAGCATGTGTGATCTCATATTTTTCAATGACTTTATTACGATGACAATTCAAGAATCAACAATAAATAAAAAATATTTACAGTCACCCTGTAAAATAAAATACAGGAAATATCTGTGTACAATATTTTGATATTGTACAATATTTGTGTTGAATATATATTCATGAACAAATAACGAATACTTAAAAAAATATTAAGACATTTTTTGTTGTTGTAGTTGATATTATGCAAAGTTTTTAAAAACATTGCAGCTTGACAAAAAATAGAAGAAAACGAGACAAATGAGTTATAACCACATTAAATACTCAATGAACCATGAACAATTGTATGAAAATACTGCATAAGTTTTTTTTTTCTTTTTGAGAGGCAATTCTATAAAGAAGGTAGTGTATAATAACGACACGAATATTTTGAAATTTCAAACAAATACCATCAACATAATTCTGTTAATTTTTAATACCTTTGAAAAAGTAATAGAAGTTAAGAGATGTTCTACAAAATGTCATTTTTTATTAATTTACACCTAACAAAGATGTTAGTAGGGGAAAGTCGAATAAAACGGGGATCCTAATGTTTTTATTTTTATTATTGTGCACTATATGAATAAAACAGTCAAAATTTGTATAAAAACGATAAATTAATTCCTTAGGAATATAAAAGTGTTCATTCAGTCACGAACAACAAAAATTGAGATCATAATAACACTTTCTTTTTAAATGCGCAATTTCCCGCTCTTGCCCGACCAAGTCGGATAAAACCGGAATTTAAAAAAAATAATTAAAAGCACATTGTAATTTTGCAATAATCCTATTTATCAAAGGAAAATTGAAATGTTATACTTATGGAATGTGAATCTATATCAAATCTACATAAAATGAAAATGAGTTAACTTATGCTTTAAGGGTGTTCTTAAATCAAAAAGGACAACTTTGGGACATATGCTTTAATTAATTTTTACTCGGAAATGCATGAAAATAGCAGGTGTTGTTATTCAGAAACTGACTAATTGCACTCATTTTTCTGTCTTTAAAAAAAAACGCAATAGATCTTTCATTTGAGATGAGAACACCTTTAAGAGTTAAATTTGTTAGGCAGAAAAATCACAAATGAAAGTTCGATCTAGTTCATTTGTATTGCTGCATGCTTCAAGTGCCCATCCTCTGCAATGAAGGCACCACATCTCTGCAGTAGCCAACTTCCCTTAGATTTAGATTGCTCATGTAAGCCGTTGCCAAAGATGCATGCCTCACTTTTACCTTGTCATGGTTTTTTTTTCTTAGGACTTTTCTTTTTTACATGAGTTTTCTACTTTTTTCCTGTCATCATGGAAAGCTTCGCTCGGGGTTAAGTTCTTCTTGTGTTATTTTTCCATCTTTTCTTTATCTTCTTGTTTGATTTCTAATTTTTAGGGGCTTAAAATAAGGGTAGATGTTGAAATAGAAATGACTAAAAACAATCTTCTACATAACAACTTAATTAAAATAATATTTTTGCATTAGTTTTTAAATATTTATAGATCGTCAAACAATGCATAAACACATTAAATCTATTTCAATAACGCAAATAAATGAGTTGCCCCAAAACCGGAAGCTTCCCGGTTATGTCCGACCATCTGCATCCCGGTTTTGTCCCACCACGCCATTTTGGGGAAATGTTACTCTAGCGTTGTTCAGATAATTCGTAGACAACAATACAAACGCTAAAATAACGAGTAAATAATATGCTATAATACGTTATACTTACCTAAACTAAATCCTTAATTGTTTAGGATTGGTAACGTAATATTGCAGATGTCGAATTTTTAACCTTTGCACGTGAGATCTTCAAAAGTTTACCGCTGTAAAATGAGTTCGTTTACATGACTTCTGATTACTGAGAGCTGGCATGCCGCTCGCCTAAAAGTATTTCTAAAAGTTTCAACTACATACCGCCGCAAATAAAGACATAAAGCCTGGTTCCCTGTTTTATCCACCTACCCAGTTTTAGCCAACTTTCCCCTACTTAATAAATGGTAACTAGTAGATTTGGAATGGATGATTTCATTTTGATATTACTACTTTTTTTTGGGGGGGGGGGATAATTTCGCTCTATTGGTTTTCACGTGGAAAAAAGTATGCATAAAAAGAATGTAAAATAAAATAAAAACCTTTATCGTTCACTAATTGTCAGAAAACAGTTAATGTTCAGCTACCTGTATGGCCAATATCGTTCTGAAGTTTCACTATATCAAAATAGTCTTTTTATATAAATTTCTTTATAGAGTTGACTACAAAATCAGAGAGAAATTCTTTGTTATTGTTTTCACATATGCAGTTAACAGTTTTGCTTACAAAAGATAATATTTCACGACATATTGAAAATATTCATGTTATAATAGCAAACCATTGTCTCTACAGCACATTTCAAGATCTCTGAAAACAGCGTTCAATTTATGTTGGAAACTTGCTATAACTACAAACAAAAAAACTTTCCAAAATACTCTCACATGTTTAATGAAAAATTCATATATCCGTAAAAACAAACGAATATTTTTACAGAAATGAGCAGAAATTAAAAAAAAAAAAATCTACATCTAAGCTGCAGCTGGAGAGGCTTTAACATTTTACAGGTGGGGGGATCTCAGTTAACAGTGTTTTTCCTAATTTTTTTATTACTCTCGTAATCAAATCTTCATTGAAAATATAAAATTTAAAGTCAAACTTTTACTTTAAATTCTAGATGTTTCATAATTTTTCGTGAAATATTTTTCTATCTATGTGACAAAATATGAAAAATAATAAGGTTCTGAGAATTTTTGGCTAAATAGCACAGCAATTAGGTTCACAAAGAACAAAAATTCATTGTATAAAATATTTCAGATACAGAAATACAAGTATGCGTAAGAACTATTTAGAATTGTTCATTTGGATTTAATCTTATTCGTAAAAGAAAAAGAAATATACATAAAAAATTTTAATGACTAAATTTAATTTTAATTAAAAAATATAAATAAATAGATAAATATTTTGTATAGTACAAATATTTAAAATTTAAAGCTTCAGCTCGATACATTGTGAAACATTATTTTCGGAGAAATACACCTTCGACATCTCTATATATCAAAAACTGAAAACATATATTGTAAACATATATTGAAATCTTTGAATTAAAAAAAAATTCTTCAAAACTCAAAACTTTAAAATTTTACGATGTTGAGACGTGTTTTGCAGTCCTCATATTTTGTGACGGTTGCATTTAACAGTATACAAAAAGTCTTATAATATGTTTTAAGAATTTAAACTATTTCTCCTTAAAGTATTTCTTTAAGATTGTTGTAAATTATTACATTAGATTACACATTAACATCTACATGATATTAAGAAACGTATTTATTTCTGTTCTCGCACACTAACACACACACGCGAAAAGGAAGAAATAATGTTGAAAATTCGTATTTATAAACCAGTTAAAAAAAACAGCGAGAGAGTTCCTTTTAGCTTTAAATTGAGCGTAATAAAATTTATCGTATATGACAAAAGCATTATAATCACGAAAATAGATTTGTACGTACAAGAATGATGCAGTATATCATTTTTAATCCATTCTAGGCTTTATAATAAAAATATATTATGTTTACTATGTGTAATAAATGTTGTTATGTAACTATGAATATGTAAATTGTATGTGCATAAATTATGTACCTCTAAGCAAGCTATGACAAAACATGTCTTTTTAACCTTGGAAGAAATTTCGAAAACATTTACTGCCATCATAATTGATAAACAAGTTAATTAGAAAGTAAAAGTTGGTTGATTCATCACAAGCATTATATATACTGGGTGTCCCAAAAATGACTAATGGATTTTAAGATTCAATAACTTGGAAACGGTGACAGCTATTTAAAAAATTTTTGCAGGAGGGTAATGTATAATGTCAGGAGTTTTTTTACCGTAATTTTTTTATTTTAGTTTGCATCTCAAACAATACGTCACCTGAGAATAAGAAGGTTCTATCTGGCCAAAAATCAATTTCGAGTTAGAAGACTTTGAAAATCAGCATGCTGTGTACGTGCAGCTATTAAAGTTTGTAAAAAACTTTTGGCATTAATAGGTTTATATGTAGGTATAGACAGTATTTCTACAAAATCAAAGTTTTTAAATAACATTTTCATGGATCTTTTTACATTTAAAAATTTTAATAGAACCATATTATTCTCAAACGTCGTGTTATCCTTAGAATAAGATGGTTCTATCATGAAAAAACCATATTTTACTTAATTTGTGTAATTTTTTATAGTTTAACAAAGTGAAATTTCGTTGATTAATCTGAATAAACTTCAGTGGATAGTAAAATATTTATTTCTATCTATATTGTAGCAGAATAACAGCAAATTGTCGCTTCCACTTATTCATACTAATTAAACTATCTTCCCAAAACTAATGAATATACGTAAGTTAAATATATTATTTAACTGAACATAAAATAGCTTAAATATTTAATTTTATTAAATAGGAACTCAACAATTTTTTAGCGTGCTATTTCATTGGGGGAGTATGAAAATTAATAAAAAAAATTTTGATTATATTGATAAATGAAATTGAAATGAATTATAAATGAAATTTTTCGTATTACAGTCAGGTATACTCTTGATCAAAAGAAAAGACTTTATATCTCTAAGGAGAAAACATTCTTGTTTTTTTAAAACAACAAAATAAGTTCGATACTCTTTGTTAATCGAAATTTTGGAATGTTCCATAAACCATGCTTTATTTTATATTACAGTTAGGCTAATTTCTCTTAAACATATTTTGATAATAGAACCTTTCATCTCTCTGAAACTACTTTAGCATGGTTCTGCAGGTATTTTAATTTATCTTTGTTAATGCAATCGTTCTTTCTCTGTTGTGCTACCTTAGGATTTGGTAAAGTTCTTTGTGGAAATGATGCTTATACTCCTCGTCGTTTGGAGGGGATTTTTTGCAAATTCACCGCTGCGAAATTCTGGTCACAACAGTTGCTTGTCTTAAACTCTATATTATAAAGAAGTTGTGTGAATGAAAGTTAGACCTAGGTCTACAGAATGAGATTATAGGCATTTTTTTTTTTTTTTTTTTTTTTTTTTTTTTTTTTTTTTTTTTTGCTATACAAGTGGAAATCTATGAACTGTTCCGATTTCATTTTCGGGATTGTAAATGGATTACTGCGATTTACTCTCAGCAACAGAGGTATAAATGAAAGTGGCAAAAAATATTCTGCTACATTCATTGCTCCTTCTATTTTGCTCTGAATATTATCCACTTCTTGCACACATGAATGTCAAGGTGTACACTGTCTTAGAGTAATGTCCATAATATGTGGATGAGATTGTATAAGTATTGCAATTGCAAAAGGTATCATTTGTTTTCTATTATGAGGAACAACACAGCTGTCACAATATAAAATTAAACAATCAGAATTTGGAAAGTCTGTCAGTATCTTCCGAACAGTCGTTGATACAGCTGAGCTTATGACATTCTCATCTCTGTCTTATATGTCGTCTGTCCACCAACAACAAACAATATGCTTTATTTTCTTTTTTCCATGTTGCATGTGTTGTCACGTTATATAAGTTAATTTTCTTTATATAAAAACTTGCTGACATCACTTTTGGGACATGTTCAAAATTTTCTAATACAAAGCAAGTGACTCACTTATCAGGGGAATTACTGTCGTCATTTCTTAGAGTTCTGGTGGATTCAACTTCTTTTTTGTGCAGATCATATTTAAATTGCATGTCATTATGTATTTTTCCCTGGGTTTCAGAATGTTTATATTCCTTACAATGATCACACATACCTTTCTTTGGTTTATTGAATTCTACGTTGAACTGCGTATTAAATATGTGCCTATAACATGAAAGTTTCACTGGCTCTACATTGCTTTCTCCGCATTTCTGAAAGTACAAGTCATACATTTTCTGTAAGTTAAGCCCTGATTCTAAGTATGATTTTTAGAGCTTGCTCTGTGGTAGTGGGACTCAGCCTTAGGAAAACTTTCAATATGAGCTTCTATTATATTCTTGATATCATTTGAAATTATTCTGCTTCAAAATTTACCTCGGGTATTTTGTTCGCAGCTGGAGACAAGGTATTGCCAGAAGGATGTGCATAACTATATAAAGGCACTTCTAATTTACGAAAATCCATAGTCCTGCTATCAACTGGATTTGCAGGAAAAACTTTTACTCATTTTTTAAAATTGTTTTAGCACCAAGAATATCTAGAGCTGGTGCTTCATCTAAACTGTCATCCCGTCTTGCGAGAAAATTTTCTAAATCTAAATGAATTAGGATTAGTCCTTCATCCCTGCTTATATCAGATCCATTAATAAAATTAAACGCAATTCGTTTTGCATATCAACGTACTAAAAACATATTTAAAAGGATTTTTACTGATAAAAATTTCCGCTGTATTTTACCGAAAATCGATTTAATTGTCGAAATAATATATTATTTCACACAAGAAATAAAAGATTTCCGGTCTTCATTATATAGCGTAAAATAAAATAATAATATATTATCTTTTATGCTATCTGCGATTACTTTGCACATAGAACTCTGTTATTCTGACTGCTTTCAACAATTTCTGATGGAACTATATTATTCTCTTTCGCAAGCGGATGTAAATTATATATATTGAAATTTTAACGCAAAAATTCATTCATTGATACAAATAGAACATTCCTATGCCAAAAAGTCAATTTTTTTCAAAATGTCAGTTAGAACCTTATTATTCTCAGGTGACGAATAGATGGCGCTGACGGCTATTGAAGGCAAGGTGATCAGTGCTGAATGAAGCTTCGACCTGGCCTTCAATCGCCGTCAGCGCCACCTATTGTTTGAGATGCGAACTAAAATAAACAATTACGGTAACTCCTGACATTATACATAACCCTCCTTTAAAAATTTTTAAATAGCTGTCACCGTTTGCAAGTTATTGAATTTTAAAATCCATCAGTCCTTTTTGGGACACCCGGTATATATATATATATATATATACATAATAGAGAAATTTTCGATGCAAATCGATCAACTTAAAAAAATGTAATAAGTACTTTACCATCACCTAATAAAATATTACTAACATATATATTTATAAATACGTAAAAGAAAAACTTGTATGTCGGACGAATATATTTAAGTATAATGATCAATAATCGTTGAAGACAATTTTTGTAAATTCAGCATGACATTATCTTAAAAATGACTTTACTTAACTACAATATTCTCAAATGAAAGTAAACTTTTCCCGTCACACGAATTTCAATTTTAAATATTTTCTTTGTTGGCCAAAATAAAAAAAAAAAAAAAAAAAAAAAAAAAATAGAATTTGATGCAGTTTGTGAGATTATTTAAATGAAATGTCTTAAATTATTCACAACATGAACCGCAGTTCTTACTTAATACAAAGCATTCTTATTTTTTTCAATCAATCATTTATTATTACTTTCTTCTATCTTTACAAGAAGAAAGTATTGGATTCATGAAAATTTTCGACTTCCGGTTTTCGACGGATTTATACGTTTTAGAAGGTCCTGAACATGTTTCGACTATTTTTAGAAAATGTCTGTCTGTGAGTCTGTCCGTCTGTCTGTCTGTCTGTCTGTCTGTCTGTCTGTGTGTCTGTCTGTATGTGACAAAAAATTTGTAGGCCCTCTATCTCAAAAACTAATGCTCGAAATTTCATAAAATTTTATATTCAGTTAGACCTTGATATGAATTAGTGCCTATTGGTTTTTGGTGAAAATTGGCCTGCAGGTGGCGCTGCTATACTACGTTTTTCATGATTTTCAAGATTGCTATATCTCAAGAACTAATGCACAGAATTTCACCAAACTTCAGATTCTGTGACCCCGTGATATACATAGACGATTATTAAGTTTTGGTGTAAATTGGCCAGCAGGTGGCGCTGCTATGCCACGTTTTTCATGATTTTCATGATAGCTATATCTCAAGAACTAATGCACAAAATGTCACCAAACTTCAGATTCCGCGATACCTTGAGATACACAGCCGCTGATAAGGTTTTGGTGTGAACTGCCCTATAGGTGGCGCTGCTATGCTACATTTTGCACGATTTTTGCGATAGCTATATCTCAAGAACTAATGCAGAGAACTTCATCAAATTTTAGATTCTGTTACACTAGAATATATAACATAATTAGACGCTGATTACATTTTGCTATTAACCTTGCAACAGGTTGTGCAGCTATGCTGCATTTTGCACGATTTTTCCGATAGCTATATCACAACAACCAACGCACAGAATTTCATCAAACTTCAGATTTTATTACAAAATGACATATAACATAATTACACGATGATTAAGTTTTGTTATAAAGCCTTCAACTGATGGTGCTGCTGTGCTATATTTTACACGGTTTTTTTAAACTAGCTATATCTCAAGAACTAATGCACAGAATTTCATCAAACTTGAGATTCTTTTACACCATAACATAATTAGACGCTTTTTTTACATTTCTTCATAAATTGTCTACGATATGGTGTTGCTGTGCTACGTTTTGCAAATTTTTTGTTATAACTGTATCTCAAGAACTAATGGACGAAATTCCATCAAATTTCAGATTCTGTTAGGTCTTGACATAAATAGATGCTTATTAGGTTTTGGTATAAATAGTGGGTAACTTTGGGGTCACCACGTTTTTTTTTTTTTTTTTAATATTAAAATGTACTTATAAGATAGAAGAAAGTTTTGGGATTGACACATCCGACTAGTTTTTCCTTTAAAATCAGCATCGTTAAAATTTATGTACAATAGAGATGATACATTTACATTATTTTAATATATATAAGATCATAGTGAATATACAAAGATCAAAATAATATAACTCTGATAAAAATTTATTTACTTTTAGAAAGACATAAATGTGTTTCAGTAAAGTATATTTTCACTTTCGTTTACTTTAAATTTTTCATTTCCTTCAAAATGTTTCAAGAACCCTGAATATGTAATTCCGAAAGAAACATTTTCCTGTTTACCTTTTCTGTGTTCCATTTTATCCAATGGTTTCTAAATAAAGCTAGACATAGCGTAACTATAAAAGAATCCACTTTCATAAATAGCTCAACAATTTGCTAGTTTTGTCAGTTATATTTTCTCGTATATACCAAATCAGAGAAACATTTTTGCAGAAAGACTGCAGGGATTACTATTCTAAGAGGATCGCGGTCTTTTATTCTATATTTCTAGTGAAAGTTATAAATAGAAGTATGTTTAGGGATATATTTTTATCTCAATTTCTAAACTGATACTATACTTCTAATTATATGTATTTTAAGTAATTAGATAACAAATACATGGTATTCGGAGTTATTTAAATTAATTCTGCAGATAGACATTGGAATTTGTGTGCAAGAATTTCCTATGAAATTTACAAACGTATTCACGTTTAATTTATCAAGTTTTCTATCATTTAAATACGTACGTATATACACACATATATACGAGGGCAATTCGGAAAGAATCCTCCGTTTATGAATTTAAAAAAAAATTAAACTAATGAAAGCATACGTTTTTTATTACTCACGTTAGAAAGGCACATTTTTCAGCTACTTCTCAGCATAATCGAAGTATTATTTAAAGCAATTATCATAGCTGTAAATCAGCTTTGAAATTCCATCGTCACAGACTTCTGTCGCCGGCCTATTCAACACGGTTGTTCGTTCTATTCTATCCACACCACTATTTTTTTTAATTTGTAATAAAAGGCCATTTCGAAAATTAACTTCCGTCGATGCGTGACTTCATTAGTAGTGGGCGGTTTGCAACCATTGCTAAATCAAGCAATCTGTAATTCCGTAACATTTCTGAAATCTTAGGGAGAGTCTTGAAATACCGCGCGTTTCCTCGTTATAACGTCATAAAAATTGCGCTCCTATTGAAAATACTGCCAAATGCAGGGTACGAGGAATAATAAGATTTCTTTGGGAGAAAAAACTGTCAGCAGCGGACATTGGTCGCGAACTGCGTGCCATATATGGCCCAAACATTATGAATGAAGTGTAGTGCATCAATGTGGCAGGTTTTTCAAAGAAGGAAGAACAAGCATCCATGATAAATCAAGGAGTGCGAGGCCGTCTGCAGTGAGTGATAATCTCGTCAAACAAATTGAAGACAAAATTCGTCAGATCCGTGGATTCACAATCTCGGAACTTTTCCAAGAATTTCCGATTATTCCTCGGATTCTTTTGTACGAAATTGTCACCGAAAAATTAGGCTATCGGAAGTTCTGTGCTCGATGGGTACCAAAGATTTTCACGGAGACCCACAAAATTATTCGAATGGGCGCTTGCCTTAGATTTTCTTTTCCTGTACAACACGGAAGGGGAGATGTTCTTGAATAGAATAGTGACTGGCGACGAGACTTGGATTCCGTATGTAAATCCTGAAACAAAGCAACAGTCAATGACATGGGGCATACCGGTTCTCCAAACTGTCTGAGAAAGCCCGTCAAACTTTGACATCGAGGAAGATTATGTTAACCATGTTTTGGTATGATCACGATATCTTGCTGGTCGAATAAATGAAACGTGGTTAGACAATAAATTCTGAAGTTTACTGTAACACTTTGAAGAAACTGAAAAGAGCCATCCTGAACAAACATCGAGGCCTGCTGACATCTAGAATTGTGTTTTTGCACGATAATGCTCGCCATCACAGTGCTCAGAGAACACAAAAACTTTTGCGCCAATTCTAATGGGGCATGTTTAATAATCCTCCCTACAGTCCTGACTTGGATCCTTCTGATTTTTATCTGTTCATGGAAATGAAGAAGTGGCTTGGAGCACAGAACTTCGCTGACAATGTGGATCTTCAAACCGCTGTGAAAAGTTGGCTGAATTTGCAGACAGCTGAGTTTTATGCAGAAGGGATTGGTAAGTTGGTAAAACGTTACGACAAGTGCTTGAATGTACATGGTGACTATGTTGAAAAATAAAAGATAGCTGTACCTTTGAGATGTAAATAAAAAAAATGTTGAAAGTAGGCGTGTTTTTCATTTATACAACAAAACGAAAATTAGTTTCCGAATTGCTCTCGTAATATTTTACTTGACACACTATTTTTAAAATAATTTTTGGTAGTACATTTATCAAAAAATTATATTTAAAAATTATGTTAAAACTACTTGAATTGAAAGAATAATACGAATTGAATTTTAAAATAATCGCAGTTGAATAGGCAGGCAGCAGAAGTCTGTGACGGTGGAATTTCAAAGCTGATTTACCGTGATGATAATTGTTTTAATTAATACGGCAATTATGTTGAGAAGTAGCTGAAGAACGTGTCTTTCATACGTAAGTAATATAACATGTTTCCTCTCATTAGTTCTTTTTTATTCATAAACGGAGATTATTTTCCGAATTGCCCTCGTATATGTACATTTATTTATGTAAAATTTTAAATTGATGCTTAATGCCATTAAATACCTTATCACTTTTGATCGGATTCATATAATTCGTTTGTCAGTGTTGCATACATAATTTTTGTCACAAACATCAGGAATACAAAAAAATATTTTCAAATGAATTTCCAAATTAGTGACTTTCTATATCTTTGATGATTTTTTTAAAATTAATTTTAAATACTCACTTTTACAATAGTTGAAAAAATTCTTTAATGAGGATAATTTCCTTTCTAGGTATTATAAAATAACATTTCTAGCGGTACAGCTAGCAAATTCAATTGAAAAAAAATTAAAGGGGTGCCACAAAAGATGGATTTTATCATCAACTTGCTTTTCGTTATCTTTGTAATAAAACATACCAGACAGATTTAATATTTTATAGGAATAATCCTAAAAAACAATTACATATATTTTATAATTCAAAAATAATGTTTTTGCTAAAAAAATATTTAAAAAAATCCTCTCCAAAGCCCTCCATTTTTTGTATATATAAATTTTTGATAATTCAGAAATATTCCAGTATAAAAGAAGACACCATGCAGCAATGTTTTTTGTAGATTCATTTGGATAATTTACGAAAATCTTCTTATATTAATTTTTATTAATTTATATTAATTTATATATATTAATTTTTATTATACATTTATCTTGAAAATATTTCATTTTATGTATCTATAAATATACACATATATGTTAGTAATGCTTTCTCACAGCAACAGACATCCTTAGCATTTTCTCGCAAGCCTAGACCTGTGACGTGGATAATTTCAACATAAAGAAAGAAACACCATAATAGATTAAATTCTGAAAATTAAAATTTTAATATAAGCGTAAAATGGTAGTTTTTCAACGGCTTTCGGCGAGAAAAGATCTCCTGGATGTGTGACTGTTGTAATATTCTAAACTCGTCTAGAATTCAGCAATGTTTCTATCTATTCTACTGTGTATAGTCAAGTATGTAAGTCATATAAAAGACAAGAGTCTAAATTAAATATTATTCAGTTTCCTTTAGGTTTCTTCAATAATCAAAGTACTGTATCCGCACTTCACATATATGGGTACCTTTGATATTTGTAATGAGCAATAGTAATCGTATTAATTTAATTTACGAAATAATTGTGGGTGTAAATTTGTAATAAACTTGATTTATACACTCTATAACATATCATGCCTATTGCACAGTCGGGTTCAACACCGTGACAATTATATAAAAAAATGATACATTACGAAATAATTGTTGTTTACCAAAATTTTATAAGAAATTTAGTAAATATATAAATCAAATAAAGAATAAAAAATTGAAAAGAATTCAAATTGATGCGATCTTAGAATTTCTCGTGAAATCTAAACCCATCATAATTTTCATCTTCTCAAAATTTACTTGCGCACATTTCAGTTTTGTCTTTATCAATTTTAAGAGAAAATGGCGTATTTCTGTTGCCATAATTACAAAAATCGCACTAAAACGTATAAAAAATTAATATGTCAAGAATAAATTCAGATAAAACTTTCAAACAAAGTGCATTTAAAAGTAAGTACTTTTCTCTATACGGTGGTGCAAAAATTGAAAACTTGCGATGGTTAGAAATATAAAATTTGCAGTGCCGAAAATTGCGAAACCTAATTGCATGTGAAAGTGTTGCCATCCGCAAAATGACGTATGCGTTACGCACAGATACGTTTGGCCTTTATAATATAGAAATCAGTAAATGGTTACGAATTAAGTATTTCGATGAGCATTCAAAATCTTTATAAATAAGTGCTTCAGCCGTTTTTATGTAAGGTAATTTTTATATGACTTTTGCATAAGACCTTTTTAAAACAAATATAGTATTTTGTTAGTTTAACGAAGACGCAAAATGTATCGGCTTCTGGCCGGACTTGTGGAAATGATTCCATATAATGTATTGTAGCGCATATAGGGGTTCTGATTTTATGATGTGTCAAGTTGAAAAACTTACAGTCTCTGAAATAATGGAAAGTCGTTTATTTACAAATCTTCACAGCTACAGAGTCTTTTAACTCACAAATATTACCAAATTTCCGGAATAACTGTGCAAATCTAATATAAACGTACAGATATATGTCACAGAGACTTTTCACACAATGTGTCAACTCTATATCAAATTCAAAACAGCATAGCGAATTCGCAGTAGTCAAGCAAACCTGCTTAAAGAATCGTCTACTAGCTCACTCAATGACTGACTGAAAGAATAACAACCCACTCTGCATCGCTTTCCTAAATATATAGTCTCGGGGCAAGCACTAGATATTTCTACATGTTTCTAGAAAAATCCAGAAAACACCGGAGCAGAAATCAATGTATCTGTAGGGGAGTTACAATACAGAGGGTGGGGGCACCATCTCAAACAATCGCCAAGTTTGTCGCCAACTTCGCGATATATAGCAAAAATTTGGCGAGCAAAATTAATCGTCAAAAGTAACGCCAACTTGACGATAATTATAATATTTCGTCAAATTGCCATAGAAATTCATTGAATCGTAATAGAGAAGTTTGCCTGATAAAAAGTTAACAAACAGTGACAAATAACAAAAACTAATATTAGCAAAGGAATAGAGCTTAATAAGATTATTTACATTATTTCAGAGTACAAACACTAACTATTTACAAAATTCGTAACAGTATAATAGTTTACTTAACAATAAACATATGTATCGAATTATTCTAACTTCTTTATTATACATCAGTATATAATGTGTACTATATTATATAAAATGTACATTATGAGATATATTCCTCTATTATTTTATATAACAGTAATATTGCAGTAAGTCAATCGATGCTTTATTATGTGTTCATTTCTGAATATCTGATTCATTTGCAATAGCTTATTATATGCAACAAACGACACAGATTGTTTAATAAAAAATTAAGGCTAACTATTGTACATTGAACGTGTATGTACTTAGACATACACAGCGTATAACTTTATGTATTGGATTTCTTTAAAAGTGTATCAATGTAGATTTGAGATATATCATTAGATGTCAAATTTAAAAGTCATACATAAAATAGTATTTATATTTCTTTCTGAAAATCAATTTCAAATCTTGTTAAGCCTAATTAGAAAATGACAAGAAGTCATTATTTTCAAGTCACGAAGTTTTGTTTTTTCCAAGAACCACATAACAATTGAAAAATTGAATTTCACACAGGTCCAAAATACAACTTAATTACACATTATTCTGCTAAAAATACAAAAAATAAAAATGTGATTTCGGTTAAGTTTTTCCTTGTATCATTAATGAAATGAATTCAAAACTCAACTTTTTATGTACAGTACCTGTGTATAGAAAATTTAATAACAATCGTAATGAAGTAATATTAACAATAATAACAATTATAAATAACAAGAATCGTAATCTAGTGGTTATTGATATGTCCATAAAACTTATAAATGCCATTCAAATAAAATTCATATTTGAGAAAAATATGCTTTTAATCAGCTGCGAACAAATCATTACCATTTAGCCATAATCTATTTTCATTGAAAAAAGACTGAATAATTTTCTTTATTTATTACTTGAAATAGTATCAGTTCTTGGAAAAAAAATCTTATCTGTTTATGCAACTATTTTTTGCTGATTTTGCATCGTGATAAAAAAATTACAAAAATACTTAAAAATTTCAAAAACCCAATTAAAATGCTATTGTTTCCTTTTTGATTGGCATTATCATCCTGCCTTTTATTTCTGCTTTTGTTTTGTAATAATTTAAAACAAATTTAAATAGTTATCTATGGCGAATTTGTTGCTAAATATAGTGTGATCATGCCAGTAGTTGATCAAATAAAGTCAATGTTGCTGGGTGTTTATTATGTTTATTTTCTTTTAAATTGAGAAAACAAACATAAATGATTGCTACAAGGGCCCTTAATGAATGTCCTATATTAGACAAAAATGAAATCCTCTGAAATTAAATAGTATAAAAATTATACTCGATAAATAGTTATTCTTATTGCATTTTCGCAGTAGTTGATCATTCGGAAAAACAAACAATTGAAACTCTCAAAATTATATATTTAAATTTCAACCTTGGGTTGCGATTAAGAATAATTCATATAAAAATATTATTTGGAAAAAGCAAAATGGAAGTGAATAATTTAATCTCGCCGTATTTGATTCCAACTAATCAAAAAATAAACTTTCAAATTTTTTTTATTAAAAATAAAAAATTTGAAATATTTCCCCTACAGCAGAAAATTGACAACAATAAGGATAACATATGCACAGATTCAGTCAAGAATATTATGTCATTCACTTCATGTAAAACTCATTTTTGCCAAAAAGGGCGCCATATTTCAAAAAATTTATCGCCATTCTGAAGATTAACAACTATTGCCGGAATCGCCTAATTTTAAAATTTATATCAAATACATCATAAAATGTTTCGTCATTTTTATTTTTATATTTCATAAAAAAATGTTGCATGGTTTGTTGTATAATATACCTAAAAACTAAGCATAACATGGGTGTATATTTCTTTTGTGCAAGTATGAAAATATTGTTTTTGAAAAATGAAATGCAAATGATTGATAATTTCAATATTTTATCATTTTAAAATTGCTATTACAGTATTGAAGTAGAAATCGATGAAGATTGGTACCCTGTCAATAAATTATAGATGCTACACAGCATTTTCCGTCTCATATGTACTATGATGGGTCCTGGAATTTCAAGACCAAGAAATTCTTCATTCCCACCCAGGTCGAAATTCATGCTGGTATTTGTTTACTAGACAAGCACCAAGTGCTATAATCCACCAAGTAAAATAGCATAAACTAGCATTACACATTGCTGGTTCCAGCAGAATTTCCAGCAATTCATGGTGTGTATTGGCCCACTTTGCTGGAAATAAGCATGAAATGCTTGCATATAGCTTGTCATGCTTTTGTTGTGCAAGCTAGCAAAATAGCATGTGATGCTAGCTAGCATATAATAGCATGGAAATCTAGCAGGCATAGCAATACCTAGCAATAACTAGCATATTTTTGTTGCTGGTACAAGCAAAAATTTTGACCTGGGCAGTGTTTTCTTATAGAAAATTTCTCCTTAAATAATTTGAAATTTTAAACGTTTGAATTATGTTTATTTTTCCATAAAAAATAATATTTTTAGACCTAGAAAACTAGTGATACCCGTACTAATCCATGTAATAAACGTTCCAAAAATTTATCATTTTCATAACAATACTTTAATTTATACGTGAAATTGAATAAAGGAAATATTTAAGAAAGTCAATCTTCTACCATTATACTTTTTTATTTCCTTCTATTTGAAATAGCATAATATAGTTAAAATTAATTGCTAAGTATTTTTTCTCGTTTAACATTAAAAATGAAAGAGATTGTTTATTTGTCCTTGTAAATAAGTAGCAAAAATGATATGATATGTGAACAAAATGGATGATATGATATGAATTGAACGACAAATACACTCCATATTCCATAGAAAAAATATTTTAGTGGGCATCTTAAATATTTTTCAATCGCAATATGTTTTAAGCAGTGTAACACAAATAGAGTGTCACAAAAGGAATTTTTCCCGATGTACCACAATATGAAGTAACACGAAAATTTGTTAGAATTTTAAAATACAAAAAAGGAATAGTTTAGTAAACTTCACTCTTCCACTTCATGATATGGTATCATTCTTTGTCTTCTTTCCTTTCGCCACTTGAATATTTCGCAACGCCTCAGTCGCTGACCCCACTTTCAAGTGAATTTCACCAACGATGCGCAATCGGATAATGACAACATTTTAAAAGTGAATCGGATATTCTAGTGCATCACGCTCTTCTATTGTAAGATTAATTTGCATAATTATACCGAATCTCTCGCATGCTAATGACATTATGAGGTGAGATTTTTATCTACAGTTTATTTGATTGCTAAAACGAATCCGATAAAAGTATTCTTGTGGGCCTTTTTTTATTTTTGAAAACAACACTTTTTTATAATAATTTCTTCCTTTTTAATAATCTCTTTCTAGTTTTAATGGACTTTTGGCTTATTTAGCATATCGCAGTTATTTTAGTGCTCCGCAAACGAATTAGATATGCCAGCATCACAGTGAATTTTACAGTTAATATGTTTTGTAAACCCTAAAACATATATCATTTATTTGAAAACTCGAGAATATTTGCGAATGTTTGAACATGGAGAGGTGTAAAATATTTAAATCGCATTTATAAGCCTTTAAATAATAGAGGTACACACGGATAATATACAGACATACAAACAATAAATGCAATAAAACCAATTGGAGTGAAATAATAGCCGATCCTGGGACCACAGCATTCCTGGCTGTTGCTCTATCCACTAAGATAATCCGGGTAAATGTCAGGAATTTTCCACTAATAAACCGCGTTGTGGAAAATCATCAGTCATCATTAAAATAGCCTGGTATAATGGGACAACCATGAATAGACCTACTTGCCATCGTTTAACAATATATATTAGAACACACAACAACACATAAACTATCAAATAATGCCTGCATTTAAATCATAGTGGTGCATACAAATAATATACAGACATACTGAGCTACAATGGCCGATGCCTGAGTCTGCAATTTTTAACTAATAAACCGCTTTGGAGAAGCCATCTGTCATCCAAAGTCAAAATGCAAAATTAAAATACTTCTTACAAATCTTTTGTTAAATAGTTGGTAAGTTTTGAACAAAGAATTTAAAACGCATTATTAAAAAAATCCTTTATTATCTAATAAATATAAATCGGATGGAATTTATATGCGTAGGGGGATCTGGGGCACATTAATACATCCCCTGTACAGCACACAGGGTCATTACAGGAAGTTTCACAACAGCTCTAAAAGGTGATACTAGTAAAAATAACTACATACAGAAAGTTTTGGAATGATTCATTAGTTTGATGAAATGGGATGGGTAATTAATATCTTGTAAATCAAAACTAAATTTGATCTGTACAATTGAAATGCTATTATAGAACTGTTCCAGTATTTTCAACCGAAAAGAATACCCTCCCTGGCAATTAAAGATACTCTTTATAAGTTACCCATTCTTTATTGTTAGATAAATTATGAAGTGTTGGATTTGCGACTCATTTTATTCAAAATGGATGTATTGAGCTCATTGATACAGTCTTTGTCGGGGCACACTGATACAACCTAAATCCTTTTCTAGTTCATTTTTTCATTACCTTTTATTTATTTATTTATTTTTTTACCATACACTCACTCCTTAATTCAACCATTTTTCGTCAAAAATTTCTACTATTAATTTTTATTAGTTAGTAAAATAGCTCTAATTTCTTTATATTAGAACATTTTATAGTATTTTTGCAAACAGAAGACGCACAAACTTACACAATATCTAGTGCTTGTAGAATTAACAAAAGAAATGGACGGCAGCCTGGCAAATCTCAAATTTATATCGATTCTCCAGAGAAAAAAATATTATCAACATGAGAAATATTAAGTCAGAGAAACAAGCTGCAGAACAGTATAGGATAATTAGGATGAGCGAAGCGAATCCTCTACTAGTCCACTCAAATTACAATTTGTCGTACGCTTTACAAAAAAACTATTCAATATTTTAACTTCAAATTAAACACAAAAATAAATTATGATCTGTAGATTTGCAGAATATAATTTTTTTTACAGTAAAACGTTAAAAAAATTATTATTTTAATTAATTTATTTTACATGCATACGGAAGCATTTTAGCAAATAAATAAAAAATGAAACGCGTATATTTTCAGAAAAAAAAAGTTTAAATCATGGAGTAAATAATTATAGATAGAATCATGATTAATTTATTTAATAAAACATGTTTTCATTATCCCACAAAATCGTTTGCACAGATGACACTTAAACATTTTAAAAGAATTGTATTATGGATTTTTTTTTTTTTTTTTTTTTGTAAACTGGCAACAAAATAATTGTAAACAAATAAAATTAATTCTTAAATTTGTTATATAAATGAAAAATTAAAAGATCTGCGTGAAGTTGTTGGTTCAAGCTCTTTATAAATATTTTTGCGAAGGTCGTATTGTGGCTAAATAATATCGACTCATTAATCAGAAGGATTTTATAGAAAAATAAGACTTTAATAAGTTCGCAAATACAACAATAATTATTCGTGAAAACGTCACTGCAAGAATGAGAGAGCGCTTCGTTAAAAGGTAATTCCATTAATTGTGTTGCCATTCGCAGAAAGTAAACAGTTCTCCCACGCGGAGAGAATTACAGCAATTCTCATACGCTAACATGTATAAAAATGAAGAAATTAAAATAAAATGTTTTACAGTTGAAAATTCATTGCATCAATGAAAGCAGATTTCAAATGTTTTTTCCAGAAAATAGGATTTTGAAGAAGTAACTTTCTTCAAGCTTTCTTCAAATATATTATTCTAAAATAGCTATCAAAGATTATCGGATGTTGTTTACAAAGATTGGAAACAACATATTTCAAACAATTAAAAAACACCAGTGGCTACTTGAAATTGTAAAAACATCTTTAAAAGAGCTTTTAGTTGAAAATTAAAAAAAAAAAATGTAAAAGTTTGCTTCGAAAATATCTTATGCCAGTTTTACATCATAAGTAAAAAATTAAAATGCGCCAAAACATAAAATAACGTTTTTGTTTAATAAAGATGCAAAAAAAAAAAAAAAAAAAAAAAAAAAATATTGTTACTTTCAAATATCTGTTTTATAAAATAATGCTTCGCGAATCCAAACAAAGCATGGCTTTTGCTAGTTATATTATAAACATATTTTTTTAATATTATTATCCTTTATTTTCTGTTTGTGAACCGATTTATAAACAGAAAACCTGGTAATTCTTTCACCTTTCCTAAGAAAAAAGATTATTCTGGGGTTAAAGTGTCAGATATGACAAAATTACCACAGCCAACAAACAGACAAGGAACAGCCAGAACATCAGGTCATTATACATTTCATTTTGATTGCTTTAATATCGCTTACAAATAAATTGTGTGCGATTTTAATGTCTATAAATATATATAAAATGGTTTGCTAACTATTTTTCTATGAAAATATGCATTGGTGTTATTTTGTCTCCATTTTTCCCAGGCGTGTCCCCGGGGATGGGGCACATTGATACAAATTACTTTTTTTGATTTTTTAAAAATTACATGTAAAAATAATGTATAAAACAACGATTGTACATTTTTATAGCACACTACACAGGTTTTGCTGACATGACATAGAAAAATAACTTGAAATTTCTGCTTTCTAGACACCATTTTTTTTTTTTTTTGAAAAATGCTGTATCAATGTCCCCCAGTTCCCCCTATTTTACCATTCTTTTGCAATTATTTATATTGCAATTTAACGATGTACGAATTTAAATTTTTATTTAAAACATTTAAAACATTTGGGGATATACAGATTGTGTCTGATTTTTAACAAATCCTAGTTTTTCATGTAAAGATATATAATTAAAACAATATGGTGATCTCTTCATCACTTTTAATTGAAATATAAGATGATATATTCTTTAAAACTCAATCAAAATGATTGATGTAATATTTTGAAAACTGTTACTGCTGCGTTGGATACAAAAATTGCAGCAACATTTATGTTTCCTATTTAATTTTCCTTTAACAGACAGAAAAATTCAGTAGGCCAAATGAATTATTCTTGAAAAATTCGTACTGCTTTTTAACTATTTTAAATAAGTGACAAATTTTCAACGTAATTAACTGTAATTGCATCTTATTAAATTAACAATTTTTGGTTGTTATCATTGCTTTACATTGAATAGTACAATGTAGTTGAAAGATAACTGATGACTATTAAATAATAATAATTTTTAACGAGTTTCAGATTTACATAAAAGTACATCTTCCTTTTTTTTCTTTTTTTCTTTCAAATGGCATTGTGTGAAGAAAAAAATAAATAAATCTGCATTAAAAAGACTGTTATAGTGAATTAAATATGTAAATATGATTTTATATCGTTTAAACTTAATTCAGTTACAAAGAAATGTAAAAAATTATTATTATTATTATTATTATTATTATTATTATTATTTTTAATCTTTTTATCACTTTTGTATTTAAAATAATTTTTAAAATGGAAAAGTCGAATATGAAATGAGCTACATTTTTTGTTTATTATTTTACATGTTATATTAACATAATTTAGGAATGCTTTCACAGCGTATGTTTTGTTTAGATTGTTTTATTAAATGTACACATTCAAATGATTGCTTCACCTAATGTAAGATTCCGAAAAACTCATTAATTTTATAAAAGTGTTGACTTACAGTTAAATGAAAAATTTTTACTTATGGTACATAATTTTAAGATAACTCCACACACATTTTATACAAAATAAAATAAGTATATTAAAATTTACTTTTACTTAGTTTTACTTAAACACTAAATCCATTTATTAAATCAAGAAAATAAAATAAAATATTTTAAAATAAAAGATCAAAATTCTTTTTTTCGTTTTTTTTTTTTTTTTTTTTTTGAAATTATATTTTAGTTTACTTCTATATATTTAATCTTATATTATTTTTTATAAATATTTAGTGATAATATTTTATGAAATGAAAATGGTATTTTTTTTAACAATAAAATTAATTTCACACATCAAAAATCAAGAACATTTTTTAGGTAATAAAATATACACAGTATGCATTAAACCTGATTTTATATTAAAAAATGTGATTTTTTTAAATGTAAGAAATACCTAAGTTTAAAGATCTATTATCATATTTTGCAGAGAGTATAAAATATTAGTAAATATATTTCTTCTTAAAAAATATGAAATCTTGAATACACTTGAATACATTTTAATTATATATGTTTTTTAATTCTTATCCTCATTTGGCAATTTTTAGATTATTTTATTGAAATAATAAAAAATCTTCCCTTGTTAGTATAATATAATAATATCTAGTCTCGCTAATGACAAAGAAAAATAATTTTTACCACAAATTACTATAACAATACGAGAGCCTTTTTGAGAAGCATACATCAGTTGCAGAGAGATTTCTGGATTTCTGCCAGGGAAAATAAAAGAGAATAATACATTGTTAGTGTCTTTGTTCTCTACATAGCTCAATGAAATTATTAAACAAAATAACAATAAAACATGACTACTATTTTTTCCGTAAATTATGTAAAGGTATAACTTCATAAAAACATTTCATAAATAATACTTAAAAATTATTTATAAGTAACATTAATATATATAAATACTTATAAATTATTTATATATAATTATATAAATAATACTTATTTCGATTGATTTTTATGAACAATCTCTGTAATAACAAAGCATGCTTTAAATTTTAAACAGCTCAAGTAATATCTAATTGAAATACTTCTGGGAGCTAATAAAGAAATCTTAAAGACGTTACTTCTTAAAAGCAATGTTTAATAATAATACTTACAATTGATGCACTATATAGTAAGACTTATGAACGGATAAGAATGAAATGCGGGCTGCTAATATATATGTAGGCACAATCAAGTAAAACACTTTGTAAATTCACCCTTAAATGAAAAAAAGTAGGACGCGTTTTGGGCTACAACAATAACAGCTCGTCATCAGCTAAACCAATAACAATAGTATTAGTTTAGCTGATGAAGAGCTGTTATTTTTGTAACTCGAAACGCGTCCTACTTTATTTTCATTTTATGTTGATTTTACAAAGTGTTTTACTTGATTTATTAATTGTCACCAGTGTTCACGGCGTTTTTTCACTATATATGTAGGTACAATTTTTTCCATTAGATGTAAACAAGCTAAAAGGGATTCATACATATTTTTTTTATTGGAATTTTTTTTATGTTAAATACATTTTTAGATTGCATACATATTTAATTTTAATCGAAAAACAATTGATAAATTGATAAATTATTTGGTAATTTTAATATCGATAAAAAAATTTATGTAATAATAAAGTAACATATTATACTTATGTCTAGAAAACACCTAAAATTGAAAAATGCGAATGGCACAAGCAACAGCACAATCAATAATATTTAAGCTTTAAACGATATGTTTAACCCATATACATACTGATTCTAGAATGTATTTCAACATATGTATTTATTCTCGCATTATATTCTCGCATGTCACATTTTTGCATGATACATTTATAAGTATGTTATAAATTTAACGTGCCTTTCGAAGCTTTTCATGAATGAGAGTTGCATATATTAAAAAAAATTGCAGTTTATACATCATCAAATTACAAATAACAAAGATTTTTAAAGAACATAAAAGTATACGCCAATAATGTGTCTTAAAATTTGCTTTTGTCACCAACAATTTACAAAAGGGATCTTTTCAATTTCTCTTTCACGAGTCCGTTGTGATTTGGCCTGTGATTTTTAGTATGTCTGTCTGTATGTATTTATTAATAGCAGAAATTCCTTATTACAATCGTGAAATTTATCACTCATCAAATTTAAAATAGTAATTTTTTTTCCTTTTTTTAATAAAATATATATCATTTTAAGTGGTTATTGTCTTACCTGGGGAGATTTTTTAAAGATTAATATCGATCTCGATCTTTAATATAAATCACAACTTTAAATCTTTTTGGGGAATTGGTTGTAACTAATTTAAAATTATAATTTGAATAAAGTACTTCTCAAATACGTATTTTAAAATATAGAGCAATTTTAATTTAAATAATGTATCTGTGTATCTTAAAATATAGCGAGTTCTTAGAATTATAGAAACTTTTTGAATAATTATCTTTCTTTTATTATTAAACGTAAGAAGTTTGAATTTAAAATAGCAATTTATATTATGTAAATATAACTGATTTATATTATGTAAATAATTTGTCTTAAAACTTGCTTTTGTTACCAACAATTTACAAACGGGATCTCTTCAATTTCTTTTTCATGAGTCCGTTGTGATTTGGCCTGTGATTTTTAGTATGTCTGTCTGTATGTATTTATGAATAGCAGAACATCATTATTATAATCGTGAAATTTATCCCTCATCAAATTTAAAATAGTAAATTCTTTTCCTTTTTCAATATACACATTTTTTTTATTGAATATAATAATACAATTTTAAATCCATTTTTATATGTAGATATTTTTCCTCCATAAGAGATGCTAATTGAATTTCATGCATAATTTCAAAACATTTTATATTTTAAAACACCTCAAGGAAAAAAAAACACTTTACAAAGTTTTTGAATATTCACTCACTTTTATTATTAAACATTACAATCCAAGATCGAAAATAACTATTTATATTACGGAGTGCTTCAGAAGATAATGTTATAAAGAAAAATAAGTCTATGCTCTATAATTTTCACGTAGTTTGTTTCAATGTTACTTCGTTTGGGCATATTGTCAATAAATATGAAATGTTTCCTACCCTGTATAGCATGAGATGGATGATGATTAATTCCACAAGTGTGGTAAGTTCTTATAAAAGCGATTTGTATTTGTTTAAACGTTAATGGAAAATACTTTTTAAAAGTATATGCGAGTAATCATGGTTTTAAAATCTATTTTCGATTTCGACAACTTCTGAAAATTAGCTCTAAAGTGGGACGAGTTTAATTATAACTTTGAAATTTATATACCAGTAAATTAAAAATAATAAGCACTTTCCACATTTGAGGAATCAATCCATCTTATGCTAGAATGGACAGAAAAAGTTTCATCTGTATTGGCAATATTCCCGAAGGAAGTAACGTTCAGACATACTATGTGAAGATTTTAGAGCTTGAACTTTATGTTATTTATATATAAGTGTTCCCTAAATATAAAGATAATTTCCAATCATAAGAAATACTCATCTAAATTTTATGCATAACATGAAAAAAAATTATATTTGAAAACATTTCAAGAAAAATAGTATTTTATATGAAAGGTTTTGAATCTTTCTCTTGCATTTATTATTCAACATAAAAATTTTTGAATGAAAATAACGACTTATATTACTAAAATTTAAACAATAAAATAGAATAATTAAATGAACGCAATAATAAAATTCATAATCCACCTATATATAGAGATATTTCCCAACCATAAGAGATGCTCATATGACTTTAAGCATAATTTCAAAATAAACTTTTTTTTTATTCAAAATCATTTCAAGAAAAATGTCATTTTGAAAAGTTTTTGAATAATTCACTCGTTTCCAATATTAAACTTAAAAATTTTAAATCGAAAATAACGATTTATATTACGAAGTGCTTTAGATGAGACTGTGATAAAGAACATAAAGTTCAAGCTCTAAAATGTCCACATAGTTTGTCTGAATGTTACTTCCTTCGGGCATATTGCCAATACGGATGAAACGTTTTCTGTCCTGCCAAACACAAGATGGATGATGATTGATTCCACAAGTGCTGAAAGTGCTTATCAAAAGAGTTTTATATTGGTTTAAACGTTAATAGAAAATACTTTTAAAAAGTACATGCGAGTAATCATGGTCATAAAATCTGCTTTCGTTATCGACAAATTTTGAAAGCGAACTCTAAAATGTCTCTTTGACAAGTTCTTTATCATATTCATTTTTTAAAATGGCTATTGATAAAAAATATGAAGAGTTTTTTTTTTTAAATAAAAAATTTACTTAAAATTTACTTTGGTTACCAATAATTTAAAAGTTGATCTCTTCAATTTCTCTGTCATGATTCCTTTGTGATTTCGCTGATGATTTTTAGTAAGTCTGTATATCTCTATGTATAAATGGCAGAACTTGTTTATTATAATCATGCAATTTATAATTCTTTAAATTAAAAATGATAAAGATTCTTTACTTTTAATAACCTATATATATCACTTTAAATGGTTATTGTCTTACAGGGGGATTTTTTTTTGTTTGTTTGTTTTAAGATTCGGGGTATTTAATTTAAACCACATTGATAAAATCTTTTTGGGGAAAGTGTTTGTAACTAATTTAAAATTTAAATTTGAATAAAGAATCTGTCAAATACGCGTTTTAAAATGCACCGCAATTTTCATTTTAAAAATATTTGTATATCTTAAAATATAGCGTATTTTTATTGTAGTATAAGCAAAAATTAATTGTCTTACTTAAAACTGTACTATAAGAATTATAACTTATTTCTCAAACTTAGAGCCAAAATGCTTCAAATTTCAGGTAAAATGTATATAATCCATATTTATGCATTTTGAGTGAATATCGAATATGTCTGGTACGTAAAATGAAATAACTACGTAAAAGAATAAGAATCATTTTCACATGTAAAAATAGACTAAGGAAATATTGGGGAAATTTTGTATTGTAAAAGAAATCAAATGTAGTTTGCTACATTTCAAATTTTTAAATATAAAAAATAAACCAAAAAATAAACTAAAAAATTAAATAAAATATTCTTAAATGTTTAATGCTTTCCAATTTGTAATAATTTATTAAACAGTACAAGTATCAAATAAGTTTAGGAAAATATTAATAAATTAGATGTAAATGTGGATTGTGTACCTTAAATGTTTATCTTTATTTAAAACGGAACTATTAATCGTTTTGCTTTTACCACACAGTTTATTTTTTCTATAATAGTTTCTTCACCTGATTAGATTATGTATAGACATATACTTAAAGTAGGCAGTTTACAAAAAATATTTTTAAATCTTAATTAATCCTGAAAAGTCTTTCTATTCTATCAGGATATCTATGCATAATTGTGTCAGAATTTAACTCATTGTAAATACAAATGCATAATTTAAACACATCGATTTTTTTAATTATTATTTTCTATATTGCTCTGAAAAAATAGAAATCCATCTAAATAAAAGAATGATAAAATTAGTCACACATATGAAACATTAAAATCAATTTATAAGAAATATACTTCCCTAAAAAAAATTATGCTTTTAAATCGTTAACTAAACAATTGTTTGCAATTATCAGTGATATTGAAATCGCAATAAATAAAGTTTCATAAATTAAAGAAATTAAAAAAATGTATTGCTGCCAGCATTTCAAATAAATGTGAAGATTATTATTATAATTTTGTTTCTGAAATCAGTTCTTTTAAGGTAAGATGTTATGCTAAGTTATTATTAATACCAGCTTTTTATAGAACGACAACAGAAAAAGTAATATTGACGAAAGAATAAGTGTTTTAAACGAATTGTCATATTACTATTTCATTGTTTTCCTATTACCATTAATAAATAATTCATGAATGACAAGCATGTTATACATATATAATTTTATCCATCCAAACAGAATTAAGTTTCTGGTTTAGTATATGGAGTAACATTATAAAAAATAAGGTGCAGTAACAGTCAATTAAACGTAAAAGTGCTCTGGTGATTTTCTAAACTTAAGAAAATGTATGATTATGTAATTTTAGTAAGTTTGTTTACCTACTTAATAAAATATTTTGTATAAAGTTGGTGAAGTTATCACTTATAAGGCTATTATGAACAAAAAATTTATATGTATGTAACGAAAGTGATGAAAATTACATAAAAACGTATATAAAGAATTCTCTGTTTAGAATAATCCTTGAATTCTTTGTATCGTAAATTGTGAATTTAAAAATTTATTTCTTTAAAATTGTTTTTTCTTGCATTGTCATATGCATCATCATACCTAGACAATATATGTCTTTCATGTACATAGTACGATTTAAATGTTGTTAAAAACATTATTATGAATAGTTTACAGTATAAGCATATATACCTTCAAAGTACTGACCTTGGGCAACGATGACGACCTTGACCGCTAGAAGTCATTTTTTGCAACCTCCCATAAGGCCTCCTGCGATGTTGTTTTTACATCATCTGATGACAAAAAACGGCGTTCTTGTAAATGTTTTTCATTGATGGGAACAGGTAAAAGGCACACGGACCTATTTCCAGTTGATAGGGGGTAAGATGTGAAAGCACATTAATGCTAGTTTTGACGAGAAAATGATTTACGAGTTCATATCAAAGTAATAGTGCGTTTTCAAGTAGAAGGTACCATTGTTAGCCTAGGTTGGACATCCGCGAAGATGTCCAACACATTTATGGTCATTGATAGATTCTCGGCCCTTTTTTAAAACGCCGATTCCATTCATAAATCATTAATTACACCACAGTATAATCGTCGTACCTTAGCATTTTCAAAGTCCTTTCAGTGATGTTTTACTAAACATTGACAGAATTTAATGCTGTAATAAGGCTCAAGAAAAGCCTTTTTTTATATCGCAGGGCAAAGGTAACTAACTTTTGATAAAAACAGCTGTGCGTTTAGTTCAGTTGTTGTCATCAGAGATGTTTTACTAAACAGTGACAGAATTTAATGCTGTAATAAGGCTGAAGAAAAGCCTTTTTTATATCGCAGAGCAAAGGTAACTAACTTTTGATGAAAACAGCTGCGCGTGTAGTTCAGTTGCATCACATGGGCTAAACCAGCATGATAAGTAGGGAAGGGTTGGAAGATTACATTTCAAACGATTTTGCTTTAGGTACTTGCTTTCATTTTCAAGAATGGTTGCATTCCCCGAAGTTTTGAATCGTACTATATATATATATGACTAGATGCTGATATAGGTGGTGCATCATCAGTAAGTATTATACAATCAGAAGAATATGCTACAATTGTAATACAACTGTCTTATGAAAAAGTACATCTGAAAGGAATTTTGAAATTTTTACTTGCTGAAAATTTAAACGGATTCATAAAAATGCTAAAATATATATCTGCATTATTTTTCCTAATTTGCATTTTTTTTTTTTTCATTCTGCTTTATAAAAGTACATTGTTTTTAACAAACATACTATTATTCATTAATGTCCTTTATAAATCACATCATAAACATGTTTCTTTTCATTGTATTAAAATCCACCTGTCTACATCTCATGCATCTCTAATAAGAGTGTAAATGAAATATAAACCAGAATTTGTATTTTGTAGTTTATTGGTATAAGAAACAAAACAACAAATTACATTCCATTTTGCTATATAATCTTTTGATTTAAAAATACATTTATCCCCAACAGATTAGTGGATTTTGATGCCGTGATCATAGGAAGAAGAGTTGCAAGTTTCCAGCCCGAACAGTTCAATAGCAGTGTCATGGCTGAATTGTTTGTTTCATCATGCTAATTTCAAAAGCTGTAATAATCGCAGATGGATACGTTAGGACTACAGGCATGGTATTCCAGTGTTCTCCGATGTATTTCTTACAACTTTTTAGGAGTCAGGTGAGCTATATATAATGACGGGAATTGTCACAAAGCGATGTAGCTTTTCTAATCAAAAATACAAGCCTTTTCTGCCAATTTGCTCATTTTTTTCATTTATATCTAATCCAGCTGTAATTAGAAGGTAAGAATCTCGAGAATGTCCCGAACACCAAAGTTTTAATAATTTATTCTTGAGCAATTGATGCGTATGTTGGGTGCGTTTCCAAATTCTATTCGTCTTTTCACTAACTTTCTGTGCCAATTATAAACTATCACAGTTGTAACATATTGAATTATAAGTATTATTAAAAACTATAATCTTGCTTTTTCTTCCGTCATGTCTCCGACAATTGTATTTGAATGAGAAATCTAACGCTAATGAGTTGCAGAACTTTTGGATGAATCTCTCGCTCACTCATCGTTTTGTCGACAGAGAAACTGAGAGAATAGCACATACCTATATAATAGCACGATAGTCATGTGAGGTCCCCACCTGCCATGAGCAGAGGTTTGAGCGCCCTTGCAAAGACTTTCAGAATTCCATGCAGAAGTTCAGCTTCATATTTGTTTCACTTACGTAAATATATACGTATGTATGCACTATATATATGTTCATAAGGCACCATAAGTTAATATCCGATTTAATGCAATCCCGATTGTCCTCAAAAGTGCCGCTTTGAAGAGTTCTTCGTAAAGTAAACAAACTAGAAATTTAATTTTCTCTGCATCACATAATGTCTTGTGATATATTGGTAAAGAAATGTTCATTTCCTTATTTAGTTTAATCAATTATTTTGAAAATTAGCTAAATTATTCTGCTTATGTAACCCAGTTATAAATTATTTCTTGATGGGAAGATTTCGTCTGAATGCAGTTTATTCGCTCAAGGCGAAAACAACTTTTATTTCCAAGTGCATAATCTCTCACTTAAATAGCATATTCTTCGAAAGTAGCTTTCCAGAATTGAAACGATTGTAACTAAATAAGCATAATTTAAAAAAAAAAAGAAAAACCATTAAATAAGGTAAGGAAGATATATTTTATGATTCAAAGTTTGTTTAATAAGATATTTTTGTGTATCATGTGAATAGCAAAAACATATTTAATAATAATGTTATTTCAAATCATGAAGGTGTTTTACGAGATTTTTCCCCCTTAAATTTAATTTCATCACTGAGAAATTAATAATAATAATAATAATTAGTTTGTGTGTATGTAATAAGATGAAAAACACAGGTTTTACTTTTCTTTTCTTTTGCTCTTTTTAATTCGATAGTAATATGCCGTACCAATACTGAATCCACATTGTTAATTATCTAACATATTCATTACGATGACATTTTAACATTGGGGTATATTATACATCTAAAATACAGTCCAAAATTGGGGGAAAATCTTTGAATTGAAGTATTTTTTTTTCAAATAACTGCAGTAGGTCACATACAGAATCTGTAAGCTTTAGAGAGCATGAGTTATAGTAGCTTAAAAATAGTTTTTGAATGAGTTACAAATTTTTACGATATCATATGATAGGTATTGATTCTAGGTATGTAATGTTGATTACTTCCTATTTAAAATGAAGTCCTATTATTTTCATTTTACTAAATTGAAGATATATAATCGTATGGAATTCCGTATTCATGCATTTTTGAATACGAATTTAAAGGCTAATGCATCAAGCTCAGAATATTTATAAAAATATTTATAGTACGAACGCACCTCCTATGCTACGTTTGTCAAGCTATTTCCAACTTGTTAATTTCTCTATTAATTTTGTTACTCTAAATTTAATTGGTAATTTTTTGATGAGTTTTGTTTTAAAATTTCAACTTTAGCCATCTTTTCAAATTACTTGTTATACAAGAAATCGCAAATTTAAGAGGAATTATAAATAACTTACCCGTTTACTTATAAGACAATATATTTTGCGCTATCATTAATTTATTTCTTGAACATTTTCAATAATGTTATGTCAGTTATGGTTCAGCGAAAATTCTTTGTTTCTTTCTATTTCTATTTTTTTTTTTTTTAACTGCTTTTCTGTATTAGTTTGCACATATAATGTAAAATGCCAAAAATTCAAAATTATTGTAGAACAAAAACAACAGCAAAAAATCCATAAATATTAATTATAATGTGATTTTTTTTATCCATATGCTACTATTTAAAATAAAATTTTAAAAAGAATAGATTTGACAAATGTTTTCTTAACCTTCTTATGAAGATTTAATTAAGGTTTTAAAAAATTTTAAAACCTTAATTAATTAGTATTACGTTCAGACAGAAAATAAAAAGAAATGTAAACTTTATTAATAATTTTACAGTAACTTTTATCATATATTGAAATGGATATGGAAATGTTTACATTTTTTGACGTGTAAAATTCATTAAGACAATAATTATTTATATTAACGGTTTTATGATATTTTTATTCTGTTTTAGCATTCGATAAATTGATATTATTCTTAGAACTCTTTACAATCATGACTGTAAATTTAGTTTCTAAAGAATGATTGAATAAAAGAATTCACAAGAATGTTTATTTTAATATATGCAATTTAACTGTTAATGAGTATGTACGAAACTTTAATGTGTACGACTATTCTTAAAATCAAAATGTTTCTAAAAAATATTTAAATACTACTGAAACTTTCTACTTGAATAAAGACATATTCTTTATACTATTTCTTTAAAATTATAATTTTCAACATGCTTCATCATAATGCAAAAGATAATTGGTCATTGAGGAGTCACATAATATTTATGCATCATAGGACAAGTATGATATAAAACATGAAAGTGAGATATACGAAAATAATTTATACAATACATTGAAAAAAAATCTTATAATTCCAAAAAGGATAATAATTTTAATTAACAGTTTACTGCGTCTTATTTCCAATTAAAACATATCTTTGAATAGAAATTTAAATGAGAAACATTGTCATAAAAAATCAAAGAGTGTGTAAAATATATTTACAATTATCTCAGCATCTAATTACCCAATCAAATTCCTTTTAAAGCAAAATTAATGTTTTTGATATTATTTTATGCTCACACCTTAAAAAAAAAACAACTTCGAAAATTTTCATTTAACTCTGACCAGAACAAATATTTCAAGAGTCTAAGAAAAATTGTTCCGGATAACCTCCTCAATCCTCAGACAAATATCTTGTGGGGCTACAAAAACTACATTAAAATTACTACATTAAAACATATCCACAGATTTATCGTCTATAAAGGAAAGTTTATATCACGCACATAAGCATTCATTTAAAAGTCAAGAAATTTTAACAACTCTAAAAACATTTAAAATAATTTAAAGGCTGTCCATTAGGGTGGAACGAAAGTATAGGGAAAAATATTTTCTTTTGAAAATAATTTTGTAATAGCAATTAAAAGTTGTCTTTGTATGTTAAAAATAAAACTACGAAGTTTTTGCGTTCTAAATTTATATCTGGAGGTGCCGCAAGAGCCTTAAAAATAGGGATTTAAAAAAAATCCAAATTTAACATAATATTGTAATTTTATTTTCACTGTTTTAATTTTACATTTTAAAAATCAAATATTTTTTATTAGCAATCTATAGATGCTTCTTTAATATAACAATAATAATATTAAGTTCAATTGAAGTAAATTTATGCATTAAAATTTTGCAAAAGTAAAAAAAAAAAAAAAAAAAAAAAAAAAAAAAAAAAAAAAAAAAAAAATAGCTTTTTTCAAAAAGAATCAAGATGTAATATCAGTTTGAATTTAGCAGTTGTAATTCCTTTTTTTTGCTTACAAATAGTTGTTCAAACACTGTTTTTTAATAATATGTAAAACTTTTTATAAACCATTTCAAATTCATTAGGACCCTTTGTTTTTCTGTCCGATTCACGAAATAGGTAGTGCAAAGGCAATTCATTTAAGAGGAACAAACAAATCAGACACTGCAGTCGTCTGTTCAGATCTTTCGCCATTAAAGCAATCATACCGTTATTAACACCAATATTTGTGGGTGTCCCATCGCACCAAAAAGCAGTTACAATTGATAGGTTCAAATGATTGTTACAATTAAAGTACTCTGTTATGTTATTTTTTATAGCTTCGCCTGTTCCCAAATGCAGGGGTTACATGCCCTAGAAAGGATAAATTGGGCTCTTTTACTAAAGAAATATGTTCTTCTATGACCGTCTTTTTTTGTAAAATTTGTTCCCTTTTTTATCTTTTACAATTGCTTTATCTTTTCTTCCATCGACAAACATACCTATATTTTCTCCAACTTGGTTAAGGCTTCTTACTATCTCTTTTGTCCGATTCTTGGCTCTCTCTCTTCGAATTTTCATCCTTTCAATTACTTTACCTTTGTTCTCCTCTGTAATCATTCCAACATCTTTAAGAGCAGTACTTGCTATAGTTGCAGCAACTCTGTCTGAAACTCCAGATCGGTCACAAACACTTGCTACTGTAGTAAGTACTTCTCGCTTTGCTCGCTTGCAGTTGTACCCAGAAAAGAGGTAAAGTAATTTTTGGGACAGCATGTTAAGTTTCCTTTAGATGTTTTCTCAGGATCTGATTGAAGTGCATCAGTTTTAGCTTTTCTAGCAGCCATAACTACTAATTTCTGATTGTACTTGTACTTTAATTGTTTCTTTTTGACCTGTTGCTTCTTCTATTATCTTTGTGTTAAAATCTTGGAAATAACTTTCTCGACTCCACTTTTACTCATTTTTCTCACAGTTCTTTGGTCAATTAAAAAATCTTGTTCGCGTTTAGGTATTTTTTTCTTTTTTCGCACTTACAGACAGAAAATACTTTGCACTTACAGGTTGCTCATTAAAAAAAAATGTTTGTTTTCATTTAAAAACTTTGCTGCAATTAAATCACATTTTTGTGTACCTTTTCTTTTTTTATATTAAAATACTTCTTTATTTATCGTGATAGGTTTTTACCATTTTTAACATGCGGGTTTGAGATACTATAGGAATAGATGCTTTTTTAATAACCATTTTAATTTTTCTTAAGAAAGGTGTTATAGTAAAAATAAAATACATTGACATGTTTCGGAACCGTCAAATAAGTTCCATAGTCATGATATAAATAAAACAAAATTTCAAAATATTTCTCGGACAATACAAATTTGTATTGTCCGAGAAATATTTTGAAATTTTGTTTTATTTATATTATGACTATGGAACTTATTTGACGGTTCCGAAACATGTCAATGTATTTTATTTTTTCTACTAGCAAAAGCCGTGCTTTGTTTGGATTCGCGAAGCATTATTTCATAAGATAAATATTTGAAAATAACATTATTATTTTATATTATTTTTGCATCTTTATTAAGCAAAAACTTTATCTTATGTTTTGGCGTATTTAAATTTTAGAAATGTAAATTCAGCCAAATAATTAAGAATTTCCTCGGAATTTTTTATCTGTGATATAAGACTGGTATAAATAAAAATATTTTCGAAGCAAAATTTTACAAAATATTTTTTTTTAATTTTTAATCAAAAGTTTTAAAGATGTTTTTACATTTCCCTATAGCCTCTGGAGTTATCTGAAATGATTTGAAATAGGTATGTTTTCAATCTTTGTAATTCACATCAAATAATCTTTGATAGCAATCTTAGAATAATACATTCAAACAAAATATTTGGAAAAACATTAAAATCTACTCTCGTTGATACTAAGAACTATTAAATGTAATTTTTTTTTTATTCTAATTTTCTTCTTTTTTTCTACATACCAGCATATGAAAATTTTTTATATTGTAGAATCTCTCGTAATGAAATTTTCTATTAAATGATAAACCTTGAAGGAATTTCACTCTCGACAACGCTACGTGCGTTAAGCAAACTGGTGTCTCTTTATCCCCAATATTTACTACTGCTTTATCTGATGTCAAACCTTGAGATTTATGAATTATAACTGCAAAAACTAAATTGCAAAGGAAATTGTTTTATTGAGCAATTTATGCTTCCATTTTTCCAGAATTTAATTATTGGGGGAATTGGTACGCACCAATTCTTATAAGTTAAATTACTGCAGTATTCAAATTTATCCATGATTATTCGCGGTGTCTGGTCTGATGGCTTTTGATTTTCTTTAATACGCGCAACAAAGTCTAAAGTACCTAAACCTTTTTCGGTCCACAAATAAGAACGTAACATTACTTTAAATCCAAATGATAAAGTAAGAAATGATTAAAGTCCATTTATAGTTTCCGAATTGGCCAACTTTGCTTTAGTACATTGCTTTAGTACATAAAGAGCTTGAATCGAGGCAACAACTTTAAGCAGTTCTTTTAATTTTTCATTTATATGGCAAATTTAAAAATTAATTTTATTTGCTTACAATTCTTTTGTTGCCACTTTACTAAAAAAAAAATCCATAATACAATTCTTTTAAAATGTTTAAGTGTCATCTGTGCAAATGATTTTGCGGAGTGATGAAAACATATTTCATTTATTAAATTAATCATGATTCTATCTATAATTATTTACTCCATGATTTATATTTTTTTTTCGTGAAAGTATACGCGTTTCATTTTTTATTTATTTGCTAAAATGCGTCCGCATTGGAAATGCATGTAAAATAAATTAATTAAAATAATAATTTTTTGAAAAGTATTTCTGTAAAAAGAATAATATTCTTCAAATCTACAGATTATAATTTATATTTGTGTTTAATTTCAAGTGAAAATACTGTATAGTTTTTTTTTTTTTTTGTAAAGTGTACGACAAAGTGTCATTTGAGTGGACTAGTACAGGATTCGCTTCGCTCATTCTAATAACACCTTTCTTAAGAAAAATTAAAATTGTTATTAAAATGTTTATATAAAGGGTGAATATTTTAAAATCTGATGATTTAAAAAATCAATTGGATTTAATTAACTTTTTATTATAGGAATAGATGCTTTCGAGAAAAAAGATTCAACTTTCTTAATAAGTCTATCAAGTATTTCATTCATAGTTGGCTCCTTTGATTTTTTTTTCTGGTTTCAGCTCACGTCAATTATAAAGATAATATTTCATAATATTATAATAAGTTGGAAGATTTAAATCGCTTATTTCTTTAAGGGATCCAAAAATTGGGCATTCTAACTTTTGTCTCGTCTGAACTGACACTGCCATCACACTAAAATTAAAATATTAACTAATAAATTTAATACTACCACTAATATTCAAGCTTACATTTTCATAAACAAAACAAAATCCAAAAAGAACAGCATAAAATGATTTGTTACTCAAACGATTCATTTGCTTGAGCGGACTTACGACAGAAACATATGACCAGGCCATTGCTATAGCTACATGCATTCCTTACTCTTTTGCCACCCTACACCAGCCAATAATATACCGCCTGAATCAAGGTTACTTCAAACCATATACTACTTTCCTTTTGACTATTAATTTTCAAAACTAAAAAATGTTTTGCTGCGTTTTTCAGTTAAAAGTAAGGTTAATCTTTTCTAGTATGAAATACTGTTAAAATCTAAAGAAATGGAAGTTAAAAAAGCAGATTTAGTAGCATAAATAATAAAGGCATGCAGTATAAAACTATAAATATCTACTATAAAGTAGTTTATGCGTGTTATTTAAAAATTGAAAAGGGGCATTTGATATTTAAAATATTTTAATACTGTCTTAAGACAGGCATTAGACAACTTTTTATCGCTATTACATGTTGAAATTAAAAAATATTTTTTTTCATTCCACCCTACTGTCCATTGTCCTGGTTGTTTTCTCCAGGTGACATCAAGAACGAGGTCGATAATCAAAGTTATTGAAATTAGTAGGCTTCTTCGCATTATTAAAGTATATAACCAATTTTAAGTCTCTTTCTCCATTTGTTCAGGGTGTAGAGTGTTTACAGACACACACATGAGCAGATGGACAGCAATTTTTCCTCTAAATATATTCTTTTCGGGAACTTTAGTGTATAAAACTTGTCAAATATTTTTTTCGGTGATTTTAACTATTTTTTACTCGAGAGGTAATTCTCACTATCTCTAGTGTACCGCATAACTGGGTACTCCAAATGCTCTGACATTAGCATTTAAAATTAATTTTCTTCAACTTACCTAATAGTTGAATAAACTGTGATAAAAGATGGCGAAATAAATGGTAAGATATTAGTGGTGTAGAAAGTCTTTGGATGCCCGATTTACATCTGATAACACTAGAGGTCAGCCAGAGTCACCTCTTAAGTGCAAAGAGTTAAAAGTATTAAAAGACATACTCTGTACTACGTAAGATGACGAAGTACAAAGTTAATGTAACATTTTAAGAAACTTTCTTTTCGTAAAAAATATTATAGCTTAATTTTAAGTATCTGTTCGAATTAATTATTGATTTATTTCTCCCTTTTTCCCGAATTATTATTATTTTTTTTTTATGGTGCATGTCTATAAATGAAATCGTGTGTAATGGATAAAATAATAAATTACTTGCCTTGCAAATTTTTTTTTTGGAAAAAAAGAAAAATGTTTAAATGTGATAAACCCATAGCTTTTTTAATGCAAACTATCAGTATATATTTTGCAGGTAGTAATATTGAGTACATTTAAGATTTGGTTATATTTAAAATTTTAAAGATAATGGAAATTTTTAAAACATCGAGATGAAATAAAAATTCAAACTACTTGTAGTACAATCCGTAATAAATAAATAAATAAATAAATAAATAAATAAATTCTTATTGTTATATTGATTTTTTAATACCCTTTTGTGTGAATATTTTACATATATTGTTTCGATCATATTGTTTTTTGCATATATTGTCTGTTGCGTAGGACTTTTTTTTATCTCTTTCATTTCGTTTTTTAGACCATATAGTGTAAATGATTAAAACAAAACTAAACACTTTTCCAATTGTCAGATTTTTTGGGACTTTTCATAAATGCATTTAATGTTATTATGTTTATATTATTAACATTTTTAATCCAAAGACAGTTTCCTTAAATACTTATAAATATTGTTTCATGAAAGTTTTAAGCGAGATTTTGCTGAGTTCTAAAGCTACAAGAAGTCTGTAATAGAAAAAAAAAACAGTTTTGTCATTAAAATTTTCACTTAACTATTTTGATATAATTAAATAGGTATTTCTCAGAAAAATATATATATATATATATATTATGCATTAATCGCAATTGAAGAAATTAACAGAAAAACATGTTACGATGCATTTTCTCAAACATTGTCCTATTTTATGAAAGAAAGCGTTATTCAGTATTATATCATCTGATAAAACTAAAACTCTAAAATTTTAATTAATATCGAAGATATGAGGCAATATTTTTAATATTTTGTATTTTATATTTAATAATTTCAATGGTGAAAATAATATTTTTTTTTCTGGGAGAATTTAGTATCCTCCATTTACATTCAAATGTATGCTACATAGAAAAAAAAAGTAAATAACTAAATTAGAACAAAAAACGTTCACTTCCATTTTTCCTAATTCTAATTTTTATTACATAGCAAATATTTCCGTCCAGGTCTCCAAAATGTTTATATTAACAGCTTTATGTAAATTCTATATTGCCTTAGACAAACATATTTTCTTGTCAAAACAGCTTTCAAATGCAATCACAATATTATTAAAAAAAATTGCTGGAAAAAATTTAGAAGAATTTTAATTTAGCAGCACCATTAATGGCGAAATGCATTTCTATATGTTTTTTAATATTATTTTAAGATTACATCTCAGTAAAATGATAAATCACTCTTTGAGAACAATAATAAAATATATTCTCTATCTTCAACTCTCTATTCAAATTTATCTACACCCCATTTGTTTGCATCTAACAAGGGTAATATATTATAGCAATTTCACGATATGTCCACCCATTTAAAGCCTGATAAACTTTATGACAGTTACATTTCCACTATCTGCAATTCTCTTCTGAAGGCGTAACGAGTTTTGGCAGGAAAGTGTAAGAGCAATTCAAGTTTTCTCGAGAGAGTATGATAAGCATTCCAATAAACAAACAACTAATGCATGTTTTACATTTAAAATTCTTGTGATAGTTTAATCATTCAAAAGCAGCAAAAACTATTTTTTACCTTCCATTTTTAAATGCAAAGTTTTACTTAGAAAATTTAAAAGTAGCATAATGATTACATTCACGCAAAAATATTTATATTTAACAATTTTTAATTGAAATGGAACACATACCTTCTTAAAAATGCAAGTATAAAATGGATTGATTTTTGGTCAGTCCTGTATATACTGTGTGCACAATAAAGTCAGTTCACACGCTCTTAACAGCAAAAAGCCTGGATGTCATTTATTTGATCTCAGGCCGCGGAATTACGTGTATACTTTTAAAAACAGTTATGCATCAAGTACTATCGAAAAAACAATTTTCGACTGCATTTCTGCTATTTTGTTTAAACTGAATCAACTAAAACGCTCAGTACAGTTAAAATTAAAAGTACATTAAAAATAGTTTTCTTACGTCACGATGCAATCAATTTTTTAAAAATGTCTCAGTTCCAAAAAAATTCCAAAAAAGGTCATTTTTCAAAGAAAAAAAAAATCCTTTTATTGCATCGCCTTTTCAGGACACAATTAACGAAATAAATGCGTAAAAATTTGAAACTTTTCTGTAATTGATGTAATCTGTTTTTTAAAAAATATATATTAACCCTTTACAATATATCGCGAAACGCAGATAGCTTCGCGCCTTAATGGGAGGATATTCTAAAAGTAGCTAAATGTTCATATTTTAACAAAATCATTTTTGAGACTCAATAGACTACATTTAGCTCACGTACCAAATTTTCAAAACGTTTGGACCATGAGAAACATTCTTTACAAAATAAAATTTGTGAAAACTTTGGCAAAAGGAAAAAAAAATGAAAACTTAGGAATTTCTGTGCGTTTTTTTCTGCTTCGGTTAAACGTTTTTCCTTCTAAATATGCATTTTTTATGAAAATTTCAAAAAAGGTTTAGTTATATTTGCAATCCATTATAATTTCAGAAAATTTAGACACCAGTAAGTACCTCTTCTGTTATGCTAGTAAAACAAAAAACAAAAAAAAAATAATATTAATAAAATAAGATGTGTGGAGCCTGATGGATTTTTACACCAGCATCTAAAGTAGAAAAAACAAAATTGTAATTTAACAAATTACAACGACTATTAGGAAAAGGATATTTTCAAAATTTAAAATTTTAAAGATTTATTAATGAATTCTACATTTAAAACAATCATAGTAATAATATTAATAAAATAATTATAGATGATGCAAAACAGATTTCTGTTTTAAGATTTATAAGATACGTTTTTATTTTACATAAAATGACATCATTCACATCCGCTGGTGAATAATACATTTTAAGTCTTAAACAACTTAAGTATGCGCATCACTTCACTATTATGAAACTTGAAAAAATCGGCTAACTAATGATTTATTACCTTCATTTATTTGTAACCGGATTATAAATATTTAAAATTATATATATTTTATAATAATTCGAAGTTTTATCAGAAATCATTCATTTATGTTTTTTTAAAGAAACACGCATTTTAACCCTCTCATGCACAAGGGCCTCATATGAGGGTAATATGATAATTATTGCATTGAGCATTCATTTATAGTTATCCGATTTGTTGATAGATAATAGCTAGCATATAGTGCAATAAATAAATTATTTTATAATGGGTTTTCGTTCATCTCAAAAAATGATTTTTAGTCGATAATGCAAAATAATGCAAAATAATTTATGCCTGAGAGGGTTAACTACATTTCTTTCGTTGTATGGGACAAATACAACAAGAAAAAAATTATCAAAAACGTGAGTTACGTAACAACAGATTCATAGGTGATCTGTTCACAAGTCAATCCGACTAACTCCATTAAAAAAAAATCAGGTAATAACATAATTATGTTGAAATTTGCTTATGTACCTACACAGAGGTTATGAATTAACCTTGATTATAAAACAATTAATTAGTATAATCAAAATATTTTGAAAAAAAACCCCAGTAGTTTAAAGATATACAACTTTAGCTGTTTAAAATATGCATTTTATTTGATAGTTAATCAGACTGTCTTCTCAACGCCTCACCTGAAGTATGACATGAATTAAACTTTAATATTTTTGGAGCCATCACAAACAAATTTTAAATGAAATTTCAGTTTTACTCTTTTCGAAACTGCAATTTTTCAAAATTTTTAAATATCGCACATTTTATATTTTTACATCGTTGCGTAGAAAAAAAAAGTGCACTTTTAAGTGAAATTTGTTTTTAAATTATTATTATTTATTTTTATTACTTTTTTGTCATTGTGGCAACAATCAAAAAATGAAAAATAAGTTGCGGCCAATTCAACCAATAAAAAGATTCAGATATACTTCATATTTCCCAGTTCTCTACCAAAGACAACAAGTATCACCCCCCCCCCCCCGCCTCCAAAAATACGCATTGGTAAAGGAACAGAATTTTAATATACTCATTTTATTTTGATATCTGTAGTGCACTGGTTAAATTCTTTGGTTTAAAATAAGAAATGCTTTTGGTTTGGAATTAGATAGGATTAAATAAAATTTGGACTTTAAAAAAATCAAACTTCTTTATAATTTTAAGGGTTTTATTCTTTTTTAAAGAATATCTAAACTAAAAGTTATTCCACATATGTTAATCATATAGCAATAAGTAAACAAATATACATAATAATTACTGTTTATTTTCAAACAATTGAGTTATTAAAAGAAAAGAAAAAACTATGCATTAATGAATCAAAGTATAAAAAAATACTGCATTTTACAAATAGTATCGTCCATTTACTTTATTTATTTATTTATTTTACAATTTAAATTTTTATTTCTAATTATAAAACAACTGAGTTATTTAAGAAAAAATACAAAAAATGATTTGAAAAAAGACCTAAATTTTATAAATTTTAATATCTAATCGATTTAATAAAAAAAATTCAGTATTTTTTGCAATTATAAGAGAATGATTTTATCTATACTAACAAAAAAAAATCTTTCGCTGAAGAAACTATCGTTAAATTGCGCCAAAAAAATCTCTTGATATAAAAGAATACAAACAAGGTCATTGAAAGAGTCTGCAGATTCCGGTAATAATTCCAATATACTGTCCCTAAAAGAAGTAAGATGCAATAAACAATGGTTAGAGGAAACGAAAACGACCGACAATATCATATGCAGTTTATTGCAAGTTATTATGCCTATTTTATACTGATTACTGAAAAAAATATAAATTCATTTTTAGGAAAGGGAAAAGGGAGAAAGTAGCTGAAATAATTTTTTTTTCATTTATAATAGTATTTTGTTTTTAAACGAGGTTTAGTCATTTAGAATCTAAATTTAGTAGATAGTATCTGTTTCAAAAATCTAAATAATAGTATTTACTCAAATTTTATATTTTTTTTCCTCATTCAATTGCACGATATATTTCTAATTGCTGTTTCATTTTAAGATTTTAAATAAAAATATAAAATATTGAACATATAATTATATTTTAATTGAATTTATAAATTAACTTATTTTGTTTTTGTTTTTTAAGTATCAGATAATAAAAACTCAAAACCTTGACCTATTACTTTATGCAATTTTACATGTTTACAACTGAACAAGAGTCGGACCTTTCTAATTAAAGTTTTAACATTGTAAGAGTACGTTTATTTTGAGGTAAATTTTAATATGTACTTGAAATCTTTTCAGGCGAATTTCTATTATTCTGTTGTAATATTTTATAGTTATCTGATTTTTAGGTAGTCCACATAAAATCAGCAAAAGATGCCTAAATATCTTTTAGGGAAGAATTGGAATGTCTATATTTTTTACATTTCCCATTTTTTATTATAAATATAGACAATGGATTTACATATAAATGTTAATATTGTTCAATATTATATAACTTCTAGAGTCTATAAATATTCTATTTTTTCCTGTATAATTATTTGTTTACTTTTAGTACGTATGCGAAAAAGATTTTCAAAATCAAATAATTCTGTAAAAATATTACTGATTTTGTCACCTTTTATATAAAAAAAACAGTTAAAGTTACTTTTATTTAAAGCTAAAAATTATTGCAATAACTAATAGTAACTTTCTTTCTTTAGTAATCTTATTTATTAAGCTCGGAGCTATTTATATTTATTTAGTTCAATAAACAAAGAAACTAACGAAATTAAATTGCAAATATTGGCTGGTTAAAATAAGCAGATGTTGAGTTTTAGATATCTAATTCATTAAGTTAAAAGAATATTCTTTCATTTCTGTTAAAGTTATTTCAGGATTATATTATGTTGCACAAAAGACCATAGTAAAAAAACAGGTGAGATTTTTCAAATTTATTACTTGCTTAAAATTACAGTACATATTTCGTATGTAATTAGACGAGTTAATTTTAAATGTTGAAAAAATAATGTTCAGAAAATGCGAAGAATATGTGAGTAAAACTAATCAATATTCTTCAAAAGTTTTGATGTTGGGGGCAATTTAGAGTGAAACCATATAAAATGCACTCACAATGAAGAATAACAAAACAGTTAGTTTTTTGTGGTGCTATTTATTCATGATTATCCTTGTTTTGAATATCACCAAATAAGTTGGAATAATTTTAATTCTCGAAAAAAAAATTTTATACATATTATTACTAGTAAAAAAAATATATATGCTTTTTTATTTGCCACATTTACTTCTTAGAGTCACATTGCTTTTTAGTTTGGTATGCTTCACGAATATACCACCATATGTTCTCAATTGTGTTTATACCTATGGTTAAATATTAACTCTAACATCTTCTGTAGTGAGCCACTGTCGCGTACACTATTAAAAATATCTACAATTCTAGAGATGTAAAAGTACAAAAATTTGCATGCTTACTAAAATTTTGTCTGAACAAAAAATAACGAATCAAAAAATAATAAATGTACAAACTATCTTTTTAAGCTACAGAAATCTATAGTTCTGCAAAAGTACCTATAATGATTTGAGTAATCTTACTAAAGTTTTATCTTTAACCTGGGATGCAGTTACATAAAAAGTTCTCCCAGTCAATAAAATGCATCCAGGTTTTCTAAAAAATTCTCAATAACCTGACAAATATTTTGATTTATAGTGCAAATGTGTATCTGTTCGATAAATTTCTATTGTTGCCATATCATAAAACTTTCTAGAAATCCCTATTTCCTAGAAAAAAAATGCAAAATTACATTTTTTTCAGTTTTCTATGGAGATGGTGGAATAAAAAATTATTTTACCCAAATATTCACTCAAGATACCTTAAAATGACACCAATAGGTGACAAATAGGTGTTGCTTCATCATTGCTCGATATTTTGTGAAATTTTGTTTTCATGGCGAAATGCCAAAAGCATATTGAGATTAAAGCCCATTGTTCTCCAAATAATCAGATACCCGCCACATTGTTTTCTGCTACAAAGATTACTTGAGTTTGGGTCCTTCTTGAGGTCATATCAATAGCAACGGAAAATATTAGGACAACCCACATTGATTTTTGTTCGTCGTTAAAAAAATAGAGTGAGCCATTTGTCCTTATATGACATGAAATTTAAACTATGCTGTATTCTATGCGATGTTTCTAAGACATTTTTCACACAATTTCTCGTGCATCTTTGTATAATACCCTCTAATACTGTAATAGCGACATCACTGTACAATTTTTCCCTTTGACATATTTGATTTGAAATACTTCTTCATTTTTTTTTAAATTTAATGTTCGTTACTATTATCCTACCTCCCCCCCACACACGCATCTGAATGAGTAAATCTTATTTTGCAAACGTAATATGAGCAGGCCGATATATTTAAGTAGAATTCGATTATTTAGAAACAATCATTGAATGATACGGATTTGAAACCGGCATACTTTGGCAAGTAGTCAGTAACCAATTTAAAAGCAGAAGGTTCTATTTTCAAGCAAATTGCTGTTGCAAATAAAGAAATCTAAATTCTTTTTCCTTATTTACACACAAATTTATCTAAGGTCTTCATGATAACATTTCTTTTCATATTAAACAAAAAATCAAACTTTTTTCATAGTTTTTTAAAAAGTTTATTAAATAAATATAATATAATATAAATGCATAAATAATAAAAAAATTAATATGGAATTGCACATCAATTAAAGATGAATAATTTAAAAAATGTACGTCAAAATGTGTTTCTTAAAATTCCTTTATTTAGACTATTTAAAATATTTTCCCAAAGTATATTTAAAAATCGATATTTTAAATCTTGTTATTCTTTTTCATTTTTTATTAATCACATTCCCTCTTTAACTACAAACGAATAAACATTTCTATACGATGAACTTCGGCACGTTTTATTATAAAATATTTTTCTTTCTTTCTAAAATACCAGAAACTTCTGAAAATTAGGAATTTAATGCAAAAGAATTAAAGAATTAAGCTCCTTTAAAATAATCTGAATACTGTTACACAGCATATCTGTACTTAGTAAAACAACAACAAAAAAAGGGTACAAATCTAAATTGAAGAAACATGTTTACTAATAGAAGAAATTACCATAAATGTAAAATTTACAAATAAATAAAATAGTTTATCAATTGTGCAAATAATCAAATTTACATTTGAAAACATACTAATTTAATTGTTAATTTAAACTTTCGCTAAAAAACTACATTAACTGCATATCTTTCTGACATTATTAAATATATAAACTATTTAAAAAGAATTGAAATGCCTTTTTCTAAATTATCTTTATATAAATTTTGAACAAATGTGTTGAAAGCAAATGATTTAACCAACTTTTTATACATAAATAAATGAATTATCAAAAAAGATTTTTTAAATTCCTATTTACATTGTTAAATATTTCAATAACATCAAAATCATTTGTTTTAAACATTAAAATAAGTTTTTACATGCTGTTACATTATTTTCTTATTAAACTAATGCTTTGAATGAAAATTTTTGGAAGATTAAAAAAAAGGCACATTTAAGCAACCATTTTTTAATATTAGTTCTAGAGATGGTAGTATTAAGATAGTGAACACTGAGACAAATTGCGGAAAATGTATGCTTGAATATTAAATAGAGTATTCACACATTTTATTTTATTATCTTTGATTTAAATTTAAATGAAAAATAAACTTATGTGCTGTTTTAATTTGAAAGTAATTGTTATGTGTTTTATTAAATATGTATACTTTTTTTTTTCAAAACGCGTGTGGAAAATAATTAACGGTTCAAAAGTTTTGTGTTTGCGATTACTGAAGAGAAATACATTTATCTACATACTACGTTTTTAAAGCAAGAATATTGTATGCCTGGAGGTAAACGAATTTAAGTAATTCTTAAAAAAAGGAAATAAAAATAAAAATTTATATTTCATTGTGAAAAAGGTAAAAAATCCATACCTAAATAATGTAGCTTCAGTAATTATTATGTATAAACTTGCATCTCAACTTAAAATAAACAGTCAAGTGCGAATATTACTTGATCTCAGATACTTTCGTGCAATAAATATATTAATTATTTACGGTATTAGGTAGCTTTCATTACAAAAAGTAAAAAGCTACCTATTGCAGCCGTCCGGAGGAAAGCACTTCAAGAAAATTTTGGTATATTTTCACCGTTCATGACCCCCAGACCCAAAACCACCCTCCGTTCAAATGTTGACACACACACACACACATATATATATATATATATATATATATATATATATATATATATATATATATATATATATATATATATATATATATATACAGGGTGTCCGAAAAGTCTGGAAATGGTCGAATAACTCGAGAAATACATATGAGATTGAAAATCTTAAATATACGTGTTAAATATTTTTAAATAAGCTACTCAGTGATACCAAATTTGACCTTCGTAACCGACCCCCTGGGGGTCAGAGGGGGTCCAACTTCGAAATCTTAAATTATAACCGCCATTTTTTATTGCAGATTCGGATTCTACTGACTAAAAACACGTAACTTTTGTATTTGATGTTTATTTCGAATCCTCGTTTATCACGGTGTAATCGAGCATATTATATCGATACATATTTCGGCTTTTCCAACGGGATTTTCCCTAATCGAAATTAATTGGGGAGAATTTATGACATCAAATTCCTCGTCTTTTGCAATAATAGCGTTTCCTGAAAATCACCCGTGCCGATTATTTCGGTAGTGCTACACAGTTAAAAATTTGATCCATTTGCTGTAGCGTCACTCCACAGCTTTTATAGAATATCTCTTTCATGACCAATGACAATGTTCCATAACACAGTAAAGTACACTGTAAAAAAATTTACCCTTTTGCTGCATCGTCACTCCACCGCTTTTATCGAAAACTATCACTTTACTGTGTTATGGAGCATTCTCATTGGTCACAAAAGAGATATTCTATAATAGCTGTGGAGGGACGCTGCAGCAAATGGGTCAAATTTTTAACCGTGTAGCACTATTGAAATAATCGCCACGGGTGATTTTCAGAAAACGCTATTCCTACAAAAGACGAGGAATTTGACGTCAAAAATTCTGCCCAATCAGTTTCGATTAGGGAAAATCCCGTTGGAAAAGCCGAAATATGTATCGATTTAATATGCTCAATTACACCGTGATAAACGAAGATTTGAAATAAACATCAAATACAAAAGTTACGTATTTTTGTCCGTAGAATCCTAATCTGCAATAAAAAATGGGGGTTATAATTTAAGATTTCAAAGTTGGACCCCCTCTGACCCACAGGGGGTCGGTTTCGAAGATCATATTTGGTATCACAGAGTAGCTTATTTAAAAATATTTATCACGTATATTTACGTTTTTCAATCTCATATGTATTTCTCGAGTTATTCGGCCGTTTCCAGACTTTTCGGACACCCTGTATATATATAACCATATACATACATATAACATACATATAAACATTAAGAAAATGTATGAAGCCTAAATAATGTTAAATACTGTTCCTTTTTTATTTTTATACTAAATTGTATAAAATAAACTTAATTCGGTACAGACAATAAAAAAATACATGCTTAAATGTCATTCTTTCATTTCATTAAACTAAATTCAACGTAATATTTATCTTTTTTTACAATGTACTTAAAAGAAAACACTTAAATACTTTTTCAAAGATTAAACTTGCTATTTTGTTAGACGCGCATCGAAAGGAGGTTGCAAAATTGCAAAGTCGCATTCGTGCGTGCCACGTTTTTTAATAACATATAATAAAACACAGGAAGCGTATTGAGAGATTCATTTAATGCAAACTAGTTACGAATGACGTAGAACTTAAATCATTAATTTAAATTAAATTTATCTGTTTTTAACATTCTGACGTTCATTGCTTTTATACTGCAATTGGGCCTTTAAATACACAAATATATTATTAAAAGTTGTTATTTAGGCTATAAAAGCCGATGGTATATGAAGTATGCCACCATTGTCATCATGTATGATGAAATCGTCCGCGATTTTACACATAAATATCTCGGCTAATTACCAACGATTTTTATCGAAATTCATTATCAACAATGCTTTTGTATTTCTACTAAGATAGGTTCCTGGAGCTCTTTTAAACAATTTTGCTGAATGCCCAAAAATCGAAACTAGACCGTACCGTAAAAATGATCTTTTTCCAAAACTATGTGAATTTGAGCAATCGCTAGAGTGGTCTTGCAAAATTTAAATTAATATCTACTATCGGTATTTTTTTTTATAATTTCTGTTTCTGTAGACTTAGTAATAGAGAGGGTGGGACATATTATTGCCATAGATTTTCGACGGTATCTCTCTCTCTCTCTCAAAAAAAAAAAAAAAAAAAAAAAAAAAATAATAATAATAATAATAATAATAATAATAATAATAATAATAAATAAAATAAAATAAAATAAATGTATTTTTCAGTTCAGCGGTACAAAAACTTTAATCAGCACTCAAAATATGAAATTCAAAAACATATTTTTCCTAATATTTACAAAAAAATGTTCTCTCTCATGATAAATTGACACGTTCTGTTAAAAGTCGAAAAATTTCAACATAATTCCTGAAAATGACGCAATAATCCGTTATCTATCATAATTTTTTTAAATGTTTATAATACTTACACGTGGTTGCACAGAAAAAAAACTCAATGAAAATATATTGGCTTTTTTGTAGAATTTGTAACACGCTGCTGAAGAGCAAATGTACTGATACCATCAATTTTCTCCGCAACAAATTAACCAGACCATATTTAAGAATTCATTGATCAAAGAAAACTTCCGTGATAAATCATTTAATTAATCCTTATATATTTGCCTTTAGAATATCTTTCATCGCAAGACCCTATGGAGTAATAGCCAGAACAACAAGCTTCTAGACAAAAGGTCGTGAATTCGAATCTCCCCGACTATATTACTTTTTTTACCTCTTTTTTTTCTCCTATAAATATATCAGCTTCTAAACTGTTCGATAGACTAGTTGTTCGACTGACACTATCAGCCAGTTTTTATAACAACTTTACAATGGAAAGTTACGAAGTTTTTGCTTTTTATATTTCCCAGAATGAGAAATCTATGAACGGAACGGAGAATGTCCGGCAATTTTGCTGCCAGTAATTTTACCGTGGATCCACAGATTTATTTTTAAGAGTACGATAATTCACGCAATTTACAAACAAAGGAACTTTTTTAAGCAACTTAAAGAGCACCTTCATATTTATAATTTATATATATGTAATTTTTTTAATAATCTGTAAATATGTGGGTAAAAGTATTTATGACTTCCCTAATTTCAACTTTAAGTTCCGTAGTTTACGAGTAAAATGGCTAGGACAGATAGACACATGAGTGATATTATAAACTTTCAGTTTTTACTTTATAAGTAGGGACCCTAAAAAAGAAAAATATATCAACCCTCCTCTAAACTACAGTCGAAACTCTTCAATCTAATTTTTATAGGGACATTATTAATTTTCTTTATTAAATCCTATTTATAAGTAATTAAAGAAACACGATTTTCACCACGTGTACCTTTAAAACTTATGTTATTTGTTAAGAAAAATTAAAGAATGAATCTTATATTGTGATTTCATTTAAATGAATCCCATACAATTCTCACGATGAGATTTTTAAAACAATTTCTTTTTAAGTGGCATCCCAAAACGTTACATAAAACTGAAAGATTGCGAATAGAAGTGCAATAAAACTAAGCTTATTAATCTAAGAATTCTCTTTTATCATATTAATGGAGGTATAATATGATAGCAAACAGCAAGTATAATATGATAGCGATAGCTCGCCGGAAGTACAATGGGGTGTTTGTGGTCAAAATTCAAATTGATTTTGCTAATCTTCCTCCCACCCTCAATAAGCTATCTCCATCTAAAAAGGGATTTAAGAATTTTAACTTACTTGCGCGATGAACCGAAAATCCCGCTTGGAGGGCCGAAATTTCATTTTTGAAATACTTTACCTGTTCATTTTTTTTTTCAATAAACCTCGGCTCTCTTTAATTCCTTCAAAAACATAGGGCCGGTAGCAGATGCTAATTTTTTTACATTTCTGAATGAATCTGAAAATATAAGCTAGAATTCTAATTAATTTTAAAAATTATTGCTAAGATTAATTAAATTATCACACAAATTAGAGTCATTATGTATAGCGAATGTCAAGTTGCTGGGAGATTTAAGCTCACTAGAATAAGGTTCATCTTTAATGTCACTTTTATTACAATCAGTTTTTGCTATTGTTTCTTCAAGAATTGAAAGAGGCGGGCCATGCCAGCACAACTGGTTAGAAGAAAGGTTTTCCACACTTGCATCTCTTCATATCAAATCAGCCGGATTGTGTTCTGACGGAATAGGAAACCATGGTATGTTTTTAGTTTATTTCTTAATTTGTACAACGCGGTTTTCCACAAACGATTTCAGGAGATGAGGAGCAGTATCTATCCAAGCTAAAGCAATGGTTCAATCAGAAAACAAATTTACTGAAGCTACCTATTTTTCTAATGAATTTAAGACCTTGTTAGTGAGTTTAGCCAGAAGAAGACATGTTGACAGTTCGAGACGTGGCACCGTTATTACTTTGGTTGAGCACACGCGGGATTTACTACATAATAAATGACTGATGGTTTCACTAGAATTAGATGTTTTATGTATATCACTGCGCCATAAGCCTTGGAAGACGCATCTGCAAAACCATTTAGCACCACTGATTAGTTCACAGCTAGGAAGCAGCTTGGTACTTCGATGGAATCCAATTCTTTAAGACTTTCGAGGAAGGTTTTCCATTGTTTAGAAACATGAGAGGGCAGCTTCTCATTCCACTCTATTTTAAGAAGCCACAGCATGAATATTTTTGCTTTCGCAATCACTGGCCCTAAGAGACCGAGAAGGTCATAAATGCGGGCAATTTGCGAAAGTACATCTCTTTTTGTGAAATCACTTTTTCTGTTAATAAAGGTATCATTGAAACTGTTCCACAACATTCCTAATGTTTTCCAACGTTAAACACACGTTGGGTGTCATTTGTAACGGTTGGTTGGTCGTGGTGGGGGTTAAATGTAGACATACTCTGAAGTTAAGATAAAAAAACACAGTTTATTAAAATGATAATGGCTCAAGGGAAGTGGAGCAAGTCTTAATTTTTGTACAACTGAGAATACTATGAAAAACTAAACGCATACTCACAGGCTCCGGACTAGCTCAATCGTGGCACCTTCTAATACTTCTCACTATCTCTTGGCTGAGCTGCTAGATAAAACTTAATTAGACAGCCCGTGGCAGTGTGTACTTCTTTATTCACTTTCAAATAATCAAAATGTAATTACTATGAATTTTCTTACCACGGCCAACTCTCAAGTCGAATACCGAAACTCCTATACAACTCACTGGAGGCTCGCTGCTACTTTCAATCTGCTAGTACTTCGCTGACTAATATCTCCAGAACATTCGGCTGGCTAATCGTCAGTGATTCACTTCGCTATCTAATGCCAGAAATCCTCTCACTCGCTGGCTCACGCCAGAGATGCTCACACGCTGGCTAATGCCAGAGATCCTCTCACTCGCTGGCTAATGCCAGAGATACTCACTCGCTGGCTAATGCCAGAGATACTCACACGCTGGCTAACGCCAGACACTCACACGCTGGCCAATGCCAGAGATACTCATACGCTGGCTAACGCCAGAGATGCTCACTCGCTGGCTAATGCCAGAGATACTCACACGCTGGCTCACGCCAGAGACACTCACACGCTGGCCAATGCCAAAGATACTCACACGCTGGCTAACGCCAGAGATACTCTCCACACACTCAAACTCCAAGCTTTTATATGCTGAAACTGAGATACTTCACATTAACATATTATTAATAACCGCGAGCTAACTGCAGAACCCGAAAGAGACACACACACTCTAGAAAGTTAAAGTAAAAGAGAGGATAGATGTCGCTTTTACGCTTACACATGTTAAATTATTGACGTCACGATCTCAGAAATACTAGAGTGCCTTTATGACAAAGGTCTATCCCTCACAGTTTTAACAGTTATTTTTTCAGAATTTCTGTCCAGGGGAAACATGTGATTATCAGTAGATTGGACCTCATTGGTACACCATTTGTGTAAAACCATCCCTCCCTTTAGGAGGTGTTATATTAATTGTGATTTCATTAATCTGAATTCTTCTAAATTGGATGAGCCCGATAGGCAATCATGCATATAAAAGTCCTTCAAAACAATTTTCGATACTAACGGGAATTCTTTTTTCTCACCTAGAGCTAATTGCTGTAATACTTTCGCCGCACAAGATGTTCCATACGAAACTGTTATTAGCTGAAATACCTTAGCCGCGGATGACATACTGTCTTTCCACAAAATTTTTAAATATTTGTATTGGGAGGTATTTATTTCTATCATCCTAAACATTTGTTTAATATCCGCAGTAAAAGCATAAATATGCTTTCTAAATCTAATTAATATCGAAAAAAATCATCTTGGAGAATTCCACCATTGCATAATAAATCGTTCAAAGGTTTTCCGTTGGTTGACTTGGCACTAGCGTCAAAAACGACGCGTAGTTTTGTGGTTTTACTATAGGGTCGTAAAACGCCGTGATGTGGTAAGTAATAACCATCATTAAAGTTCGTGTTTTCTTTTATTTCATGCATGTGATTTAAATCTCTATATTCTTTAACAAATTCTGTGTATAAGTTTTCCATAACAGGATCTCGGTCTAAACGTTACCACAGAGAGTTTAATCTTTTCAAAGCAAGATTTTTGGAATTTCCCAAATCGGGTTCTAAAACCTGTGGTTTAAACGCCATCGTGACCCAAAACTACCATCCGGTTTTCTGAAGTGCGTTTTATCGAAGTGATCATTACACTATTCTAATTCTTCACTGTTACACAGTTTATATATATATATATATATATATATACATATACACTTGTATATACACTTATTATAAGTATTTTTTAATTAATTTTAACTTTTCTGACCTCTTATTCAATTTCCGTCATAATTTTATTTTTCTTCGATGTTCGCCTGATTTGGTAGTTTTCCTATATGATTAACTGGTGACTTTTGCTTACCAATTAGATTTTGTTTTTTCTTTTCGCTTTCCTTTACACTTCTTTTCAGTCTTAGTGCTATGTTTCATTTGGTAAAAGGAAGACAGCATTGTTTCTATAGGTTTAGTGCGTGTTTCTAATTATTTATTGTGTTTTTAAGATGTTTTGTTGTCTTTGTTAAGGCTGTGTATATATTCTAATATAACTATTAGTTATCTAAATCAGGTGGATATTTTGTTAATTTATAAATTTAGATTGTTTTAAATTAAAATATATAATTTATTCGAAAAATACTGTGTGTTTACATAGAAGTATATAACAGAACCTGTCGAATTGCAGTCTACGCTTTCGAACATAAAATATTCTTAAATACCGCAATACATTTGAAAAAAAAACCTCATTTGTTAATAATTACGTTTTATTATTTTTCTCGTATTATAACCAGGTTTTTATAATTTTCTAAGAGATACAGCACACACATATACATTTAATTTAAAAAAATACATTTCAATGCATATATATTGCTTGAAAAGTGCATAAAACATACAAAACACATTAAAAACACATTCTAGAAATTTTTAAATATCCACAATGTTTTTGACCGACACTTATGCGGTCTTCATCAGTGAAAAATCTAAAAACTGTTGTTATCGCATTGGGTCTCCAAGATCCATCCAGAACAGTCCACTTTAATGGATGGCACGGATTAAGGTGAGAAAAAAAGAATCACTTATCATGCATTGAATCTCTCTAGATTGAGTGAATATCGTATGATAGTGCATCATTACAAACTATTTCTTTATTGGATATTATTTCTATGGATTATCTTATGATAGCTTCAATGTAGATAGTTGTATGAAAAAATATTTTAAATCTATTGAATATATATATATGCTGAGTTTCTGCTAATCTTGCAAGCGCCGTGTATAGTCTACTCAATCTCACATCCGTATCATCTTCTTTTAATCTCTTTTGAAGTTTCCTTCACGTCATACTTATGAACATAAAAACTTTATTATCTCTCTTGAAAGGGATGTTATATATTCCTGATTTCGGTCTGTTTCTGAGTCATGAGTGTGATTCTGATTGATGTCTTGTATTGGATCAACTTTCATATTTAACAAAACTTTTAACTAGGAGGGAAGGAATGCTATTAATGTAATACCAAATTTAAAGAGTATATGTTATAAGCTTTCAAAACACCTTGGAACATAATTATCTTTAGAAAATTTAAAACTTTTAATGGAATCTTTTGATTTTCATTATCTTTCACTTTAAAACTTGTTATGTTTCTTTCGATGATCGAAGAGGGAAAATTGAATTCTCCGCAGCTATTTTTCTAATTATAACCAATTCTTCATCAAGAAAATGACTTGAGCAAATCTAAAATGCTGATATTGCTATTGGCAGTGTGATAGCAATTTTTGAAGTATTAGCATACATAAGATTTAAAAAAGATTTTTATTCGTATATCCGAATAATTTTATATTATTATTGAGAGAACCACTTTTTCATTTAACTGCAATATTTTTTGTATTAATTTACAATTTATTTTGAACATGTTAGACATAATCTTAGAGTAAATTTTATTTTAAAAGAACTATAAAATTAAAATTTCCACCTTTCAATAACTTTTATAAATTAACATTCTTATTATTCACTTAGAAAGTCTAATCTGAATAAATATATTCTACCCAGCTTTAGAATTTTATGCGAGAACGTTATATAATATTTTTAAAAATGAAGGAAGAGCACAAAAATATAGCAATACAATGTTGATTTCTACTGTATTATATTTCTCTCTTCGACCACATACTCCCTTGGATTATATAAGCCAAACTGAAAATATTTCCTTAAAACTCATTTTCACTGACAAATAGTTTTATTAGATTATCTATAGATTCGTTATTCTGAGCATGTTTGCATTAAATAAGAAAAATAAACTTTTATTTAAAAAAAAAATGACGTCGAAGTAATGTTGAAGTGCATAAGTATTTTTAGATGTATTTTCTAAAAATATCCAATTAAAGACATTTTATAAACCATTCTTTTCAATTGTTTGTATGTTTTGAAAAACAAATTGATTTTATTTGAAATTTTTCTAATGTGTTATGTGGTTATGTTCTATTAAAAGTAAAGCCAGCGATTGATCCCGAGAAATATTTCTGAAGTGCATTTCGTTTAAGTGGGAAAGAAAACACAACAAACAATACAAAAAAAGCTTTCATGTTAAATAATTTATGATTTGCTCAATTTACACAAAAATATACAAAGCTTTACATGTTAAAAAGTATCGTAACTATTAGTTCTTATAATTTCAAATTTATTATTTATTACAAATATTAATTTAGATCCAATGACTTTATGAGTACGTTTACATATTAAATAAAATATCAATATCATGTAAAATGCATTTGATCATTAGTTATATATTTTCTAATTCTTGCATTTGTATAGTTACTATTATTATAATTTTATTTTATAATTTATATTTTCTAATTTTATCATTTTATTCATTCACCCCCCCCTCCCTCCCCTAAAATATAGCATACTTACAATTTGTTTAATCTATCTTAAAAGTTTCTCACCCAATATAGTGAAGTTATTTGTATTCTTGCTCATTTTTTTCTTTTATATATAAATTAACGATAGAAAGCAAATTCATCAAAACGTTATAGACTGAATTGCTCTTTCAGTTTTACTCGTTCCCATTGTTTAAAAATCGCCGAAAAAATTGAATAATTTGAATAAACTGCAATTTTATATCTTCACCAACTAAGCCATTGTTTCATTGCCCCAACCAGTAGAAAAATACCACGAAATACGAAAACGTTAAAAAAAATCAAGCTAAAAACACACGAAAACAAGAAAAATATCATTGCATTCATTTCTAAAAATACTTGACGGAAAAGAGAAATCAAATTGCTATACTTGGCTAGAAGAGTGAAAATGAATTATTTTTTTGTAATGCTAAAATATTGTTTCGAATCATAAAATCACTAAAAGACAAATAAAAGGTTCACGAAAAATTGGAAAAATGCTGTACAAATAGATTTTTTAAAGGTATAAAGTTATTGCATTAAATCTAAAAACGAATGTTAAAAAATCGTTGTAGATTGCAAAGGAACGCAAAAATTGTAAAATATACTAGAAACTCGAAAAACAAAACTTACTAATAGACGTGAAAATAAAAATAAGATGATTATAAAATGACGTACAAAATGATGCAAAATTTAAAAACTATACAAATATTAAAGTAACTTAAGGAAATGCAGCGCTTCAATTTTCGTTTGAGATCTTCATCAGTAAAACATCTTTTGACTGCTTCGAAGCAGAGTAAAACCGCCTTAAATTTCAGCAATTCATTTTATTACCAGCAACTATTGCCTTAACCAATAATAAACAAAAAATATATGCATAGATTACATCTACCTAGCAAACATTAGAATAAAGATTCAAACGGTTTAACGAGGAAGAATCACAAGCGTGATTTCACATTGAAAGATAAAAATAATTTATGAAACTAGTTATAATAAATTATTTTAAAAAGTGCAAACAAAGTTTAAGGATTTTGAATGAAACATGATTGTGAACGAAACATGAACTTCATTTCTTCTAACCATTATTTCAATGGATTCAGTCTGTAGAGCAGTATTGAATGGAATCACTAACTTCGCGTTATAAAATCAATGAAACTATAAGGTATATTTTTTACATATTTAAAAATAATGTTATTTCTATTGCCAAGTTTATTTGGTAAAAAAGTCTATTTGGTGCAGTTTAACATTTCGAGGTATACATTTACAGCTCTTCCACTGACAAAACTTACTGCTGTGTCATTTTCAAAATAAATATAAAATAAAAACTGTACATTTATCAACAGAAATTGATTGCTAGGATTAGACTTCATACGCTTTTAAAACAAATACGTGAATTCACGGCAAAGCTACTTACAGCAAAGTGTCCGTACTTTTTCCTTTCCGTTAGTTTTTTTTTCTTTTTCGAATAATAAATGAAGAAAAAACTCCGTTTGAAGAAGCGGTAGCTTTACATTGTAAAGTTAGTATAAAGTTGGTCTTGCAAAGTTATTATAAAGTTGATAAAAATTTTAATAATATTTAATCTCGATGACAAAAAAAAAAAATAGAGTTGCAATTCAGAAGCATGATACGAGATTCACAAAAATGCTAGAGTTCTTTCGTTGAGTCAATTTTTTCATTGAAATGCTGTAGCATTTCAGTTTATAAACATTCAAAATAAATTTGCAACAGATAACGGGGCATTTCGTTGTTTTATTTTATCTCTGTCTTCTATTTTTAGGAAATATGGTGAGTTTTTCCAATTTTTAATGGAAAATGCCCTTTTGTTGGAAAAAGACGCTTTTTCGGTGAATTTCATGGAAAATATATCCGTTAATTTCAGATTTTTTAACAGTGACGGATTTCCAAATTACTGATAATTCTACAACTTGTCATTTAAGGTTTTCTAAACAAACTCTCTTTCTTCTATTTTGCAATGATTGAAAGGAATATAATGCTATAAAGGCTAAACTTCTGCTTCAAAACTACAGCACCGACCTATTTACGGCTTGATATCCAAAAGTAGATATTTTCGAAGAATCTATATATAATTTCAAAAAATTCTATTATAATAAAATATTTAAATCTTGCAACAAACTTTCTATATGTAAAAACAATCTAAGAACAACTTATGTATTAATTAGTTCATACTATTATTTGTCTATCAGAACATTTCTCCTTTAGTCATTGTTTTTATATGACTAATTGCGGTATATGACTAAATGTACTTTTTTTACGATTACGATTAATGCACATTTGCAAAATTTACCAACTTTAAATAATTTAGCATACATTTTTATATCATTTTCCTAGCAATCTTATTTTAAACACATTTGTAATTAAAATATAATACCTTTTATATGGCAATGCATTCAAAACTCAATTGAGTACACCACTATTTTTTAAATATTTGACAAAATTAAATCAGAAAATTCCCTCTATGCTGAAAAGTATTAGGTAACTAAAATTGATTATCAGAAAAAAGAAAATCATTAAAAGCATCTGCTCCTTCATTTGAGGAAACTGCTTTAAAATTTTACATAATTTATTGTTGATAATCTGTAAATAAATTAAATAATTAATGGAAGAAAACCCACTTAAATTTTTCAATATTTTTTTATACTTCAATACATTTGCTAAACTGTAAAATTTAGTCGTGTTGTGTATGGTATAAATACGAAAAAAACTAATATCGATAGAATAAGATAAAAATTTCAAATTAGGAACCAAAACTAGTGCAAAATATTTAAATACAAGCTGACCCGCCCGGCGTTGCCCGGGCCCGTAATAATAATGTTAAATGAATTTGAAATTTTGTATGATTTTATCTTTAACTTGAAATATGTGGAAATACATTGTCTGAAATGAGTGGCACTGACTGTGTGAAAAATTAGTTAAAAAAAAAAGAAAAACTTTTCAATATGACTGCAATGGGAAACGCGGAAGGAATATGTGTGCAGCGATTGCGTGATTTTCGTGTTAAAATGTTGATATTTATCCGTAAAAAGCTGCTTAGTCACGTAACTAACTACTTTTTTCACATAGAAATCTCAAGTGGAATATTTTGAATTTCAAACTAATTATATCACTTTTAAATACAATTATACCGTGAATGAAATCGATACTTGATGATTAGCTATAAGTATGCAAGATTATAAATGTAGTCAAAATGTATGTAATATTATAATTTCCAAACCATTGTTTAAAAAAGTCTATATTTTTAATTAAAGCATGCATAATGTTCAAACCGCGGTCAAAATCCTAACCGTAATTATAACCTGTCTGTAAACTAAACGTAACTTAAATATAACATAAAGGTAACCTCTAGCCTTTATCTTATCGCATACTTATCCGTAATCTAACCATAACCTAACTGCAACTTAACCTTAACCTCACTGTAATTTAACCGTGATTTAATTATAATATAACGGGAAATTAAATATAAGTTAAGACTAACCGTAAACGTAATGGCAACCCACCCAGAAAAATTGTAAGCCAAACCAAACCTCAAGATTTAAAAATATATATATATAAAAAAATAAAAAAAAAATTAATTTTAACACGATACAAATATGAACTGGGCAAAAATATTCCAATGAACCTGATCCGATTGCGGCAAAATAATTTCTCTACGTATACATGTAATTTGAACCGAACATAGAATTTAATTTTAAAATTTCCAAAATCTCAATTGAGTATATTCCGAAACGGACAAAATCATTCCAAATAAATATAACCGGATCCGAACAGGACAAAAAAATGTCCACGAACATTAACCCAATCCGGAGTACCTGTTAATCTTTTGAGTTTACCAATACAAAATAATGCATGTATATGCGAATAAGTAGCAGCCCTCATTCGAAAATAACCTTAACTGCTACAATATTGAAACACTAAAGTACCTAAGTTCGTATATATTTCAAATGTTTGTTATAAAAAGAAAATTTTTGCATCTTTTTAACATAAAAGAATAACTTATATTAAAAATACCTAAAATTATACAAAAGGAAGCAATTTAAAATTATTAACTCACTTATAGAAAATGAGTTTTTGATTGGAGATGTACTTTTATTAGTATAAAGAATATTCTTTTTGTGTTATAAATCTTAATCAGAAATTTATAATAAATATAAGGATTGAGTTATTGTACTTGGATTATTTTTATCGGTCTCAGGTTTCGTTCGGGTCATATTTCGAGGTTTTTTCAAATGTAATATTTAGGTTCGGTTCGGGTTCATGTCCACGGAAATTGTTCTCAGTCGATATCTGATCTGGTTATTGTTTTTTTGCATTTTTTTTCCGTTTCAGATATCGTCTTGGTCATATTTTAGGATTTTTCAAACATTTTTTTTTTGTTGTTCGGGTCGGATTGTGCTTCCACGGAAATTATTTTGCCTTACCCGGATCCGATTATTGTTCTTTGGAATATTTTTGTCGGGTTCAGATGTAGTTCAATGCAGATTTCGTGTGTTTTTTCAAAGGAAATTCTATGTTTCGGGACGGGTTGTGATTTCAAGGAAATTATTTTACCTAGCTCGGATCTGCTTATGGTTCCTTGGAATATTTTTGTCGTGTTCAGATTCGGTTCAATTAACATTTCGGGTTTTTCATCAAATGAAATTTGTATGTTTGGGTCGGGTTGCGTGTCTACGGAAATTGATCTGTCTTATTCGAATAAGTATATGCTTCATTGGAATATATTTGTCAGGTTCAGATTTGGTTCAGTTGAGATTTCGAGACATTTTCAAAGAAATTTTTTAGGTTCGGATTAGGTTCCTGTCCATGTATTTTTTCCCAGACTCGGTTATGGTTTTTTAGAATACATTTGTCAGGTTCTGGTTTGGTTACATGCAAATGTCAGGTATTTTTTGAAATTCAATTTTTAGGTTCGGATTGGGTTCATGTTTACGGAAATTATTTTGTTTTACTCGAATCCGGTTATGGTTCTTTCGAATATTTTGCTCGGATTCAGATCAAGTTTGAATCAAATTTCAAGTTTTTCAAATTCAATTTTTTATGTTCGAATCTGGTTTATGTCCAAGGAAATTAATTTGTCTTATTCGAATCGTATTATATTTCTTTGGAATATTTTCATCGGTTTCAAATTTCGTTCATACGTCATATTCTGTTTTTTTTTTTTTTTTTTAAAGAAAATATTTAGGTTTAGGTCACGTTAAACCTCCAAGGAAATTATTTTTCCTTGTTCGTATCGGGTTATGCTCATTTGAACATTTTTGTTGAATGCAAATTTGGTTCGGGTCGGATGTCAAAGCCATAGTTTTTCAAGTGACATTTTTTGATTCGGTTCGCGTTTATGCTCACAGAATTTTTTTCTTGCTCAGATCAGATTATGGTTTGTATTTTTTTCTGGCTTGGATCGGGTAATGTGTTAATAAGCCTAAACATCACGATTGTAACCTAAACATTACGATTTTAAGTGTTGCTACTATTCTTTAAATGACTATTTCTGATGTATAATTTGCTTTATTAATCGTTTGCCGATTCGAACAATTGTATGCATAACAGCCGTTTTATTTTCGTTTTAAAAACAAATTAAAGCCATAATAAAATTTTAAATTAAAGAGAATACATTTAAATTTAATCAATGATAAAAAAATAACTCCTAGAAAAGCCACTTTTTTAATTTTTTTTTTACATCAACACAGTTAATTACATACATTCTAATGTACGAAGTGCTAAGATTCTGACGTATAACAGTTGAGATCGAAATCCTCCATTAAACTGGATGTTTGCCAGTCTATGAATTTTAAAAGTCTTTGAAAAAAATTTACTTTTATTCAAAGATTTAAATTTGGTTTTTATAATTCTGTCCCAGATTTTTTAATTATTGCGTCGAAAGATTTATACAACCAAACAACCGTAACCAAGCGAAGGGAATAAAGCTGAAAAAATGATTTTTTGATAATAGTGAGTTCTGAATTTCAATTAATTACTCAATTAATAATTAGAATTTTGAAATTCTAAATAGCAGGTGCATCAGGACAGACTTTGAGCTACTTACAAAAAATTTTTGAGCCTTGTACGTGCCCCAGATTTTGCTAAGCATGGCAGACACACGGACACACACACACACACAGAGCATTTTGTTCTTTTATTAGTAGAGATTTCAGGCATCGTTTTCTAATAAATTTATATTTTTAAATATGTATATATTTATAAGTTAAAAATTGAAATGGGATATTAATTACACAGAAATAATCTTTACTATTTTATACCATCAATGGAATAAGTATTATTTAAAAAAAGTAATTTGACTTCAAATAGAGGTATTGTCGATTTTCCTAATATCATGTATGTGACACAATATTTTCTCTTAGACTTAGCGTGTTCACTTCATAAATCATATCAAAGTATTGTTAATCTTTCATAAGCAAAACGTGCATCAGGTTTCAATAATATAATCAACCAAATCTATATTATATTATAATCTATGGCAATTATATGATGGATCATGCACAAAATGTAATACATATTTATTACGTAATCTAAAAAATGCATGTTCATGATTCCCTCAGAATTATCGTCCTTTTTTATAACACCTTTAATTGTTTAAAATTCAGCTTTCTCTATCCACCTAAATTGCACATGTACTTAAAACTCAGATATGAAAAAAAAATTCCACTAATAATTGAATTATTAATACAGTTTCAATCTCTTTCCAAAATCTATTTGATTCATAAAAATAAATTTTATTTCAACCTATTGTATTTTTCTGTAACAATTATATTTTCAAATGTGTTGTGCTACTTTCTTATTTATACTTGAACTTTTTTAGAAAAAATGCAAAAAGTAACTCGAGTATTTATAAATTATCATACATCAACAATTATTTTATTATTTTTCGGTAAATTTATGTAATTTAAGTGATTGTAATAGATGCTAGTAGTAAACATTTTCTGAAACTATCTTTTTAACTGTGACATTATTACGAGTCCTTGCGTTATGTAGTGGAAAAACAAGTAAGTAGCCTCTGCTAATTCTGAAGGTAATTACAGCAGAATAAAACAACTAGTACGAAACGATTCCAAATAAATTCTACTTTTTAAAAATAAAAATAAAATTAAAGCTATCCAGAAATCATAATCAATTCTTTTTTAGCACGCTTTTATTAGCTTCACCTGTATGTGAGCTTATGAGCTTGTAACTCTACTTATTATCTAACGATTTTCTCAAGCAATTTTGACTAAAAATTGGGTTTTATGGTTTTCGGGCACAAGAAAATAATTGGGCTAGGTTACATGTTCGAGAAAAAAAATTAATGGGTCATACTGGGTCATTAAGGGTCTGTGTCAAGCTATTTATTTTTAAAGAACGGCGTGATTGATTATAACGAAATTTTGTATGTAACAGTTTTTTGGCGCGAGAAAAATATCGAGCTGGGTCACATGTTCGAAAATTTTCGATTAGTGGGTCATTATGGGTCAAGCCATTTTTATCTAAAAAACGGCTCTAACAACTTTGACCAAATTTTATATGTTATCGTTTTGAATTACAAGAAGACCATTGGGTTAGGTAACATGTTCAAGAAAATTCGGTTAGTGGGTCATTTTTGGGGTCATTGTGGGCCATGCTATTTTTATCTAAAGATTTTCTCACGCAGTTTTGACTAAAAACTGCATTCTATGGTTTTCGGGCACGAGAAAATCATTGGGCTAGGTTACATGTTCGAAAAAAATTTTTAATGGGTCATATTGGGTCATTAAGGGTCAGGGTCAAGCTATTTATATTTAAAAAACGGCGTGATCGATTATAACGAAATTTTGTATGAACAGTTTTTTGACACGAGGAAACTAATGGGCTAAATCACATGTTTGAGAGATTTCGACAATAATGATCATTTGTGAGTCATGATGGGCCATAATGGATCATGTCAAGCTACATCTAAAGAACAGGTGAATCGATTTTATAGAAATTTTGTATATAACATTTTTTTGGCACAGGAAAATCACCGGGCTAGGTCACACTTTCGAGAAGTTTCGATTAATGGGTCATAAAGGGTCTGGGTCAAGCTATTTATATTTAAAGATCGGCTGGATCGTTTTTAACGAAATTTTTTATGTAACAATTTTAGACACGAGGACACTAATGGGCTAAGACACATGTTCGAGAGATTTCGATTATAAGGGTCATTTGTGGGTCATTGATGAGTCATGCTAATTTTATGTAGAAAATGTCTCTCACCATTTTGACTATATTTTGTATTATGACATTCTCGGGCAAGAGAAAACCATTGGACCAGGCCACATGCTCGCGAAAATTCGATTAATGGGTCATTTTGGGTCATAATGGGTTAGGGTTATTCTAATTATATATAACAACGATTCAATCAATTTTACCTAAATTTTGTAACGAAACGTCTTTTGTCACGAGTAGACTATTGGGCAGAGTCGCAAGTTAAACAAAATTATATTAGTGGGCCATTTCGCTTTATTGATGAATGCTGTCAAGCTAATTTTATCAAAGTAACGGCTTAAAAGATTTTGATTCAATTTTATATTCTACTTTTTTTGATTACCTGGAGACATTTGAGCTAAGTCACATGTTTGATCGAGTTTGATTAGTGGGTCATTTTGGGTAATACGTGTCAGGGTCATGAGAAAGTGGCAGCAACCAATAAGTTGGCGATATTTCACAAAATATTGGTGACATTTGGCCGAAAAATTGACTATTAAGATTACGAAAGCCACAACACGTATTTGGTGCCAAATGAAAGAATGTCTCCAAATTTGGCTATATCTGGCAAAATATGTTATCTTTCATAATGTGAAGAATTTTTTTTATACATTCTTAAAAGGATTCAAGATGCATGGTTAAATTAACCAGAGTCGACCAAAAAAAAATGATTTGTATCGATGTCCTTTCGTTGTAAATTTTAAAATAAATATAGTTTGAAAAAAACTAAAAACCACGCTTTTAAAGTTATCAAACTACAAAGTGAAAAATAAATATAGTTTAAAAAAACTAAAAAACACGCTTTTTAAGTATATCAAACTAAAAAGTGAAAAATAATTCGTACTATAAGCTGAAAACGAAAATAGATAAAAAATACTATATTACTATAAAATCATTGTTATTATAGAAATCAATTAATAAGCAATAAATAAAATTATCGTGGAAAAAAAGCGTGGGATGCTCCATTTATCAGTTCTTAAGAAGCACCCCACGCTTTTTTTCCACGATAATTTTATTTATTGCTTAATAATTGATTTCTATAATAACAATGATTTTATAGTAATATAGTATTTTTCATCTATTTTCGTTTTCAGCTTATAGTACGAATTTTTTTTCACTTTTTAGTTTGATATACTTAAAAAACGTGTTTTTTTAGTTTTTTAAAACTATATTTATTTTTAATATTCGGTTCTAATTGTGCCTAGGAATGAAGCTTCAAGTTATTAAAATTATTTTTTAAAATTATAAACATTCAAAATTTAGTGCTTCTAAAGTTAAATAAAATTTTTCTTTATATTTTGTGAAATTATAATCCTAATGTGATACTTTGCCTGTCTTCATAATATTAGTACTTCCAAGGATAAATATATTGAATTTGTTATTTTGTAAAATAATAAATAGTCAAAATCTAATTTTCGAACACTCAAAGTTCGGAATTTCCAACAACAGTTATATAAAAAAAAGGAATGAAAAAACAAAATTAATGAAACATCCGAATTTTAACTCATGTCTATTTATAGATTAAAAATAAAATAATAAAAATAAACCTCTTAACAATATACTTAAGTTAACAGAGCAGTGCACATTAACCGGAATTTCAATAGTTAAAAAAAACAACAATTTCTTCTCTAATTGTATATTCCCTAAAAGTTTTTGTTTTACTTTTTATTTTATTATGATTTCTTTAATGAAAATCATTGTTTAATCCAGTATTAATAGTTGTCATAATCATTTTTTTACTGTATAAACGTCATATTTTGCAGTTTTAAGTAGCAAAATTTATTTTTCTTTTTATTCGAAAAGCAGTATTTTTGACGATACAAAGTTTAGAAAAATCCAAAGTTCGGGCTTGATAAAGTCCCATGGATTCCAGATTTCAGACTTTGTGCTGTAATATGAGTTATAAAACAATTATTCGAAAAAATATTAAATACATGCTTTTTTTATAGAGATATACTTAATATATCCTGTTTCATCCAAATTCCGAATTTCAAATTGTTCTCCAAGTTGTTTGCGAATTGTGATTAAGTAACTTCAAAACGATGGTTTATGTGGCAGAAAAGTGTTTTTTGAAAATAAAATGCGCATTATATTTGGGCTGGTAATAGAGGAAACATATTAAGTTAGGGAACTGGTCATATTGGCAAGAAATAACGCATTAATAAAAGTGACATATTCATTTTGTAGCATTTCAAGAATAGAGTAACGATCTTATCTAGTCTCTAAAATACGTTCATTTAAAAATAATTTTTTTTATTTGAAACTGATCGTACAGATTTCACTAAAACATTTTTAGCCTAATTGAAGAGCATATAATTCGATTATGGGATGAAAATTGGATATTGATTTTGAAATAAAAAAAGTATGGGTTTTGTTTTCGATAAGTAGATAACCTCTGAATCTAGTGCTATATAAGTCATATAAAAGAAGACTTCATTTTCAATCGTTTACTGCCAGTGATTTCCTTTAACAACAATTGGTTGCAGGGTTATTAGGGATGTTTACTTTATTTTTTCCACGAATGTATTAGGTTTTTCATTAAAAGAAATAAAATAAAACATAAAAATTATGGGACATCATAATATTTTACGATTTTACTTAATTTAAATGATGTTCAGTATGTCTCAAATACATACCACGTAAATTGTACAGCCATATACATTACCGATACAAAAAAGGAAACATACGGGAATATAGCATTTAAAAGTGTAAATCGTGATAAAGAAAAGTTTCTGCTTTTAAAGTTGCCTTTTCTTAATCATAACGAAGTGACCAGTTTTTAAGAATAATTTGTAAAATCTGTTGTAAAATTTTGTTTTCATAATGTAGTTTTTTAAACTGTAACTTCATTTATAAATATTAAAGATTAACGATAAACTTTAAATTTGATATTTTGTTAAGTATTTTCCCATGATTTATGGAACATATTAAAGCCAAAAAAATTTTTTCATTTTTTTAAAATCAAACAATTAAAGGTTAACAAATTTCTGAAACCAAATAAATCGGTTTTTATTAATACAACAATTTCTGTAAAAGTTTTCATTTTCAAAAAAAAAAAAAAAAGGAAAAAAGTGATACATTAACATTACCAAGGTTTCTCGCAGCCGCTCGACATTGTATCAAATTGCAACAAAATACTTCACTTGACAAGTAAACGAAAAACCGAAGACATTTAGTTAACAGTTCTTCTCATTTGACTGTTACTTTTTTATTTCTTATTCGCCATATCGCTAATATTGTTCAAATACAAGCAAAAATTCTTAATTTACCAAATAACGTTAACAATGTTTTCTTACTCTCACCAATATAGTCTCAAATAAGCAGCTGAAAAAGTTTAAGTGTGATTTGAGAGCATTCCAAAATCAAATATTGCTCTTTTGAGAATATTTTATTAAAACATAGCTAAAAAAACTCGGGGAAAATTCAGAAAACAGGTAAAATCAAAAGAGCTTCGTTTATATATATATATATATATATATATATATATATATTTAAAATTCATTCTTCAAAACTCAGAGAATTATGACAATTTTAATAAATCGTGAGGTTTCAAGGGATCAGACACAAATTGAAATGCGTGTAATTGAAGAAACAATTTTGCTGTAATGGGTCCAGGAAACATTTATTTTATTTATTTATTTATAAAGTTTGAATTTTGAATGTTTTGTGATGGTTAACCATATAATTTGCAAGCATTATCACATCATAAGACTTCTTATTTTTTTTTCAAAAAAATTAGAGTAAATAAAAATTGTTATAACTCAAAATATTATTTGTCGCTTTGAATTTTTTTCTTTTCATTAAATGAAAATGTCTAATTTTCAATTTTAATTCAGCATTTTAAATAATACATATATTTTTAAAATAAAAGTATTTAAAATAGCATTATAAAGAAAAGAAGCAATTTTTAGTAAACAAATCATATTTTTAAAAGTATATTTTCTGAGCTGCAACATAACATGAAGCTTCAAGTTATTAGGATGATTTTTTTAAATTATAAACATTATATATGTATATATATATATATATAATTTTTTTGAGATGTTGAAAAACTATTGATTGGGACTTCGGGACTGTTACCATAAGCGACGGTATTGACATATGTCAGTTTAAAAATGACAAATACTGAAATAAAAACATTTGTTGAAGAAAGGTGCATTTAATTTTAAACAAAGATGGGCTCCTAATGTTTAAATGCTTTTAAAAAGTTCTTAAGTGAATAACTCCGTCCTGTATAGTTTCGATTTTGGATTTCGTTTAAGTTTTGTCATTCTCACCTTCTTTAATTACTGTTTAAATGCATCAATAGATTTAAACCGTATTTTTTTATCACGTCGATTTCAAATTTTTTCATTGTGCAGTGATTCACAGACAGACATTTTATAAAAACTTGTTTTTCAGTATCTCTGAGCCCTAAAACGTGTGAATCCGTCGAAAACCGGAATTCAAAATTTTCATGAATCCAATACTTTCTTGTAAAGATAGAAGAAAGTAACAATAGGTTTAAAACCATCCTAAATTTTGAAACTGCATGGTAAAAAGTAAATTTGTGAAAATATTTCTGTGTAATTCATTAAAATATATTTCTAATGATTCCGTTAATAGAAGTGTCATTATCGCTTTTACTATATTTACTAAACTTACTGCCTGCGGTAATAAGTTTTTAACACTCTTTTAATTGAGAGTTTAATTAATATCACTTAATATAATAGCACTTTGAATAAGTGTTTAATTATGGTCGTGCGAGTTACGAGTTTGGCACCAAGTTCAAAATATTGCAGACATCTAGCATATTTCAAGGAAGTTTAAAGCAAAAACCTATACGCTTTTATTTTATATCTAAAAGTTAAAGAACTGTCTTGGATCAACATTTATCAATGTGTAAATTTATGGTCGATCCCTAAATTGTACTTCAAATGAACTGATTTCGCTGCGCTCAGAGATATGCTTAAGTGGTGTAAGTCACGAATTTGGGAAAATTTTGGATTTAATATCTTTCGGGAATTTGTAGGGATTTTCGAGATGATTTTTTTAAAATTCAATTCAAGAATGGATAAGGAAAATTTTCTAATTGGAAGTTTTATCCTCTGGGGGTCGTATAAAAATTTAATTTTCGTATTTTATTTTAGATTGACCCCCCCCTGGAGTTGCAACTTATCTTATCAAAATATTCACCTTTTTAATGAAGCTTTGCAATTGTAAGTATGGGTCTAGGGGCAATATTTAAGGAGACAGCCTATTGTTTCGATATTTATGACTCATCTTGTACATATATATATATATATATATATATATATATATATATATATATATTTAATAAAATTTTCGAAAAGACTATTTGTTTCTGGTGATAACCTACTGATGCTGAATCATTGGTATTTTGAAAGTGGTTATTAAGATTTTAATTTGTTTATACATTTTATTTATTTAGATTATGAAACAGTTTTTCGGTGAATCGCTGTCAATTTTGTTCCAATTAAATGAAAAAAATAAAAAAGAAGAATAAGGAGCAATAAATTAAAAAAAACATTCCAGTCTAATTATGACATTTAAAAGGGTCGCTGACACTTTTAAAAGTATTTTTTTTTTATTTATTGATTTAAAATTTTGAATTTTTTGGTGATGATTAACCATATTATTTGTAATCAAAATCATATGATAAAACTTCAATATTTCTTTTAATAAAAAAAAAATAAAATTCTTTAAATAAGTGGAATAGTTTTAAATCGTTATAACTCAAAATTTTATTTGTAGAAATAAACAGAAAAATCTAAATTTTACTTTTAATTCAAAAATATTAATTTAAAAAAAGTTTAAATTTTAAAATTGAAAATTGATTTAAAAATTGAAAACTCGAAAAAAATGTGATTTTTTTTTTAAATCTTATTTTTAAAAGTTTTTTTTTTCTGAATCAAAAAGAAAGTAAAATAATTGAAGTCATGTTTAAAGTTTGAAGAATTTATCTGTAATGTTTTTTGAGTTTAACTAATTTAAATTTGATAAATTGTGAAAAAAATATCATAAAGAAAAACGCATGTTCTCAATAAGTCAATTCCATGATATTTATTGCTTGAAACCAGAATTTGAAAACAATCTAAAACAAATATATATATATATATATATATATATATTTCATCGTCTAATTAATATAGTAACACTATTTAAACATCATTATAAGTATAAAAAAAAGAAAATTATATACATTATTTTTTAGAAAATTTGAAGATTTTTGTTTTTAGAACCCCTTAGAAGCTATTTTTACAAACTCTGTTTATTTTTGAAATACTTGTTTTTGTTTCGTCTTTTTTTATTCTTACATTAACCTAAATTTATAACACAATTACTGATTTTTTTCTTTTGATTGATCAAATTCAAATTGAACCTCATTGCTTCCATAGAGAAATACAATTATTCTGACGATAAAAATCCAGTTCGTTGCTTTCTAATATAATATTGGTAAACAAAAGTGAGCACGGTTTCTATTATTACTTTTTTTTTTTTAACCTTCCCTCTTTTATGCTTCGAAGAATTAATCTCCAATGAAATGTACTTATCGTCACAAAAAAATGAAAAGAATAAATCTTCTTTAAATACCTTTATTGAGTTTACGGTTATTCGGTTAGGGCATGTAATGTAAATAGATTTCAGTTCGGCTACGTCCTGAATTCCAGAATATAATTAAGGCACTGATATATGAAACTAAAATTTTCACGCCTCACTGAATAGAAAGAAATTGCAGTACAGTTTAGATTTCCATTTTATAAAACAGTATTTTAGAGTTATTTTCTTAATTTCAAATTACATACATTTATATTTAATATTGATGATGTATTTTATTTATTTATGGAAACAATTATTTATATCGGGTTTTAAGTTATCGGTTTAAAAAAAATCAGTTTTAAAATCCGTTATACATTTCCATATTGTGAAATGAGAGCAATATTTTAATTCTACCTTACAGTGTCTTACATTATTCTGAACGTGTTGGAGAGTGCTTCATAATCTATGCTTAACGTTTTTTTTTTCTCTCTTTTTTTAGTCTCCTGCAATTTTTGAGTTTTTTTTGGGGGAAAAAAACTCAGATTAAAAACTTTTACTAGAAACTTTAACCGTATAAAATTTTCAGAAAATCAAATTAAAAAAAATAATAACAGTAAAAATTTTATAAATAGAAAATTGCGAAATTTAAAAACGATAAAAGTTATATAATTTTTTTTTTTTTTTTGGTCGGGGGGATTTCAAAATAACTATTTTTTATGATTTTTTTTTTTTTTTTTTTTTTTTTTAGCGAATAAGCCGATAATAAGACGACAAAATAAACTTAAGTAAAAATTAGTCTTTGTAATGCATAATTTACCTTATCATTACCTGATTATAAGACATATTTGATACAGGTGATATTGTTTAGTTGTTTAGACATAAAATAACAAAAAAGAATGGTTTTTTTAAAGTTAAAAACATCTTTCCGTATGTCCTCATTATAAAATTTTATTTTCTATACTACGACAAAATAAACTTAAGCAAAAATTAGTCTTGGTAATGCATAATTTACTTTATCATTACCTGATTATAAGACATTTGATACAGGTGATATTGTTTAGTTGTTTAGACATAAAATAACAAAAAAAAAAATGATTTTTTTAAAGTTAAAAAAAAACTTTCCGTATGTCCTCATTATAAAATTTTATTTTCTATAGCAAATTTTTGAATATTTCTTTCAAATTAATATTAAAAATCATTGCCAGTTTCATTTATTATCATTCCAGATAAAAAGCACGTTTATAAAATATTCCTGGACATTGACACGAAATAGAAAAATAATCTGCTTAGAAAAGATTTAACTTTTAATTTATTATGTCTGCGTAATTTTAGTGATTATTCAAGGATAAAAAACAAATGAATTATTGCATAAATTTTTCATTTACTGAAATGTATTTCCAAACAGTTGTTGAATCATCATGTTGAATAATTTTAATCATTAATACTGCCCTAAAACTCCAATTATCTTTATTAAATATTAATAAGAATAAAATTCAGTTTTCAAGGTAAGTAAAATAAATGCTTTGGGACGAAAATCTGATACCTTTTCTTTGTTTAAATAAATATTTTCCTCCATATAATAATAAACAAAGAACTGTGAAATAATTCCTTATACAAGAATTAAACTGTAACTTTTTGTTTTACATTTATGACAAAAAATTCCTTTAAATAAAAATACGCAGGACAATATTTCTGTAATCTTTTTAAACGAAACTTTAGAAAATAATCACACACAATTTATTTGTTTTTTAATTGAGTTTGATAGTCCAAATGTGGATTCATATAATTATGGTATTTTAAAAGTATCATTTTACAAAGATACCTGAAAAAAATAAGCTGTTTTACTTGATTCTAAAAACGTATTATCTTAGTACATTAACAAAGCATCGAAACAAATGATGTTTCGTAATGAATATTAAAATGGTTTAAAATAAAATTCTCTTTTTCATGTTATTTTAGAATCTGTTAATTTACAGATATTCTTGTATTCTAATTTTATCATATTAGTAAAAACATAACCTCTACATAAAAACAATTTCATCGTTTTTATGCAATATAAATGTGTACTCTTTTATTCTATTATGTTAAGAATGAAATGTTTCAATAAATTATTTTTTACTTTATATTAATTTATTTATTTATTTTGCAAGAAATACAATGATTGTTTTTGGAATAACTCTATTAATTTAACTATGAAAAAAAATAATGTAAATCATAAAAATTTTTGGGATTTAAGAAGTCTTTTTAAGTTTTTAAATTTTGAAAACATACATAATATATTGAATCGAAATATGAATAATTGAATCTGCACGGAGTATTAAAGCTCCCTTTTATGCATACTAGTTTACATGTGTCTTTTTTATTATTAAAATACATTCATAGCTTCTGGTGTCCCATGTAACCAAAAAATAAATAAAAATGTAAAATTGTATGATAATGTCCTTTCTTTTTCACGGAATGTGAAAATTGTCTTTTACGTGTATTAGTTGACACAATTTTTTAATTGAAATCCATTGATATATTTCGGTGTTTCAAACGCCCTAAATGCTGCTAAAAATTTAATTTTTTTATGAAAATTTGCAATTTTTTGTTTATTTATTTAATTTATTGAAAATCTTTGGCGAAAGGCGTGGAAATTGTTTTTTTTAAGTATACTAATATACTAACACACATTTTTAATTTCGATAAATTTCTTCCGGTTTCTCAGGATATATATTTAGCAAAGTCGATATTTATACAAATTTTTATTTATAAAATAAAACCTGCCTAGCGTAAAATGCACTCTCTATAAAATATGAAAAATTGTTTATTGTTTATAATTATTTTTTATACTATAAAAGAAAGACCATACTAAAGTGCATGAAGTTGCAATGAAACTGCAAATGATGAAGGTTGGTTGTATAGGGTTTAATGGCGCAAAATCCCTTTAGGGACATGCTGCGCCAAACAAATGATGAAGGATCCAATGTTCTACAAAAAAAAAGCACAAAGCAGGAACATTTTATACTCTTGTATAAGAAGTGTACTTCAAGTTTCAGTATATTTGATCCGTTTCATTTGCAATAAGAGAAGCTAAAGCCATAAAAGAAACGATATTGTATACATTTTCAAATAATATTCTTATAGAGGCTTACAGTAATTTGATGCGATGGAACAAATCAGTTGCATTTAAGACACTTATTGAATTATTTACATAGTGCAACAATTGGTACTACAGCCTTCTGTGGGAGAGGTTTTTCAGCAATGAAAACTTGCGACGAACTACTTGTAATTTCCTTTTCTTTAATATGTGTTGGTATTATAACATATACATAGAAAGGTTCTGAGCAATGATCAGCATCATTTTATGATATAAGCATAGCAATGCAGCTTGGTGAATATGGTTTTTACATGATATTAAAAAATGAATCCTGGTCCAGTTTTTCAATCAAGATGGCTTAAAACTGCAGATAGAAATTTAAAGTTGTATTTGATCACAAAAAATATCTGGGAATCTCATTATTCTGATAACATTAGGGAGACACAAAGGACCCCAGTACGGTTTCATGACAAAACAAAGGCATATTTGTGAACATATCGCAATGTCCATACATTTGGAATCTAATCTAACAATGAAAATAAAAGCTAATGTTCAACGATATAGCTTCATTTGTCATCCTGAAGATGTGTTATTGTCAATGCTCTGTATCAGGTCTTCAGCAAACGAAAAGCTATTTCGTGATTGTAATAAAAATACAAAAATTCCATAAATATGAATTTTTGAAGTACCAAAAATCCAAGAAGTATTATGAAGTTATTTACTGGCAACGAGTTGTACGTTTTGAACCAACTCTTCTGATGAATGCGCCTTGAGAATAAATTAAGGCAGTTAAGTGCAAGATAAACGGAGGATTGGTTAGAATATCAATATCATATCCACGTTAATGAAAGATGCATTCGCCCAGTTTATGAAGCATCAGAAATTGAATCTGGGCAAGAAAAGAGAACAGGTTTCATAAAAAATAGAATAACGTCAAGAAATCACATCAAACATTTTAACATATTATATATATATATATATATATATATATATATATATATATATATATATATATATATATATATATATATATATATATATATACACTATATTGCCATTGATTATGGGACACTTGCGATTTTAGACATTTTACTAAATATCTAGAAAAATACATGAGGAATCATCTCGAAACTCTTAGTGTATAAATATAATAGTATAAGTCATACATCTCCGTGAAGATTTTTTCCCGAAACTCCAAAGGGGACCGTCAACAAATTAAAAAAGAATGAATATCTTTTGAATAACCCTGTCAAAACTAATGTAGGAAAAGCGCTCAAACTCTAGAATGTAATTGAATGCCTTATTGTAATAAGCTTTGTTCATTTTTATACAAATAGCATGCATACTCGCAGAGTAATTAAGGTTTTTATAAAAATGATCCCAAATATTTCCAAGTTTTTTTCTTATAATTTTCAGAGTTCTTAATATAAAATATTATTTCTTTCAGAAAATATGACAAACAACATTGCACACAGTACCCTGAAATCAGAATTAAAAAATAATGAAAACTGTATAAAAAATGAGTTGGTTTACTAAATAATTTTTTACTGCGCATGCGTCAACGATATCAAAATTTCATTTGCATATTATGTTAGCTAAATGTATAGAGCAACTTTTGTGAAAGTCACAAAATCATAACTTGAAAATTCTGACAATAATCGTCAATTGAATAAGTCGAAAATCCGTTATTCTCAAAATGAAGCAAAAACAAGAGGGGTTGTATCCATATATTCATTGATTAGTGTCAATATAGAATACACAATATCGGATGTACTACTGCATTTGGATAAAATCCCTCAATTTTTTGCTTCATTTTGGAAACAACGGATTTTGTCCTTTTTCTATAGACGATTACTTTCAGAATTTTCAAGCTATGATTTTGAGACTTTTACAAAAGTTGCTCTATACATTTAGCTAACATAATATGCAAATGAAATTTTGATATCTTTGACGCATGCGCAGTAAAAAATTATATAGTAAACCTACTCATTTTTCATACAATTTTTATTATTTTTAAATTCTAATTACAGGATACTGTGTGCAATGTTGTTTGTCATATTTTCTGAAAAAAATATTATTTTATATTAAGAACTCTGAAAATTATAATGGAAAAACTTGGAAAAATTTGGAACCATTTTTATAAAAACCTTAATTACTCTGCGAGTGTGCATGCTATTTGCATAAAAATGAACACAGTGTATTACAATAAGGCATTCAATCATAATCTAGAGTTTGAGAGCTTTTGCTACATTAGTTTTGACAGGGTTATTCAAAAGATATTCATTCTTTTTTAATTTGTTGACTGTCTCCTATGGCTTTTCGGTAAAAAATCTTCACGGAGATATATAACGTATACTAATATATTTATACACTAAGAGTTTCGAGATGATTCCTCATGTATTTTTCTAGATATTTAGTAAAATGTCTAAAATCGCAAGTGTCCCATAATCAATGGCAATATAGTGTATATATTACAAAACAAAAAAATATTTAAAACTGCAAAATAGTTCTTATATTTTGAAGATTAGTGAATGTTAAATTTTCTACTTAAATTCAGTCTTAGAATTTGTATGATTTAGTGCTTTTACTTCCAAATGTATACTTCATGTGTTATTATAAAAGAATTACTATTTACAAACTTATTATTTCTTAAATAACCACTTTTCAAATTTTTTAATGAATTTTCTAAAATCAAGCTTTTATGTACTATTGAGCTTATGGAATGGAACACTCTTTTGAGATTTTTTTTTTTTCAAAACATACACAAAAAATCTTCATAAACAATCCATCAAAATGGGTGTCTAGAACCGAATTTACAATCAAAAATGATTAACCACAGAAGGATGAAGGTGAAAAACTCTGTGATTGAAATCTCTTATAACTCAGTAGGTAATATAATTTTCAAACAATGGTTAATACAGTCAGGATTTAAATCTTATCCATAGTCAAGCCTAATAAATGAATTTGTTTCAAAAATTTTGTGTTTATTGAACAGAGCAGTTGTGAATAGCCTTAATAAACGTGTATCTCGTTAATTTTCATTTGCTATGAACATGATTAGTTATTATCGTATGAAGATATGCTTCAAAACACATTACATACTTACATAAACATATTTCCTCCAATAAGAATTATTTCAGAAATAATTACTTTTACCAGAATCATACTTGAATACTACTAAACATTAGTTAATATAACAACCACCTAGTCATTAAATAATAAATTGGATTAATTTCTACACGGAACTTCATCCAAAAACTTTAATTAACTATCCTTTCGCTGTGAGCACATGGCTCCAAAACGTCACTTTTCCTTAAAACCAAAGTTTAAACCGTGGAATGACTTGTGAATAGGGTTTCACAATCAGGTTGTTTTCATGCATCATTTTTGATATGACTAGAAAATGTAACAACGGATAATTATATTGTTTGAGTAATATACTGACTGCAAATCTAGATAAATATATTTTAAATAATGAGAATGTTAATAAATATATTTTAATTACATGTAAGATGTTAAACAGTGTTATTTTAGAAAACATTTCAGATGATCTTCGTAAATAAATAGTAATAAAATTATGTAACTTAATTCATAAAGTGTTTTCCACATGATGCATGTAATTTTATATAGGCAGATAATAGAGTAATTTCATTTATTTCGATATGTAATTTACCCAGAGGCTTAAACAGCATCTATCCAACGTAGCATGTATTCTCGGACACATGCTGTCCGAGTTCCCGTGTAAAGGTTAAATTGATATAACTGTTGTAATATTACACATCTGAGTAACGTAACATATATATACAGTACGTAGTTAAGGTGTAATGGAGTTTAAATTGTACAGTACAGATATAAATAATAGACTCCAAATAATTGTTATTTACAACACAATGTAATTCTTCTTATATTCTTTTATTCTTTTTATTGAGATAAAACATGGTAAAATACATGTTACCGTACTTTTAGATGAAAAATATGAAAATGCCACTGATTTATTCGTTAAACATTGTGTAGGTATCATTATTATTATTTTTTTTTTTTTTTTTTTTTTTTTTTTTTTTTGTTTTTTTTTTTTTTTTTTTTTTGTTAGTGGATTACAATACTTTGCCGAAAAAAAAAATACTGTTTCTAAATTGTAATTAAATTTTAAGATTTCTATTACCAAGTTTTTAAAAATATTTTTCATATTATTAAACAGATCTTAATTTTCTTAAACGACAAACTAAAAGCAACATATCCTGTAAAACGAGATTCTAGATGTACTCAATATAGAATGGCAAAATATTTTTTAATGCCCCAGTTATAATATGGCTATTATAATATAGTTTATAATATGGTTAAAGTACATCATAAAATTGAAGGCAGCAAGGCTGCTACCATTTTGCCACCTAAGTAACGATAGGCAAATACTTTACATTGCTTTAAAAACAATCTCCGTATCTGTTATCTTACTGTTTAATTTCCTTCTGATGACTGAGAATATTTTGAAAACATATTTCCAGTTAAGCAGCAACAGATTTGCTCTCAATGTGAGTGGATTGACTTCCACTGTCTGCAACAAAGTTTTTAATAAATCACAGTTAATGAATATCGTCGATTACAGCCTTAATCTCTGCAATGTAATGTTTATATGATATTCTTCATAAAGAAAAATCTATATATTTTAAAGAGTAAATTTGTTTTATTAAAACGATAGAGATATTTAATGTAGGTAATGTAAATTAATCGGTCTTTTATTGCGCCTAAATTGACATTTTTTCTGCCAATGAAAGGGACTTTTTTGCGGTGAATTTTTACTGACATGATTTTATTGCGATTGTTTGTAAGAGAGGAAAATTAAGAAAAGTTCTAATAATTGAAGATATAGTGTTTAGATAAAATTTTAAATTTGATACCTATTTCAAATATTTAATGTGAATAGTGTGATTCTTTTATTAGTATCAATTAAAAAAAATTCTCAGAATTTTTTTCTCTAAGTATAACTTTTTTCATCAACAAGAATGCCTTTCAATGCATAAAATATCCGGTGATAATACAATCTGTGTTATTAAAATTTACTGTGATTTATTAGTCACTTTACTTTAAAGAGATTTAAAGTAAAGTGACTAATTATTTATCTTTAGGCAGTAAACATGCAAAAATTAATGAGAAAAGAAAAAATTTTTCACAAGTAAATGTTTAATTCTTAAACAAAAAACATTTTTGCTTTTTCGTGACTTTAGTCCATTTTCATAGTCATTAACTAATGTACGCTCCTCATTGAGTTTAAGGCAAATTAAAGTTTTTTTTTTTTTTTTTCAGATAATTTATATAAAAATAACAATTAACACTTTCATTCACAATTCTGATGAATTTTCTAACCAATTATTTTCTTGCAAGTCATTTAAAAAATAATGTTTAAAAACTTTCTTAATTTTTTTCATTCAAACATATTTTTTTTCGGAAGGAAATTTATCATAATTATTTACAAGCTTATAGCAATTATACTATAAAATAAATTTAAACTTCTGTATGAAATATTTATTAAAAAATATTTTATTTAAAGGCATTTACACGACAGACCGTGTGATGCTGTCAAATATTCATAAAATGTTTTCAAAATATAACCAATAGTGTAGAGACTGATATAAAATGCATAATGTTAGAAATATTTATTCTACTTTTTTCCTCTGTATATATACTTACCAGAGAATTTGTACACACATATGCGAAGTTGGCTTTTAAGTATGGGTGGTTTAAAAACAAAAATTAAACGAAAGAAAATGCAATCATATATGAAGATTCTACATACATTTTCCTATTTTTTAATGCAACTACCAAGTTTGCTGATACCTTTATTATATCTTACAATTAAATTTTAATTACCTTTTTCATGGAAACTTGTTCCTCTCCGATAAAAGCACGGCCACTTTTGCATATTGATCATGGTACTAGTGGTTACCGTAAATATGATGTTTGAGATAGCGAATAAGATGAAAATCGCTCGGCGCAAGATCGGGGCTGTAAAGGGGGAAAATCTGAAACTTTCCAGCCAAAATAATCCAACAATGCTGGGGTCGGATCTGCAGTATCAGGCCTTACAATATCATGGGGAGCAAAATTTCTTCTGTCAGCATATTTACTTTTATAGCCGCTGTCAGTAAAAATGAATTTTTACTTACTTTAAAATAAGAACATTTCATAAAATGAAATCAGCAGTATAGCTGCCACCGATACTTTCGTAAAATAGTTTTAGCATCATCTAAGGGAAATAAGTTGTTTTTACAAAAGAAAAAAATGTATGATAAGTAAACTTATATATAAGCACAATGAAATAGAATGCTTTTTAATAAATGGTTTTTATCATTTCGCGTTTCTTGTTTTTTTTTAAATTTAGATATTTTTTATGAACATGATTGATTAACGTATATACAATTTCATAAAAATGTAAAAAATCTATTGCTGCAAAAATGTTTCGTAATGAGATTTAATGTAATAAGATATTCAATATATCATTTATTTCATTGTCAATTTTATTTTGTAATATTATGTACCCTAAAGTACCAATGTAATAATTTATCTTTAAAGTAGTTTAAGTTAAAACAAAATCTTTTTTTTTTCACAACAAAAAAAGAAGCTATAATACTAAAATCAAACAATTTATATTGCATTTTATGTTAAAAATTATTTCTTGCAATTATATGAATGGGAGATTATGAAAATTAAATTAATCCTTACAATTTAATTCATTAATTAATTGTAACATCAAGTCCTTCTGGGAAATTTGACTTTTTTATGTTACAATGTATGCCAAAATTAAAATTATAATAAATATTTTGTAACAGCATTTTTCTTTTCATTATTAGAAATTGGTGACATACTTCTTTGTACAAGTTATTATTCGTATACTTCACCACATTAATATAATAGAAATGGAATTAACATAAAATACATTAGGATACTTATTTACTTTTATTTGAATCTACTTAGGATGTGTTTAGTTTTCCTCTGTTTGGATTAAAAATATATATATATACTTATATACAGTTTCTAATTTTTTTTATAATTTGTGTAATTATTTAATATATATATATATTACAAAATGATATTTCATTTACAGGCATTTACAGTAAATATCATATGATGTTATCAAATATTTATAATTTATGTTTTCAAAATATAAGCAATAGAGTAGAGGTAGATATAAAATGCATAATGTTAGGAATATTTATTCTACTTTTTTCCTTCAAGTATATAGTTACCAGAGAATTTGTACAAAACTATGCGAGGTTTTCTTTTAAGTAAGCGCAGGCCGTTTAAAGACAGAACAAAAACGAAAGAAAATGCAAGTATATGTACAGATTCTACATGCATTTCTGTATTTTTCAACATAACTGCCAAGTTTAATGATATATTTATTACATCTTACAATTAGATTTTTTTAACCTTTTTTATGGAAACTTGCGCCTCTCCGATATCAAAATGTCCTTTTTTGCGTATTCGTCATGGTTGTTATGGTTTCCAATGATATGATGTTTGAGAAAGCGGAGAAGAAGAAAATCGCTTGTTTTTACAACAAAAGAAAAATGAATGATATGTAAATTTATATTATGAACGCAATGAAACAGAATGCTTTTTAATGAATGATTTTTTACATTCTGCGTTTTTTGTTTTTCAAAAATTTAAATATCTCTTATGACTATGAACGATAAACGTATATCAAGTTTCATAAAGATGTAAAAAAAAACCATTGTTGCAAGAAATGTTTCATAATGAGATTTAATGTAATAAGATATTCAATATATCATTTATTCAATTATCAATTTTATTTACTAACATTATATACTCTCATGTACCAATGTAATAATTTATCTTTAAATTAGTTTAAGTTGAAATAAAATCTTCTTTTTTTACAATAAAAAAAGAAGCCATATTACTAAAATCAAACGATTTATGTTTCATTTTATGTTGAAAATTCTTTCTTGCAATTATATGAATCAGAGATTATGAAAATCAAATTGATCCTTGCATTTTAATTCCTTAATTAATTATAACATTCAATCATTCAGGGAAATTTGACTTTTTTCATGTTACAATGCATGCCAAAATAAAATTATAATGAATGTATTGTTGCTGCATTTTTTTATTATTATAAGCAATTGGTGACATACTTCTTTGTAAAAGTTATTATTCACATACTTCACCACCTTAATATAATAGAAATGGAATTTATATAAACTATATTTAGAATGCTTATTTACATTTGTTTGTATCTACTTAGTATGTGTTTAGTTTTCCTTTGTTTGGGTTAAAAATATATATATACTTATATACAGCTTCTAATTATTTCTCTAATTAGTGAAATAATTTATTCAATATTTGTAATCTTCTCGAAAGACCTATTATATATCAAATGAAAAGGGAATTTACTTTTACCACATTTAAAAATAAATATTCATTTACCTTAATGAGAAATACATTAAAGTGAATTTTACTTCATAATAATAAATATGTAATTACTATTTATTTTCTTCAAAAAAGCATTTTTCAATTAACTTAAGAAAATAAACGATTTCTGATTTTAATAAAACGTTCTTAGTATTTAGTGAAAAAACTAACGAAAACCAATATTGTTATGCTTAACCAATTTACTTAACAAAATTGTTTTTATGTAAAAATATATGAAAAATATGCAAACGCTAGTTGTATTAGTTATTGTAATCTTTTCATATCTGTGATTTGAAAACTGTGTTGCCAGAAAATTCTAAAAAAAGAGAAAATGTTTTCATGGAATAATTAAATTTTCTATTCCATATTAATTCTGTTTATTTTATTTAATTTATTGGTATTTATAAATTAAGTAATAATAATAAGAAGAAGGTAAGCTATTAAAAGACAAAAATGAACTGTGCACTGTAAAACATTTGTGTAAAGTAACTCCGTAAAATCGGTCCCTAAATTTCTGGAGTTACTTTCTGGAATATTATTTTCACTATTATAATGTATCATAACAATGGTTTAATTAAAACATTTGTTACTAGTGTAACATTACACACCGGTTAAATCGGTTAAACTGGTTATATCAGTTACGGGATCATAAAATCGGTGGCAGCATGGCTGCCGCCAATCTTATGGAAAAACCTTATACAAATGTTTTACACTGCGTTGAATATTGATGAATATACAGGGTGATTCATAAAAGATGGGCAAAATTTAAGGGGTTATAGTACACTTAAAGACAAATAATATTAAATAGGAGACTAAGGGTCCCAGACGTATTCCCAAGGAGATAGGGGGCATTAAAGTTTAGGGTCCGAAATTTCAAATGATTATAAAAAATGGAAAAATTGGTCGATTCGTTTGCGGTTTTTGCAAAAAATTTTCTTTATGCCAGTATTTTCTTGAAATAAAATTTTAAAGTTCAATTTCAAAAAATGCCGATAGGGGGCGCTTTAGACTTTGGAGTAACAAACAACTATTTTTTAACGTTATTTTTTGTATTTCTTTAAATGATTTCGAAAGCTTAGACTTAAATTTTGATCTAAAAATCTGAGTCCTAACGAGTAGTTAAGTAGCGTAAATTGAAATTTGAAATTTGAAACCCTTCTCCCCCCAGAACAAAAATCAGTTATTCCCGATCTTTGTGTCGTAGATTAGGCTCTAATTACTGCCGCGTTTTGCTAAAATTATTCTTTATGTCAGTATTTTCTTGAAAATAAATTTTAAAGAAAATTTCAAAAAATTCCGGTAGAGGGCGCTTTAGACTTTGGAGTAACGAACAACTATTTTATACCGTTATTTTTTGTGTCTCATTAAATGCTTTCTAAAGCTTAGACTTAAACTTAAATTTTCAGCTCAAAATCTGAATCGCTGAGCGTGGTTCAGTAGCGAGGGGAGGAGGTTCAAATTTCAACTTCTGAACATAGTTCAGTTTGCACTACTTAACCATGCCCAACGATTCTGTGCTGTGATACGAGGCAAAAATACAACTTTCGTCAAGGACTGCATAGTCGGAATTCACTCATAAAGGCACTGGCACAGTTGGAAACGTCGCTCATGCAAACGTTAAAGCTCCATTCCTGATGCTAGTCACCGGGTGAAGAAGGAGACAGAAAGTATGCAAATGTCAAATGGGGAAGAAGAAGAACACGTATGCAAAATTTCGACACGATTCAGGCATAAAAACCACTGAACGGTGAGTCAAGTGTAAGTCGCTGTAGTAATGAATCGGAAGATGGTGCCCTTCACGAATAAGGAAAAGGCTGAGATGCATTTAATTTACGGAGCGGCAGATGGAAATGGTGCAGAGGCACAACGAATGTACGGAGAGCGATTTCCCAACAGGCGGTTGCCTAACCGCAAAAATTTTGAGCGCTTGCACAGACAGTTGTGTGAGACGGGATCATTTCGCTTCCCGGTCGAATGCAGGTCGTGCAAAAAAGGACGAATCAGTAGTTGTTGCAGAAGCCATTCTGGATGTAGTAGCGGCGCAGCCAAGTACAAGTACACGAACAGTGGCTAGGCAGGTGGATACCTCACAGTCCATGACTTCGAGGGTACTTGTTACGGCTTCACCACAGTCTTGTATATCGCGTCTCCATGGCGCATTCTTTTGTAACGGCTTCACCATAACCTCGGATGCCGTGCGTCTCCTTGGCGCATTCTACTGTACTTTAGGTTTGCCGTTTTGGCAACACTGGAATATCGTTTGTTATTGTTTTGTTTTTCGGCGTTCTTAGCGGAACTATCGTGTGTTTCGCTAGATCAGTATTCTTTATTCGAAATGTAAATAATGTGTAAATAGTTTGTATATAAAGAATGTTTAAGTAATTAGTAGTATTAATTGAACCAGCGACCTAATGAGTATTAAAGATACTCGCAACATTCGACAGTTCGTTACATTATTGGTCCGCTCGCCGGTAGGACTTTCGTTTTTAATTCGAACTTGTTCTCCTTGTTCTATTTGAATTAAAATGGCTTCGTTAATTAGCTTGAATAGAACTAGAGGCTCTTTAAAAGCCCAGTTAACAAGATTAGAAAATTCTTTAAATGAAAAAACCGATGAATTTTCTAGAATTCAAATTGAAACGAAAATCAAGAATCTTCAAAAACTGTCAACAAACATTGATGTACTTCGTCGAGATTATTATATAACAGCACCAGAAGATCATGATTTAACAGAAATTGAAGCTTCATTCGTCGAAATGGAAGAGCGAGTCGAAAAGCTAGAGGTAAGTTTCAATCAATTATTATATTCTAATAAAAAAGAAACAAAAAATTCGGAATTAAGGATAAGTAACAGTAAAATTAAATTACCTGACATACCACTTCCGCTATTTAGTGGGAAATATGAAGACTGGAACATGTTTAAAATAGAGTTTAATAATATTGTTACGAATAATGAAGAATTGACTGATGTTCAAAAATTACATTATTTGCATTCCGTTCTAAGAAATGAGGCTAAATTATTAGAAACTCCAGATGATACATTTGATTCGTTATTTAAAGCGTTAGAAAATAGATTTGAGAACAAAAGAATTGTGGTTAGTATACATTTAAAGGCTGTGTTAGATTTTGAAAAAATTACACATGAATCATCTAAAGAATTAAGGCGTTTATTAGATGTTATAAACAAAAATATCAGGGCTCTAAATAATTTAGGATTTGAGAGAAATAACCTCTCTGACATTTTGTTTACAACTATAATTTTAGAAAAACTTGATAAGGAAACAAGAAAACAATTTGAACTGTCAATAAACACCTCTGAAGTTCCTAGTTTTGACAATTTAATGGACTTTTTAGAAAAAAGAAGCCAATCGCTCGAAAGCATAAATAGAAGCAATTTAGCTAGACTAAAAATTTCTAGTGAAATAAAATCAAAATCCCTTTTAGTAAATACCAGTTCTGAAAAACAGTGTATTATTTGTGACTCATTTCATCCCCTATATAAATGTAATAAATTTTTAAATATGAATTTTGGTGAAAGATTTGCTATTGTTAAAAAAAATAAACTTTGTCTCATATGTTTTAACAAATCACATTTAGCAGCTAACTGTGTTTCGAAACATTTATGTAAACATTGCAAATCCCCTCACAACACTTTATTACATAGAGATAAAGAAATCGGTTCCAGTAATGAAACTCATTTCCAAAAACCAGGTGCTTATCAGACAGTATGTCGCCCAGAATCAAGTCCGACGCCTTCAGTCTCACAAAATCTTTCTAATTGCTTATTCGCTTCAAATAAAACTGTTATCTTGTCAACTGCAGTTATTGACATAAAAACAAATAAAGGTAATTTTATTCAGGCAAGAACTCTCTTAGATTCTTGTAGCCAAATAAATTGTGTGTCGCTTGAATTTGCAAAGAAATTGGGTATAAAGAAATCAAAGGTTTTTGCTCCAATATAGGGTTTGAATAACACAACCACAACATTAAATTATAAAATTAAAACTGTGATTTCAAATAAAAATAGAGATTTCACAAGGGAACTGGAATTTCTTGTAGTGCCAAAAATTACAGAAATAACCCCACTTACACCTATTCGTATAGAAATTGCTGATATTCCTACAAATATCCAGTTAGCAGATGCTGAATTTTATATCCCTGGGAGGATAGACCTGTTGCTCGGCGAGCAATGTTTCTTCGATTTATTAAAATATGGTAAAATTCGCAGCTCATCTCAAAATTTGTTATTTCAAGAAACAGTGTTCGGATATGTTGCTAGCGGTGTCGTGAATAATTCCTCAGATGATTCCCAATATTGTGGTTTATTAACCAATGAAAAAATAGACGAATCCTTAAGAAAATTTTGGGAAATCGAAAATATTAATGATTCTAGTTCTCCACTTAGTAATGAAGAGAAATTTTGCGAAAATCATTTTGAAATGACTCATTATCGAACTTCTAATGGTCAGTATGTTGTTAGCATGCCTATGGAGGATGCTACACTTTTAGGAGAATCCAAAAAACTAGCCGAAAAAAGGCTCGATCAAGTTTGGCACCGATTAGATAGGGATTCGAACTGACAACCTCTCTATTCGGAATTTATGGAAGAATACAAAAACTTAAATCATATGGAATTAGTAGAAGAATCAAAACCCGTAAAGAACCTTTATTATATACCACATCATGGGGTCTACAGGCCAGAAAAAAGTACAACACGCTTGCGAGTCGTTTTTAACGCTTCAACGCCAACGACATCTGGTTTGTCATTGAAAGATATTCTTTTAAAGGGAAAAATTCCTCAACAAGAATTATTCGTAATTATGATACGTTTCAGAAAACATCGATATGCATTCACAGCGGATGTAGAAAAAATGTATAGAATGGTATTAATTGATCCATCCCAACGAGACTTTCTTAGAATCTTGTGGAAGGACAATATTAACGCGCCAGTGAAAACTTACAAACTTAATACAGTTACTTATGGGACATCTAATGCTCCTTATTTAGCAACTCGTGCTCTTAAACAATTAGCTCTTGATGAGCAACCAAACTTACCTCTAGCATCGTCAGTCGTTTTAAAAGATTTTTATGTAGACGACCTTCTTTCCGGGGAATCGACTCTCGAAAGGGCGAAAATTTTAAAGTCCCAATTGATTGAACTTTTGAAGCGTGGAAATATGAAATTGCACAAATGGTGTGCAAACCACCGAGAACTACTTGAACCTAATACTATGGCTGCCACCGAATATAATTTCGATGATCAAACAGATTGTAGTTCAGTAAAAACTTTGGGTGTTCTCTGGGAACCTTTAAGTGATTGTTTTCTGTATAAATTAAAGATTCATAACAATAAGGAATTTTATAGTAAACGAGATGTTCTCTCTTTGATTTCAAAAATCTTCGATCCACTCGGATTAATTGGCCCTGTAGTAACAAGAGCTAAGATCTTCATGCAGAAAACCTGGCTAGCTAAGATAGATTGGAATGAGCCATTACCAGATTCCATAGCGAAAGAATGGAGTGATTTTGTTTCCACTCTTTCACAATTAGAAAATTTAAAAATTCCTAGATTTGTTTTCCGTGAAGAGCGCATAATCGTACATGGCTTCGCAGATGCCTCTTCTTTTGCATATGGAGCCGCCATATACATCCAGTATATACCAACTGAAGGTTCTCCTGATGCACATTTACTCTGTAGCAAGTCTAGAGTATCCCCCATAAAAACCATGACAATCCCTCGTCTTGAACTGTGCTCATGTCTTCTCTTAGCAAAATTAATGCATAAAGTTATACCGTCACTTGACATTCCAATAGAATCTGTTCTTCTCTGGAGCAACTCCACAATATCACTGGCGTGGATTAGAAAATCTCCCCACCAATTGAAAACATTTGTGAGTAATAGAGTGGCTGCTATACAAGACCTCACCGACTCTTATCAGTGGCAACACGTATCTCGGAAAATAATCCTGCTGACGTCCTATCTCGAGGTCTAGATGCTAAAGAACTGACTAACTGCAAATTTTGGTTTAGTGGACCAAATTTTCTTCGGGACAAAATTCAATATGCAGAAGATTATCCAGTAAAACTGGAAAACAACACTGACTATGAGTCCGAATTTAGAACTGAAAAAAACACTAACTTTTCACTTAGAACTGAACATTGTTTTTATAATTGTTTATTCTCTTTAACTAATAATTTTTTGAAATTAATTCGTATTACTAGTTATATTTTTAGATTTCTAAATAATTGTCGAAAGGGTAAGGAGAAAAAAAGTGGTGCCTTATCTGCAAGTGAATTGAGATTTGGAGAAATTTTTCTGATTAAACAGGTACAGTATTCAGCCTTCTCTGAAGAGCTTAAGCATATGAAAAACCAGAGGAGCCTTTCAGGTAACAGTAAACTCAAATTTCTAAATCCTTATATAGATTCCGATAATTTAATTAGAGTTGGAGGTCGTTTAGACAATTCCAGTCTGACCTATGAGAGGAAACACCCTATAGTGTTACCACATGATCATAAAATAAGTGAAATGATTTTTGAATATTTTCATTGCAAATTTTTCCATTTAGGGCCACAATCATTGTTACATCATGTCCGGCAAAAATATTGGGTAATAAATGGGCGATCCTTGGCTCGTAAAATGGTTCACAAATGTGTAACGTGCTTTAAAAACAAACCAATAGGGGCAAATCAAATTATGGGAAATTTGCCAGCTGAACGAGTAAATCCTAGCCCGCCATTTCAAAAATGTTCTGTTGACTTTTGTGGACCCTTTATGATTAAGTATAAAAATGAGAGAAAGGGGATATATAATAAAATTTACGTCGCGATTTTTGTTTGTCTTGCCACAAAGGCAATCCATTTAGATATAGTGACAGATTTAAAATCTGAATCATTTATTGCCACACTGAAACGATTTTTCGCTAGAAGAGGTAAAAGCTCAACCATAATGTCGGATAATGGGACTACTTTTGTAGGTACGAATAAAGAGTTAAAGAAATTACATGCTCTTGTATGCAAACCCGATGAAGCTTTGTCAATTTTTTTGGCTTCCGAGGTTGTCGATTGGAAATTCATCCCTCCTCGTGCACCAAATTTTGGTGGATTATGGGAGGCTGGGGTGAAATCCTTTAAATATCATCTCAAAAGAACTTTGGGCAATTCTCGAGTCACGCTCGAAGAATTTTGGACATTAATTACCGAAATCGAAGGGGTTCTAAATTCTCGTCCCTTAGTACCTTTGTCATCAGATCCAAATGAAATTGAAGTCTTGACCCCTGCCCATTTTTTGGTAGGTCGACCCATAACTTCAATTCCTGAACCGAATTTGACCAAAATTAATGATAATAAATTATCACATTGGCAAAAATTAACAAAAATGACCTAAATTTTGTGGAAAAAATGGAACACTGAATATTTAGTTAATTTACAGCAACGGAATAGGTGGTATATTGAGAAGGACAACCTAAAGGAAGGGTGTATGGTTATCCTAAAGGAGGACAATTTACCTCCTGGCAAATGGGCATTAGGTCGTGTCATTAAAGTAACATATGGATCTGACAAAAAAGTCAGAGTTTTAGATATAAAAACATCAAAAGGTATAGTTACGAGATGTGTCTCTAAAGTTTGCCCACTTCCTTTAGAGAATTGATGAATTCTGTTATTTTGAAAGATTTAAATAATTATATTATAGTTACCATTATTGTATTTGTATTGAACTGTTTATTATGTATAGCAATTTCATTGAGATTTAAAAATATTTCAATTCTTAGCTTCATAATTTGTGTAGCTTAACTTTATAACATAAGTGTAAATTTACGTGTCTTCGTCTGTATATATTCTTGATTAACTATTATTAACTTGTTGAATTTATCAGATTGCTACATATATTGAGTGTTAATTTGATAACTATCTTGCATACTATTCAAGTGTAATTATTGTTTGTATTATAACTTATCTATTTGCATTTGGTAAACTTATATTAAGTAATACATTAAGTAATAATATTGAAGAAGTACATTGTATTTTATCGAAAATACTGTATTATTGATTGTAGAATTGAAATTTCTATTATTTGCAATTGTTTGTTTTTACATTTAGTATTATTGTTGAATGTTGGCACATATCAACGGGGGCCGGTATGTTACGGCTTCACCACAGTCTTGTATATCGCGTCTCCATGGCGCATTCTTTTGTAACGGCTTCACCATAACCTCGGATGCCGTGCGTCTCCTTGGCGCATTCTACTGTACTTTAGGTTTGCCGTTTTGGCAACACTGGAATATCGTTTGTTAGTGTTTTGTTTTTCGGCGTTCTTAGCGGACCTATCGTGTGTTTCGCTAGATCAGTATTCTTTATTCGAAATGTAAATAATGTGTAAATAGTTTGTATATAAAAATTTTTAAGTAATTAGTAGTATTGATTGAACCAGCGACCTAATGAGTATTAAAGATACTCGCAACATTCGACAGTTCGTTACAGTACTGAAGGATGAACATTTTGCTCCCGTTTCATGTGCAACGAGTCCAGAAACTGTCTCCAGGGGATTATCCAAATCGTATTGAATTCGCCCGCTGGTTTCTGCAGCAGAACGCGCTAAATCCACATTTTGGACGAACTGTGCTTTTCACCGATGAATGTACCTTCACACGTGAAGGTACATTTAACACACACAATGCACATGTATGGGCGGATGTCAATCCACATGCTACGTATCCACATGCTCATCAGAGACGCTTTTCCATCAATGCTTGGGCAGGAATCCTCGGAGACCACCTAATCGGACCGTACCTTCTTCCTGAACGCCTCAACGGTAAAACATACCTCACATTTCTACAACATGTGCTGCCAGACCTGTTAAACGTTGTTCCTCCACGCATCCGGCGGGTCATGTGGTTCCAGCACGATGGAGCGCCAGCCCATTACGTACGAGACGTCCGCAACTATCTGGACATCACATTTCCGAACAGATGGATTGGTCGAGGTGGTCCTGTTGCTTGGCGTGCTCGCTCGCCAGATCTTTCACCCCTCGATTTCTTTTTTTGGAGACAATTGAAGGCTCTTATGTATGAGACACCCATTGAATCCCCCGAGGAACTGGTCGCCAGACTTTCCGCCGCTGTAGGGGAAGTGCTCGAAAAGCCTGATGTTTTCGCGAATGTTCGCCGTTCCTTTCTTCGCCGTTGTTCTGCGTGCATAACCTCTGGTGGTCACAATTTTGAACATTTATTGTAATTACATGTTAATAAGTATGCTTTGGTAACATAATCCTAATTTGTGTCTTTTTACCTCGTATCACAGCACACAATGTGTGGACATGGTAAACTGAACTGTGCTCAGGAGTAAAAATTTCAAACCCCTCTCCCCAGAAACTTAACCACGTCTAACGATTCAGATTTTGGGCTGAAAATTTAAGTCTAAGCTTTAGAAAGCATTTAATGAGACACAAAAAATAACGGTATAAAATAGTTGTTCGTTACTCCAAAGTCTAAAGCACCCTCTATCGGAATTTTTTGAAAATTTCCTTTAAAATTTATTTTCAAGAAAATACTGACATAAAGAATAATTTTAGCAAAACGCGGCAGTAGTTAGAGCCTAATCTACGACACAAAGATCGGGAATAACTGATTTTTGTTCTGGGGGGAGAAGGGTTTCAAATTTCAAATTTCAGTTTACGCTACTTAACTACTCGTTAGGACTCAGATTTTTAGATCAAAATTTAAGTTTAAGTCTAAGCTTTCGAAATCATTTAAAGAAATACAAAAAATAACGTTAAAAAATAGTTGTTTGTTACTCCAAAGTCTAAAGCGCCCCCTATCGGCATTTTTTGAAATTGAACTTTAAAATTTTATTTCAAGAAAATACTGGCATAAAGAAAATTTTTTGCAAAAACCGCAAACGAATCGACCAATTTTTCCATTTTTTATAATCATTTGAAATTTCGGACCCTAAACTTTAATGCCCCCTATCTCCTTGGGAATACGTCTGGGACCCTTAGTCTCCTATTTAATATTATTTGTCTTTAAGTGTACTATAACCCCTTAAAGTTCTGCCCATCTTTTATGAATCACCCTGTATACAATGTATAATAAAATATATGTCTAAAAACACTTAATTAAGGGAGCTTTCTCCGTATTCAAAACTCTCTCACATAGATAGGGTCAAATCTTCCCTCATGCCGCTTTTTATAGAATAATACACGGTTATGTTTAGCGTAAGTTACTGAATAATTTTTATGCTAGAAATGAAAGATCAATATTTCAGAATACCTTTAAACTTAGTTAAATTTCTACTAGCTGAGATGCCCGACGTTGCCCGGGCCCGTAATTATATTCTAAAACTAACCTGAAATTTGTATTGCAAAATGTCATAAAAAGACCCAATCTCGTACCGAATCCCCGGTGCCTATGGTACCATTTAGCAGAAGTGCTGTGCACACACGGCAAGAAAAAAAAAAGATGGTGGAGAGAGGAGGGATTTTCTGGAATTTTTTAGTTTCACATTTAACCACCAAGGGGCGAACTCAACAAAACTGTTTCTGAATTTAAGAAAGATATTTAATGAAATTTTTCTATCTTGCTTTTATACCTCTGGACCGAGTTGGCGCATTGCCAAGATTTGCTTCCTCTGGACCGAGTTGGCGCATTGCCAAGATTTGCTTTCCCCTGTGCCTCAATTATCCTCGGAATTCCTTTTATTTATAGAGATTATTGTCTAAATATTTTCTAAACATTAGTTAAATTTCGAGAAAATCTTACAAAATGTTTCAAAAAATTAAACTTTATATACTGAAAATTCTTCATAATTTATTTTTCCACACTTGTTTAAGTTATCTGAATAAAACTAAGTCTATCTGTTGAACATTGAAGTAAATTTGGTTGCCAGCTGTTTGCAAAAGACAGAATTTTTTCAAATATGGAAACTGAAGGCTAGGCCAACTTCTCCTACGGACAATCCCTTAAAATTCAACTGCTTTTAGATAAAACTAAAAGTCAGCTCACTCTCATCACTAATATCTTTCTGAATGTTCATGATATTTGAATGGATTTTACATGAGATGCTCCATAGTGTTAAAGTATGCAAAAAGATCGTTGTTATAGTACGTGCACGCGCAGATAAAAAAACCTTTTTATAAAGCTACACATATATCATGGTACATTTTATACATTTAAATTCCAAATGCGCTAGATTGTTACAACTATATTTTTGCAATTTTTTCTGAAAATGGTGCTACATATTGTTGAAAACCCTGCATGATACAAGACAAAAATATGCCAGAATGTTTTGAACGTTTTAAAAAATAGCTATGTATCAATAATTGTACGTGCTATTCTTACCCAAATCAGAGAAAATGATATATATAGTATCCCTATATTAGTATTTTGCAGCTGTAGATCATTTCGCGCACTTTAATGTACATGGTTAACCCAAATATTATTGTTATTTTTATATTTTTATTAGCCTTCTAACTGTCTTCTTATCAAATAAACGCTGCTAAATATGTGGTCAAATATAATCATTATAATACTGATATTCAAAAATTATCCGACAAATATTATTTTAAATATGCAACAAAATGGTTAAAATTGAAAGTCTCTGGTCATTAATGACAAATGAAATATATGAAAAAATATATCTTTAAAAAAACGTAACTGAATTATGTTTTTTTTTATTTTATTAGCAATTATAAAAAGCAACCATAGATTTATATATATTAAAATATCACTAGCTTTTATAGCTCTAATATTTTTATAGAATAAAAGACTAATAGGTACCCTTCGCTAATGAATGTATTAATTCAAGAACCATTCATTGTAAGTTTTTCCTAGTTTAATTTTGAAACATACTTTATTTATTTTCTTTAATAAAATAATAAAAATAATGAAAGCATGCAAAGCATTCAAAAACTTACTGTTTTCTGTGTATCTTTCAAACAATGCCAAATTATTTGCTTCAGGCAAAATTTTATGTTAGAAAAATAATCCTTCTTTCATCATAAAAACCGAGTTTTCTTTTCTCAGATACAAACAAGTTCTAATTCTAAATTCCCATGAAACAGATAAAAAATAAATATCATAGAATTCTATTCAAACAAACAGTTGTAGAATCTAATGAATTTAATGATTTTAATTGGAACATTTTTTTAGAAAACCTAATTAGAGAGTAGTTTGTTGAAAGTTATATCAAATGAGACAAAACCAAAACTCTTTTTTAATTCCGTCTGTTGTTTGCATTATAGTATATTGTTATTATTTGAGGTTTTATTTTTAGTAGTATTTAGGTCCTTTTTTTATCCTTTTATGAAGCAGACAGTTAATATATATTTTAAAGTTAAAATACGGTACTATGTACATTTGGTAAAAAATATGAAATATAATATAAAAACGAGTAAAATAGTCACTTTCACATACGTTATGTATGTAAATCTGTAAAACTAGACATTTGTCACAAAACTTGCACAGTTGTCATCATTATTAATCTGCATTTACGTGTGTATAAACACGGGTAAAGCAAGAGCTAACAGTATAAAAAGCTATGTAATTAAACACAAGAAAAAAAACCTTTACTTAATTGAAAACTAGAAATAAAGAATCTAATGTTCCTTATCTGCCGGAAGTGAAGTGGCGCATACGAGCCTAAAATTAAATCCACTAATAAGTGATTCGTATGTTTATCATCTTTCACTCAAAAATATGAAGACATGAAGGACTGGAAGCAAGAAAACCTAATGGTAAATCTACGTGTCAACCGCTGGTTCTATTTTTTGCTTATGCAAAACTTCATTGCCGGCAGATATGGAACGCTGGATTCCCCTATTTCTACTAATCCATAAATAAAGATTTTCTTTTCTTGCGCTTGATAACATAGGTACTTTGTGCTGTCGGCTCTTGGACTAAAACGGTAGTGTGTGTTTAATCTTACATCTAAAACAACCTTACATCTAAATCCGTTTCTTATCAAATATTCAATATACTCATGTTCTTATTGCATTCTACTGCTTTTTCAACTTTTCTTTTTCAAGTGGTCGGATAGTGGTGATAAATTTGATTGAAAACTCTGTATTATATTCTTTATGTATACAAAGTGGCCATAATTAAACTAACGGTATTCGGGGGGTTCTGTAGCGCGATCTAATTGTGAAAATGGAACCAAATTTTGAACGAAGATTAAACAAAAAGAGGGACGAAGGAAAACGCGAAAAAAAAAATTGTTCCAAAAGTCACCGCCAGAGGAATATTTATTCGAAATCTGTGAGTCTGTGTATTCGGAAAAGAGCGTTCCAAAAAAGAAGTATCAATACAAAAATAAAATTACCGTTTATTTAGCAAAACCAACTCAGGTATGATGTGGCCGCCGTTTTTGTGGACCACATATTGCAGTCTATGCACAGCATTTACAACAGCAGAGAATAACATGTCCACAGGAATCCGATATGTTATTATTCAACGTAGCCAGGTCCTAGACATCTTCGTGAAATACTTGGATTTAGGTAATCCCATAGCCAAAAGTCGCAGAGTATAAGATCAGGGGACCGAGGTGCCCTGCAGTTGGAAAACAGCGGCTAATAACACTTTCTGTTGAGAATTTCTCTCGTTGCAGCTGAAGAATTAACATCTTCAGATTTATCTGAAATATAGAATTACAGTAGAACCCCGATAATTCGTATTAACTGGGATCAGACCCAATCCGTATTATCCGGAGAATAAGAAAAAAAATGGAATAAAATAAAACATACTTAAAGAAATCACCTTTATATTAAACTTATTGAATAATTACAGACAGTAAAAATGTTTACTTTACTTAATTCTTCCGAAAAGATTTCAGAAAAAGCTTTTTTAAAATTCAGAATATGATGATGAAACAAATTAATGTTATGGAAATTAGCCAATAGCTTCTCAAACTTGAAAAAAAATGACCAAATGAGTCCGGATTATCCGGAGATCCGGATTAACGGGGTCCGAATTTACGGGGTTCTACTGTACTTCAAAATTAAAAAAAAATATCTTAAAAGATTAATATGTTACATATAAGCATTATTTACTTAGAACATTTTTGAAAATGAGTACTAGGAGGAATCTTATCTAAAATTGGGATATGTTCGAAACTTTCAAGGAAACCTTTTTACTTACCTGTCATGCGTAGTATGGTCTTGCAATTAATTTGAAAACCGATTTTTTTTTGACGGATTTACACGCTTTATACACTGAAGATTACGAAAAACACTTTAGTAAAAAAACCGCATCCGTCCGTCTGTGTATTTCTTTGTATGTATTTATGTCTGTCTGTGTCTGTAATGCTCTATCTCCTGCACAAATTGAGATAGAATCTTGAAATTTGGTGTGTTCTTGGTTTATAATAATGGAAAAAAAGCCTATTTAATATCAGTAACCTTCATTATCTGGAATTAGTATTATTTTTTGGGGGGACTCTCGAAATCTTCGTTATGATAAAAGATATATAAAAATTTTCGATTCATTTTATTTTAAGGAGTGGGTGTAAAAGACAATAAAAAATAATAGACTGTATATATAGAATGAAGTGGATCGGATAATTAGTTGCGGGAATATTTCTATTCATATTTTCCTCATTCATTGATTTTTCATGAAACTGTATTTCATTTAAAATCTAACAAAATCTAACTAAACAAACTGCTCATTAATATAATTATAATTTTTGGAGTTATAAGGATGCTTCTTTTACGTAATTTTGTAATACTTGATTATCCCATGGATCAAAAAACTATCACCAAATTTAAGATTCAATGCAAATTATTGCTTATTGTAAATGTCCCGTTCACTTGACATTAAACACCTTAAATGTGTTTGTTGCATCATTAACTGACTTTTTATTCGATGTTTTATTCGTAGTAATATTTAATTCGGTATTTACAGGCAATAATAGATTTCATTGTGAGTGTGCATGTGCACATGAATTAAGATTTCGACCAGGCTCATCGGTCTGTTTTATCCATCATGTTGCTTTAAAATGGCATGCGCTTATGATATCGCGGGATTTGGCGACCCTATAAATCGCTTAAAGTAAAACAAGGTTGAATAAAAAATTACTAATTTCTAAAAATTTCTTTTAATATTCAATATTGACCAAAAAACTAGTATTCAGTCTTATATAATCAAGTTCCACCTATTTGAGCTTCGTATGTTTGAATAATATAACTGAATTTAAGATAAATAAATAAATAAGTAAGTATATGCACTCTAAAAAATAAAAGTGTAAATTAGACAAATTTACATATATATGTGTGTAAATTCCTAAAATTACACATCTGACATGAAAATTACCCATTTTTTGCAAAGTTTTACCTGTTGTTATGTGTATTTTAGCTTACAATACTAAGTATGTATTTTGTTATCACTTGAAAGCCACAAACAAATGTGTAAATGCTGAAAAATGCCTGAATTTACTCAAATTGATATGTTATTGTAATTTACACATAATGCTATATATAGTCCGTCTCAAAAGTTTAATCACTCTGCAAATCTCGTTTAAAATAATTGAAGAAGAAAATATTTTATGCTAATTTACAATAAATACTCAACATTTAATCAAAATAAAGTAAAATAAGCCATTTTGAGTTGTTAAAATAAAAAATATATTTATTTTCATTTATTTTTTCTTTTTTTCTTGAAGAAACGCTGTCTCAAAAGTTTAAGCACTTTATGCAATTTTTTTTAGAAACACGGGATTGGTATTGTGTAATGACATTGTATGACATCATATTGCACTTTTATACAAGTATAAAAGGTGGAGAAATTATTTTCTAATGTTTTAAACATGACAAAGGTTAAAGAATTCACAAAATGTGAGATTTTGAAAGATTTTAAACTGAAATCTCAAAATAAAATTGTTTCTGAAATTGCAAAAGCTTTAAATTGAAAACAAGCTATGCATATATCAAGTAGTTTCTAGAAATGATAATTTTAAGCGGAAACAAAGATGCAGATGACCACGTATGACGACTGTTCAGATTGATCGGAAAATACGGAGATTGGTATTTAGACAAAATATGTCTCCATACGGCAAATTAAAAATAATTTCACAGTACAGATGTCCAAAGACACTATAAATAGACGTATTAAAGCGTGTGATTACATCATGTAAAAGAAATTGGCCCGCAAACCGTCTCTTAAATTACATCACAAACAGGTAAGAATGAACTGGGCTAAAAAACACATGACCTACGGTGACAAATGGCTTACTGTTTTATTCAACGACGAGAAAAAGTGGAATTTAGATGGCCCTGATGGTTGGACGGTGCATTGGCATGAGTTACGCAAGAACCGAAGGACATTTTTCAGCAGGCAGCAAGGCGGTAAATCCGTTATGGTTTAGGGGGCATTTGGGACATTTGCCAGCCCTCTCTAGCTTTTCTAAAAGGAAGAGAAGAGTGAAAAAAGTTTCAAGAGACCCTAAGCCACCATTTGCTTCCATTCGGTGACATTTTGGGGGGTTTTGAATGAACTTTTCTGCAAGACAATGCTTCAATCCACGTATTCCATTCTACTAAACTTTGTATTTTTCAGAAAAATGTTAAAGTAGTTGACTAGCCAGCTTTAAGTCCAGACTTAAACCCAAATGAGAATGTCTGGAATACTTTAATCCGCCAAGTTTAGGCAATGGAAAGCAGTATGACTCTATTGAAGAACTCCAAGAGGCTATTGAGAAAGCATGGTATTCTTTGCCACCAGAGACCCCACAAAAACTAATAATTTAGACGAAAACACGTTTATTTGACCTAATCTGAAAACTAATCCTAAAAGTTCTGTAAAAATTATAAATATGGTTGTTTTTGACATTGTGCATAAACTTTTGAGACAGTTCTTTTATAAGTTTTTTAAATTGTATTTTTTAAAATTATGTAATTTATTTTTTTCTATTCTTGATATCGTTCATTTAAATAATATTGCGAAATATGTAAATAAAAAAATGTTATTAATTCTAACTTTTTATAATTCATTAAAAATCGATATTTTATGCTTGTGCTTAAACTTTTGAGACAGACTGTACATAGGTATGTGTGTAAATTTCTAAAATCACCCACTTGGCATAAAAAATACACTTTTCCTACGAAAAAAGTACCTAGTTTAATGTGTGTTTAGTTTATGACATTAAGTTTGTAAGTTGTTAACAGTTCATAAACTCAGAAAAATGTGTAAATGTAGATAACACGTGAAATTACACTAATTAATGTGTTACAAAAATTATAAATGCGTGAATTTTAAAGTAGACGTTACGAAATGGATGGGAGATTTAAATACTGTTCAGAGCTACACTTTTTATTTCATTAATCCCATTCCATAAATAACATGATTTCATTGCATTGCTGTAACAGCATTTTTAAATAACAGACCAATATATTTATTTTTTTTTTTCTAATATACTCTGACCACCTCTCTCATTTCCCCCTTTTCAGCAGCAGATGAACATTTAAAAGAAGCTAAAAAAATTAATCTCGACAAATGTAACAATATTTCGTTACATGTAACGTAAAATTTTATTCATTTAATTAGTTAATTTCGTTTTCCGAATTTCCTTTTGAAATTTGTACATCAAATATAAGAATGTTTGATTTTATAATTCTAGGTTTTGGTTTAATCGTAATTTCTTTCAGCCGTCTCGCTGACCGCTGTTTTTTCAAAATTTTACTTGTAATTTTCAGTAATAGTGTTAGATTTCATTCTTAAAGCAAAATTAGGAATACTTCATAAAGAGGCATCATAATAGAGATATAATGCCACTTTATACTTATTCATAAATTTAAATTATATTTTTTGTACTGTTGGTAATTTTTCCGCTGCCCCCCCCCCCCCACTTAATTTAAAGGACAAGTAGTTTATCCTTCAGTAGAGTCTAAAAATTATTTTGAATTCATTTAATATGTAACATAAAATATAATTCATGTAATTAAGATAATTCTAAATTCGTATCCTGAATTATTTTTACATTTAGCATATCGAATATAAGTATGCTTGATTTTACACTAAATTATTAAATCCAAATTATAAAGTCTCATAGATTGTAACCATTTAACCATTTCAAAGTTTAACTTGTAATTTTAGTTTAACTTCAGTTAGTAGTACAATTTATGGTCCCATTCATGAACTACGGGAAACTAGCATCAAAAACTAAAATCATAATCATCGCCAACTTGGCTTCATCAGGTTTAAGTTGAAAACTAATGATGGGCCCAGTAACTTGACCTTGACCACGCCGGGATCGAAAATGAATCTTCTCAACCAAGCACGCATAGAAAGCAAATCACGTACAATGTGGTGGCCAAAGAGGCAAACTGAATGCAAGCACTCGCGTTGAGAAAAATATAGATGTTTTTCTCCTATAAAATATAAGGTACGTAATCTCATACGTTCGCATTACCTCCAATTCTTTTTATCTAATTTGTTTATATATACGTATAAATGTATATTCTATATGTTAGATTGTTTTTTTACATATAAGATTTTTCTTTCACGAGTAATTTACTTTCCTGAAAAAATAAAAAATGTCAACATTACCGAACTCATGAAACTTGCTCCTTAAAATAACAACTGTTGTATCTAAAGTTATTTATTTCTTGAAAAAGTTTCATCTTAAAAAGAATTTATGAATTTATTTTAACAGTAGCAAAATAAACGTTAACATCATTTTTTTTGTGTGTGTGGGGGGGTGAAATTTCGGGTCGGTTGTGTGAAAGATATTATAGTTTATTTATAAACTATTATACAAATGTATATTATATCTATAAATTATATATTCGATTTATAAGCTAAACAGTTCATTTGAGTTTTATTTTTTTATTGAAATTGGCAAGTTTTTTATTATGAAACTTAATGTTAACTAAGTTTATCATCGATTAAAACTATAGCGTTGTTCTTGACTTTCTACGTTACATTTTCCAATTTTGAGAAATTTGAAACATTTATTTATCTTAATTACATTTAATTTTCAGCTGTGTTTTAATTTGAAAATATTACATCAGAAGAACTATGTTTCACTAAAATAATAACAGTAAAAACACATAATTTTGCTTGTTAATTATAGATTTAATAAAAATACACAGAAGTAAATTGCAAAAGGGCACAAATACGTTGATTTAAAATAACTTTAGACCAAAAATTCTGCAGAAAATTTTTATTAAAGTAATGGCTTTTTCTTCAAATAGACATTTTCCCATTGCAATTTTGCCTATTATTAAAGAATTAATATGACCTAAAACGTATGATTGTATGTATATAAAAATTATAACAGTTGTGTCATAAGGAATATTCAAAATGGAACTTATTAGTTTCCCCCCCCCCCCTACTGCATAAATATTCCCCGACGGGTTAGTTTTATACACTTAAGACACAAATGTAATTCTCAAATAAATTCTACGAGTATTAATTTCGAAAATTTATTAGCGTCGATTGATATTTGGATATAATGACAGTATTTCTTATTTTTTACTATAGTTGATAAATAAAAATACTAATTAGTTTGCTATCTAAAATTTTAATTAGATTATCTCAAATTTTCATTCATGAAAATACGAGTCATTTCATTAATGTTAAAATATATTTGAATTTTTTTAAAGACATTAATTTCTAAATATAATCTTAAATGCAAAAGATGTTATTTTAATGATTCAACAGCCTTTTTGACAGTCTTGATATTTTTTTCAGGTAAATTCTTTGTAATGATGATTATTTATAAAAAGAAAAAAATTCAGCATATAATATAGGTGCTTCATGAATATATATAAACAAATCAGCTATAATTTTTGCAGGTAATATGTGCGTGTGTGTGAAATGAAGATTACATACCTTTTTCTATTTTTTATAGTATTTTAAATTTTACTTTTATAACTGTATGTAACACAGTATCTTGAGTATAATTGACTTTGTATTTTGAGTCTGAAAAAAAAAGTGAAAAATTCTGATAGTCTGAACTCTAAAAATAAAAGCTGCGAAGATTGCAAGTTTACCAACTATCATTATTCCATCTGACTAGTCTAAAATATATAATTTTTTTCTTAATTTTTAATTGCATGTACTAAATAATATCTAACTGAAGGGAAAATAAAATTAAGAAGCAAGGAAGAATATAGGAAATAAAACAGCAGTTTTTATGTGTATATTTAGAGGAGAGTGGGGAGGAATGGGATACTTTTTACAAAAATAATAAAATCAGCTTTATTTGACACAAATACAAAAATTTTGCTTTATAGAATACAAAATGAAACACTTTCTAATGTCCTTGAACAATATAGAAACATAATTTTAAGAATCAATTTTATAATTAAAGAAATTGTAAATTTCAATATGTGTCCCATACTTTCCCATTAACGGAGAAGTAATATTTGTACTACGATGGTTGATGAGGAATATCGAAAACTAATGTCTTAAATGGCAGTGTGCTGGATTTTAGAACCGTAGCTGCTGTAATAACATAGTTTTAGAGGGAGGGGTGAAGTTCTAAAAACCTATTTAGAGGGAGTTTTCAAGAAGGGGGGGGGGTGAGTGTGATAGGCTGATTTGGAGCTTATGAGGATACACTTGTGACAGTGGATGAGAATTGGGTACAACACTATGATCCCGAGTCCAAACAACAGCAATTTTATCTCATCCACTGTCACAAATCTAGCCCCATAAGCTAAAAATCAGGCTTTCAACTACACCCCTCCATTTCACTCCTCCATCCAAAACTATATATATAATGCAGCTACGGTTCTGAAACTAAGCATAAAATCAACTAAGATATTAGAGTTCGATATTATGCATCACCCATTGTAGTACAGATATTCTATATACACTAGACACAATAGTTATTGAACCCCCATTGAATATGCGTATTTTACATATTACGCAAAGAACTGTGTAAATTTCAATAACACAATAATGCGTGTTTTTTGCATATTAAGAATTTATCCGTGTGATCACTGAAGACTACACAGATAAATGAGTAAAAATATTACGCAAATATATGTGTATTCTTGCGCAATTTACACATTAATGTGGATATTTCATGAGTGATCATTATAACTTTTACACACTTAGTGTTATCACCAAATATCACACTGAAATGTGTATTTTGAAATTTACACATTAGGCGTGTATTTTGGAATTTACATACAAATTTATACACATAAACAAATCGTTTTTGTATCATCGATTTACACATTTTTGTGTGTAAATTTACACCTTTATTTTTTAGAGTGTGGAAGCTACTTCTTCCTCCCGGTACTGGTACAGAAGGACCATTTTGTTTAATGTGACATGAATAATTCTCACAAGAGAGTTTAAATTCTTCATTTTCTTTAAAGTTGATTAATTTTGCACTTTAAAAATGTGCTATAACTCCAAAATTTCCGAAAATAATACATGAAATAATAATAATAATGTGCTAGATGCGACAAGGCTAGCGGCATACATCCGCTGTCTGCTACGATGTTCTACTTTCGATCTGAGTCAAAGAAATATTTCTTAAACCTTAAATGAAGTATTTATGTTTTTTTATTACAATTATTGATCAGATTCCGGAAACAAAACAACCGAAAAATTCTTTTATTTTGGTTTTATAAGTTTATTTTTAATGTACTTAATTTTCATGATAGACATCCTGAGCACTTTTACTAGAAGTGTATATAAAATGTATGTTTATAGCACTTCCTACTTAAATTAATTTTTTTAGAATGCAGATACAAATTGAATCAAATGAATATTCCTTTTTCCATCAATATCAAATACTACTTAAGCTTCCTACATGAACTCAATATTTTACTGATCAACACATCAAAAACTAAAAACTTCAGTGAAAGAAATAAAACGTTCGATATGGAAGCCAGCGATAAATGGCACTACAAAATGTAGATGACAGTTAGTAGGAAAATAAGATTGAAAGTGAAAATGAAAATGAAAACGGAAAAAAGAATACGTTACCGCTTCTGATAAAAGTTTTCAAAATATCAAGATTTATTTTAATATTTATTTATCTAAAATTCGAAGAATTATTATTAAAATATCTCTCATTTTCCACATGCGAAATCTATGATGTACTTGAAAAATAATTTATTGCTTATTTAAATGTTGGATTTCTTTTAAAGAAAAAAAAACTTACATTTGGAACTGTACAGCGTAAGGGACCAGGAGACGGAAGCACAGACAATCATCTCATCAAGATCATGGCTGAAATTCCATAATTAATTAAAATTATTTTAAATATTCAAAAGCGAGTCTGGCGAGTCATAATTTGTTTTAAAAATGCCTGGAAAGCGAATTTTAGCGATTGACAGGTAGGTTTATCATTGTGTTAGTCTGCACCCATGTAACTGAAATCATGGGGGATTGATAATATAAAACACACTGGTGTACCCTCGAGTCAACCCTAATATTGTAATTTAGGTATTTTTTACTATGATATGATCTGACAGACCGATTGTGTTTTAATATGCCAATCGAGTGTCAAATAATTTTGGAATTTCAAACACGAAGTCGATGAAAGGATTGTCTGAGCTGCCACCTCCCAGTCTATAATATCTGTTGTAAATTTACAGCAAATAATATGTCTATATATTAAACGTAACTATCGTTCGTTTAATATTTAAATCTGGCGATGTTGGGCAATTTTAGTGGAACATAGTATTCTGTCTGCTTTATGCATTTGCTGTTTACAGAATGTTGCATGCATTTGCTGTTTGCAGAAATGAGAGAGAGATGATTCAAAATGAATATGGCATTTAGAGACGACTATGATTATTTATTAATTAATTGTTCTAGAAAAATTACGCAGAATGTAAAAAAAAAATTCTAAAGTTTGTTTAAATACTTTATAAATGTTCTATTCGACACACATTTGGTTATACATACACTGTAAAAAAAAAAAAAAAAAAAAAAAAAAAAAAAAATCATGAGGTTACTAAAAAAATTTTAGTAAAATTTGTAATCCACGGAATTTTTTAGTAACAATTACTCACAGTACAAATAGTAGCCATTCCAAACTTTTTTTTGCATGTGAAACAAACATTTCTTTTGTAAACTGAACAAATAACTAATGAATGAACTAATGAAATAACGAATGAATTTGTATAACTAACTTTAAATTTTTTAGTATAAGTTACCAAGCAAATTTTAGTAACAGCTCCAAAAATATTTTTAGTAACCATTACTCTCAGATTCTTAGTAACTATTCCAAACGCAATTTTAGCAAGTGAAACAAACATTTATTTTGTGAATTGTGTGAAAGAATTTTTCGTATAAAAATCCAGTGGGTAAGGAGACAGACTTCTGCAGCGGAAGAGTTTCGGCAAAGTCTCAATAGATGGCAGCATCAAACATTGATACCTGCTCAATTTTGATATCCTTTGGAAGGGGAGGGAAATCCCATTAAAAATAATCTTAAGATTATCTGAAGAACTTGCCACTTTCTACAGAAATTCTACAGAAATTTGAAGAAAATTTTCAGACTTAGCTTTATCTTTAAAATATCTATAGAATTTTTTAAGATATTCATAAAAATATCTGCATAATGGTCCAAATACCTTCGGATTTCCCACAGATTTTGGGCCAAAAAGCTGTAGCTTTTCTACAGATTTTTTTTATTGGGGAATTCAAAGTTCATCTAATCTCAGGACTTAAGTCCTGAGATTAGAGCATTACCCATGGTAACTGCTACGACTGTTTTCATAACCCCTTTATTTAATGAGTACACTGCATACACCCGGTGCATCTTTGGTGGTGTCTAGCATCGAACCCTGCACGTGTCACCCTGGAGTTCGGTGCTATGACCACTAGGCTATCACGACCACACCAAGTGAGTTTTAGTAATAGCTATTAAAAATATAAAACTATTAACTCTTATTCGTTGCTAGATTTTTTCTAGTAATTCTTACAGATTTTCTTGTAACTGAGTAAGATTACAAAATTTTTTTTTAGTAATTGCAAGGATCACTGAGAGAAACTAAATTTTTTTTAGTAGATCGACTCTTTTTTTTTTACAGTTTACAACATCTAAGATTTAGTGCATCAGTGCATTTAGTCATCAACATAGAGTCCATTTTAAAGGCACTTGTGTCGAAAGTTGACGAAACTGTGGTGATAAAACGAGAAGTATATTTTTACCCAGCAAAGTACTAAAATGTTAGCCAAACCATGAACAAAATCTGAAATTCTCTAGCTAATAAAAATATGCTTTTACTAGACGCAAATTAAGCGAGCTATTTAAAGATATGCATTGAATTGTATATGTTACATGATATTTGTAATTTAAAGGACATTTGAAAACTTAATTGATTAAGAAATACTTGAAATCGCTAGGCATTTCGAAAGAACTGAGTCTTTCTTTGTCAGGCGCAAACAAGGCGTGCTTCTGCTATGCAATCAGTTTGCTTTCGTGATAGATCTTTTTTCCACCTGATGAAGAAAAACTTGGTTCTTTCGAAAGGCTTAGAGAATTTCGAGTATTTTGTATGGTGTGTTTAAGTCGCAACACTAGGCGCAGAAAAGACCCGGATGATAATGTAAAGTCTATGGGGGCTTTCTTTCAAATATTTCGCCCAAATTTTAATATTTTTATGTGATTTTTTTGCAGAAGATAACAGAGGATGATCCACAACCGGCCTAGTTATTACTTTTTCAGTTTTGGTTTCAAATTTTTTTTAATTACTTTAACTTTCGAAACCAGTTTAAACCGGTTCTGAAATTTAAACTATCGTAATATAAAATAAATATAAACAAAATCGAAAAAGTTAAAACGAGGCCGGTTGTAAATCTTTCTCAGCTATTTTGTGCAAAAAAAAAAAAAAAAAAAAAAAAAAAAAAAAAATCATGTCAAAATTTACTTTGAGAGATATATTTGAAAAGAACTCTTCCATAGACATTACATTATCATCCGGGTCTTTTTCTGTGCCTAGCCTTAAGAAGTTTTTAAACTTTTTATATTAATTCAACCAGTATCAGCTTATTTTCTGTATTTCTTTTAGAAACAAATTACATACTATGTGTCCAAAGATTTAACGATACATTTTAGTTTTTCGTTAGTAAAGCATATTAAATGGATAGTCTACAGTATTTAAAATAGTCCTTCTATGCATTTATTATATATGAGTAATTTTATTTACTCCACCACCACATCTTCATATATATAAAAACGTTCCTATAAATAATGGATACACCATTTAAATAATCTAAGTTTACGTGACACTTTTTTTTTTTTTTTTTTTTAAGAAATAAAAATTTTAAGAAGTTGTCAAGCATATAAAAGCATGTAAATTTAAAACATTTTGACATTTTAATTACTTGGAGATAAAAAATATTATGAATGAAAAAACAACTTAAACACTTTAAAATACTCATAATCCAAAAGCGTGTCAGATTTCATTTCCAGTTTATATCCTCATTAGCAAACTGAAAAATATAATGATCCTAGGAAAAAAGTAATCTTCTGACAACAATTTTCTTTTTTTACTTACTCTTTTTAATTACTATATTTTTCTACGAGACAGATGTGTTAAAATTAACTGAAATAGAAGGGGTTCTATTGTTTTTAAGATTTTTAAGAATCTCCATAAAAGCTCATTTAAATTATGCATAAGTTTTCAAAGAAAAAAATCTAATGTATATATATATATATATTGATAGGTAAGTGAATTATTTGATTTTTGTATATTACAAAGGTAAAACATACATGTGTGTAACGCTGCGTGTTTTGCGAATCGCACTATTTCGCAATAAAAAATTTTCTTCCTGTTTCCACTTCTGTATTTTTTTTTATCTTGAAAATATCGCACAATTCCAATCTTCACATGGGTGTTATGTACGTTTAACGCTGTAAAGTGTACTTTTAAATGCAATTTGATAGAAAGTATACTTTAGTTTATTTTAAAAATATTATTTTTTTCTTGGAGTTCTTGATTCTATATCTCTAACAGCGACAACGTTAGTACTTAATTTCCCTGAGAAATTACCGTATATTTTGGTTGCAATTTTCTCATGGCAACTGAAAAAAATGCAATTAAAATACTTGCTACGTCAAGATTATCATTGACTATAAAATCCGAAGAATTTTGAATATATCTCTTTCTTATATCTCAATTTTTTTTTAATTTATTGCAATTTATTACTTACTTTTAACGATACATCTTTAAATATGACATAACATAACGATTCATCTTTACAAAAATGTATTCTAAAGCGTTTTTGAGCGACATTATTCCTCACAGAATATATTTAAATCGTATCAAAAAGCGGAAAATAATGAAATTTTCCGGTGAAATAAAGTTTTCCGAATTTTCAAAATATGTAAAAGAAAGATTGCTGATAAAACTTGGAACAATTCTAAACAAACAAAAGAAGGCATATGTATCACTACTTGACGATTTGTTTTGAAAAGTTATAAAAATAATGACATGCTTTTTATTGGGTTTCAATATTATTGTGTGACATCATATGCATAATTTTCTAGAAATGATGTTTAAGAATGAATCGTAAATCTTGAATGTTTTAACGTATATAAATGGCGTCATTTTATGTATAAGGAGTGTATTTTTTATTTCTTAAAACTAATATATGTTTTGTAGAAGTGCGTCATTTTCGACTGATCCAGTTTTGCAATAAAAATCAGCCTTTTTTGACCAATTTCTAGAATTTGAACACATTAAGAAGCTCGATACATATATACCACATGAAATAATTGAAAAGCAAAAAAAATGTTGCCATGAAATTTCCAGTATTTAAAATTTAGATTATTTACACCAAAACATTAGTAATTTCTTATTTTTTACATTCTGCTTAGCATCTCTTAAATTATATTTATTTATATATATTTCTGAGATTATCTGGAACAAAGACATTCAGAAAACAAAAAGTGTCAGAAAATGTTTTTTCTTCTTAAAATTTGCCACATTTAAGTAATAGTAATTTATTTATAAGTGGTATTTAAGGACGTCAAAAATATTTTTTGTGATTATTTTTTTACTAATAAAACAAAATTCTTAATATAACATGTAATATTTTCCATTTCAAGCATCTTTTATATAACATGTGAAGTATAGTTTATTTATAAATGGTTCATAGTTATATATGTACGCGTTGGTGTGCATATATTATTTGAATTTTCAAAAATAAATTTAGGAAAAAATTTTCACATTTTTTTTGTCAAAAAATATTTTTTTTAAATGCTCCATATATGCTGAGGCTGATCATACATATTTGCATTCTTTTTAAAAAGCTAATTATATGAATAAATATGAATATGTTCAGCCTTATAGCTCTTTTATTAAACAATCATATTACACCTAAATTTTCAATTTAAAAGATTTTTTTATTAAGTATTAAGGTTGATTTATTTTTGTTCGACGTTCGCGATGTTTCAATTCAATAAGTTCATTCAATATGTTTATGAATACCGCTTATAACAAGCTAGTTTTAAATGTCAAAATCCACAGGGATGACTTATGAGATGACATATAAGATACGACGAAGTACTAGGACATTTAAATTAAACCGCTCCATTTCCGGTTTCATTAAACTATTGCAGTAGATTTTTTCGCAACCTTATCTTTACGGCACATAACATAGAACATTGTCTGGTAAAGAGATGAATAGCGAAAACACATTCATGTCTGTAATTTCAGTTTCGTTTGAATTTTTTTTTCTTTCCATGTTTGAAATTTTACTTTTTAAGTGTAGGGGAAAGTCAAATAAAACTGGGACCCTAATATTTTTCTTTTTATTATTGTGCACTAGGTGAACAAAACGGTCAAAATTTTAATTAAAACAACAAATTGATTCCTTACAAAGAAGAAAAATACTCATTTTGTCGTGAACAATAGCAATTAAGATAATAACAACGCTTTTTTTAAGTGTGCAATGTCCCGGTTTTGTCCTAGGAAAAAATAATTAAAAGAACATTGTAACTTTGCAATAATAACATTTATTCAAGAAAAATTTGCAGAAATTGCCCTATTATACTTATGGAATATGAATCTATATCATAGAAGGCGGCAGCCTTCAAGTGACGCAGCTTTAAACCTACCATCGTCATAACGGTAGATGCGGAACTTCATATATACAGCTAACTCAACATCAAAGAAAATCGGAAAAGCCGCCTTCTAATAACTCAGCAAATATTGGTCAGAATGGTCCAATTTTTTTAATATAGTCTTATATTCCCAGTCTAATCCTATCCTATAATTTTTACATTTCTACGTGCCGTATATTTTTAGATCTCGATAACCATTTTAAAACTGTAATCGATGGTGTTTTTTCCTGATAATGAGATCTAGGAAACGGGCTGGGAGATTTTATTAAAACTTATATATAATATGAATCTCTTTAAGATAGAGGTAATAAGACTTGCCTTGTTTCTAGGAAAACTCTTGTTTGTTATATATTGGTCTTCGAAAATTGGACTATATTAGCTCGCGGATTACATGTTATTCTATGGGTTAGCAGACGGAGCCTGAGTGAAAAACCTTATCTACTTATGGTCACAGTTAAAACACCCGAATCGAAGCAATAAATGTTTTTTAAACTACAAAAACATCTTATCATGTGCTTTAAAACATTCAATAAATATATACTAAATCAAATTTCTATTTATTTCGCCTTTATTTTTCGTAAGAAGAAAATATTACGTTTCTTACATTGGATATTTTTGCATTTTGTGGAAAAAATATTTTGAATCCTTTTTTAAAATAGGAAAATATTTTTTAATTATACATATTCAATATACTTTCGACTTATGATTTTTTTTTTAAGTTTTCAAACAAAAATTATTTTAAATTATTTGTTGTTGGAAAGTCATGTATTCATACGCCTAGGGGCGCCACTTGTCTAGTTTTGTTTTGAATCCGAACCCGAACGCGGCAAGTTACATGGAGCATTTTTCATTCAGGTAGTAATATTCTTACATAATGTCCATTAAATTGATATAGAAAATGCACGAATTAAAAAATATAAACCAGACAAGATAGAATCATTAAGTAATTTTCAGGTTTTAATAATCCACATGTTGTTTCTTGTTACGCCAATTGAATCTCGCAATGTCAATATACAACGAATAAGCTCTGCAATAAAGTTAACCGGAGAATCTTGCAATGGATTAGTAATTAATACAGAATGTGTAACTTTGCAATAAAGTTTTTTGCTTGTATTTTTGAAGACTTATGGATTACAGTGTGGAGGAAGGATATATTCAAAATTTTACGAGAATGCCAGTTAAAAATCTGGACTGCATTTTGTTTTGTTGTCAGTAATTTTGGGTGAAATGCAGTTTATTCTCCTTCGCCAAGGAACTTTTTATGTGTATTGTTTGATAAACAAAAAATATATAGAGGTAAAATTGTTTATTATTTTTTATTTTTTCGCTGCTTGAGCAAAGAATAGGTTTGCATTAATCATAATTAATAAACGGAAACTTACTGGCTTGCTTAAAGTATTGTTTTTAAATACAGGGTACAAAATACATGAATTTTCATAAATCCCAGTTTATTTTATTAAAATTTGTCATTTCATGAAAATAAAATTATTGCATATCTGTTATCTTTGAGTTTAAGTGTTAAAACACTTTTCAATGTTTGCATTTTAGCATGTTTTGCAGATAATACATTTTGTGAATTTCACAGAGTTGACTGTATTATACTCTATTATAAGCATTCATTATGATTTCTAGTACATTATTACATTCAAATTACTCTTTTTAAAAATGTAAACAAAAGATGAGCACATATTTGTGCAATGTCTGGTCCCAACAATGGAAATTGTAAAGTACACACACTTGATGGACTTTACAATTTCTATATATTGCTTGTTTTAAACTTAAGTGAAATGTTGGCTAAAACATTTTCAGTTTCATAAATTATTTCAATTTGAAATATTTTAGTAATCGCTACTACTGTTATTCCGTCGACCAATTTCGCCAAATTATACATAATCACATATTTTTTTATTTTAAATAATGAAAAAACAAATAATTAGTAAAATATTAATAAAAAAATTTAAAATGACATTTTAAATATACAAATTGTATTTGATGTCATTGAATGTGACATTCACAATCATCCATTATTGGAATTTAATCTTATAGTTTGGCGATAATTTTTTGGTCGACGGGATAACCTAGTAGTACCTAGTAATCTATAAAGCAAACAAGTAACATTTATACAACATTTCATTAACTCGATTCTTCTTAAGTAAATTTGAATAAGCGACGGCAAAAATCCATTGCAAGATTCTCTGGTTAACTTTATTGCAGACTTTATTCATTGTAAATTAAGACATTGCAAGATTGTATTGGCATAACAAGAAACATCCATGTGGATTATTAAAACCATGAAATATACGTAATGATTCTATCATGTCTGTCAATGGTTTTCAATTTGTGCATTTTCTTTATCAATTCTATTCTAAATAAATTCTACCTGAATGAAAAATGCTAATAACGCGTTCTGATTAAAAAAAAAAAAAAAACTAGACAAGTGGCGCCTTCTTAATATGGAATATAATATAGAATGTATGAAAACTTATGAATTAGAGGGGGGGAGGCAGGGTATATTCAAAATTTTATGAGAATGCCAGGTAAAAATCCTGTATTGTACTTTTTTTTGGTTTGTTGTCAAACTTTTTTCTCATGTCTATGAATAAATTACTCCTTGCACCAACATAAGATTTTGTTGTCAGTGGCACAGCCAAGGGGGTGTTTTTGTGAACTACATCCATGAATCGCTAAAAAAAAAGCAAATTGCATAAAAAATGGGAATTACGTCCACAAATTGCTTAATGTGAATTACGTCCATGAATCATGTAAAAAAGCGAGAATTATATTCATAAATTGTATGAAAAATGCAAATTACGTCTATGAATCGTGTAGTAAAACATAAATTATGTTCATAAATCGCTCAAAAAACACGAATTTTGGCAGCAAAAAGCTGAAACGGAAATTACCTATATAAAACTCATAAAAATAGCGAGTTGCATTCATAAATTGCATAAAAAATGTGAATTGCGTTCATGAATCACTCAAAAAACGCAAATTACATCCATGAATTGCATAAAAACGTGAATTACGTTCATAAATCATTCAAAAAATGCGAATCACTTCCATGAATTGTGCAAAAAAACACGAATAACGTTCAGAAATTGCAAAAAATGTGAATTACGTCCAAGAATTGGTAAAAAAAAGCGAATTACATTCATAAATCCTATAAAAACACAAATAATGTCAATAAATCGATCAAGAAACGCAAATTTCGTCGATAAAAAGCTCAAAAGACGCATATTATGACTACGAATCACATAAGTATAGCAAATTATGTCCATAAATCATGTAAAATGTAAATTACATTCATTAATCGCATAAAAATTGCTAAATTATGTCCATGAATCGCTCAAAAAAAGAAAATTGCATAAAAAACATAAATTGGGTCCACAAATCACTCAAAACTTGAATTACGTCCATGAATTGTTTAAAAAAGTGAGGATTACGTTCAGAAATTGTATGAAAAACACAAATTATGTCTATGAATCGTGTAGTAAAATGGGAATTATGTTCATAAATTGCTCAAAAAACACGAATTTTGGCAGCAGAAAGCTGAAACGTAAATTAAGTTCATAAATCACTCAAAAAATGCGAATCACTTCCATGAATCGTGCAAAAAAATACTAATAACATTCATAAATTACAAAAAATGCGAATTAGGTCCAGCAATTGGTAAAAAAAGCGAATTACATTCATAAATCCTATAAAAACACAAATAACGTCAATAAATCGATCAAAGAACGCAAATTTCGTCGACAGAAAGCTCAAAAAATGCAAATTACGTCTACGAATTGCATAAATATAGCAAATTACATCCATAAATCATGTAAAATGTAAATTACATTCATTAATCGCATAAAAATTGTTAATTATGTCCATGAATCGCTCAAAAAAAGCGAATTGCATAAAAAACATGAATTGGGTCCACAAAACGTGAATTACGTCCTTGAATTGTTTAAAAAAGTAAGAATTACGTTCAGAAATTGTATGAAAAACACAAATTGTGTCTATGAATCGTGTAGTAAAATGGGAATTATGTTCATAAATTGCTCAAAAAACATGAATTTTGGTAGCAGAAAGCTGAAATGCAAATTACGTCTATAAATCGCATAAAAATAGCAAATAGTGTTTTGCATTCATGAATTGCATAAAAAACGCGAATTACATTCATGAATCGCTCAAAAAACACATTACGTCCATGAATACATGAATTACATTCATAAATCACTCAAAAAATGCGAATCACTTCCATGAATCGTGCAAAAAAACACTAAGGACGTTCATAAATTACAAAAAATGCGAATTACGTCCAAGAATTAAAGAAAAAAAGCAAATTACATTCATAAATCCTATAAAAACACAAATAACGTCAATAAATCGATCAAAAAACGCAAATTTCGTCGATAGAAAGCTCAAAAGATGCAAATTATGTCTATGAATCGCATAAGTATAACAAATTATGTCCATAAATCATGTAAAATGTAAATAACATTCATTAATTGCATAAAAATTGCGAATTATGTCCATGAATCGCTCAAAAAAAGCAAATTGCATAAAAAACATGAATTGGGTCCACAAATCGCTCAAAACATGAATTACGTCCATGAATTGTTTAAAAAAGTGAGAATTACGTTCAGAAATTGTATGAAAAACACAAATTATGTCTATGAATCGTGTAGTAAAATGGGAATTATGCTCATAAATCGCTCAAAAGACACGAATTTTGGCAGCAGAAAGCTAAAATGCAAATTACGTCTATAAATCGCATAAAAATAGGGAATAGCATTTTGCATTCATGATTTGCATAAAAAACGCGAATTACATTCATGAATCGCTCAAAAAATGCAAATTACGTCCATGAATTGCATAAAAATATGAATTATGTTCATAAATCACTCAAAAAATGCGAATCACTTCCATGAATCATGCAAAAAAACACGAATAACATTCATAAATTGCAAAAAATGCGAATTACGTCCAAGAGTTGTGTAAAAAAAGCAAATTACATTCATAAATCCTATAAAAACACAAATAACGTCAATAAATTGATCAAAAAACACAAATTTCGTCGACAGAAAGCTGAAAAAACGTAAATTATGTCTATGAATTGCATAAAAATAGCAAATTATGTCCATAAATAATGTAAAATGTAAAGTGCATTCATTAATCGCATAAAAATTGCGAATTATGTTTATAAATTGCTCAAAAATGCAAATTACATTCATAAATCGCATAAAAAACACGAATGATGACCATGAATTGCGCAAAAAATGCGAATTACACCCAACATTAAATTAATTTGCAGAAAGTTTTTGGTTTTATACAAGTCTGCCAACAAGAACCTACAAGTTATCCTAAAACCCATTCTAAACCAACAAAAATTTAATGGAAAGATAAATTTGTCCAAGAAAGACAAAATAGTTTCCATTGACATACATTGACCAAAATCGAAAAATTCCTATTGAAATCTATCCTATACACTCCAAAACCAGAAAGAAAAAAATCCCTCCAAGAGTAACTCAATCTATCTGCTGCAAAATAAAATACATTGAAATGCAACTGAACAAGAACCTGAAAATTACATTTGAAATCAAACCGAAACCAGATTCAACCCACCCCCCCCCCCCCAAAAAAAAAAAAAAAAAATCCAACCATATCTTGATTTGGGAAAGAAAACTTAATTTCCATAGATACGCGTGGTCAGAAATCTGAAAATTCCAATTAGTCTATGGGTTAGCAAACCTTAATTCGATCTGAAAAAAAAAAAAAAAAATTCTGACAATACACACTGACAAGCAGAGTTGTATAATATAGACGCACGCCATGTGCAGAAAATTTTATGAAGAAACAATTTTTATTTATTTATTTCGACAAAGAATAGCGTAAAAAAAAAGGGTATCTCAACAAAGAATCATGTAAAAAAACTAGGGATGCACCGAATATTCGGTATCTATTCGGTATTCGGCCATGTTACCGAATATTCGGTTAGGCCGAATATGAAACTTTTCGGCCTGCCGAATATTCGGTATGGCCGAATATCAAAGTATTCGGCCGAATCCAATACTTAATAAAACCTTTTCGCTATTTCTACTTTTAACTGTCAATTTTTTAATTTATATTTAAAATAATTAGAAACAAAATCATTTTTAAATAAAATAGAATGTTTTTACATTATTTATTTGCTGTCTGTAAAGTATAACTTAAGAAAATTAACCATGAGAAGGATTAAAATGGTGATTTATTAGGATTCTCCTAAGGAATAAATTATGTGCTGATACAAGTTTCTAAATTTTGTTTAGTAAATAATCTGTTTTTTGCTTTTCCCCAAATAAAAGTCCTTTATAAGAAAAAAAACCGTTTGAGATAGTAATAGCTATCAAGGCAGACAATTTTTGTTCATGAAACCATAATCAACTTATTGAGTCATAAGTACATTGTATTTCATTTCAGTCTAGGTCATAACTTGTGTGTTTGTTTATTACATTAACATTAAATAAGATAATATATTTTCAACTCCCATGCTTTGATTTCTGTAAAATATGATATGATGGGAAGGGTGGAAAATACCACCATTCATAAGAAAAGAACTATGAGCCAAACATACTTTTATTCAGAATTAAGTTGAAAGTATTTGTATTTTATATTGAAAAAAATCTGCCTTGAGTTATTTTAAAAGGACAATTATCAGACTATAAAATTTTTCTTCAACCATTTTTTCATTATTTGATTTTAAAATGCTTGTTTTGATTCGTAGAAAATTTTTTTAACTTTCATAATTGTGCTTCTTAAATAACTCAAGGCAGATTCTTTTCAATACTAAATGTTCTTATAAAAAGCACATGTTTATCAAAATGTAAGTTTCTTTTATTAAATGTTATGTAAAACTGTTTTAAAAAGTAACATTTTAATACCTTTAAATTTTGAAATATAAAAAGTATTTGGAAAGCCGAATATTCGGTATTCGGTTCACCTGTCGGCCGAATATTCCGTATTCGGCCAAAATCACTATTCGGTGCATCCCTAAAAAAAACCCAACATTTCGACAAAATACCACGCGAAAAACGTGAATTCCGTGCAAAGACCGCAATAAAAACATTAATTCAATCCATGAATCGCATAAAAAATACGAATTCCATGCATGAATCGCATAAAAATGTGAATTCCATGCATGAATTGCATAAAAATGTGAATTACATGCATGAATCGCATAAAAAATGTGAACTACATCCATGAATCGCTAAAAAAAAAGCAAATTGCATAAAAAATGGGAATTACGTCCAGAAATTGCTTAAAATGTGAATTACGTCCATGAATCATGTAAAAAAGCGAGAATTATATTCATAAATTGTATGAAAAACGCAAATTACGTCTATGAATCGTATAGTAAAACATGAATTATGTTCATAAATCTCTCAAAAAACACGAATTTTGGCGGCAGAAATCTGAAACGGAAATTACCTCTATAAAACGCATAAAAATACCGAATTGGATTCATGAATTGCATAAAAAATGTGAATTACGTTCATGAATCGCTCAAAAAACGCAAATTACATCCATGAATTGCATAAAAACGTGAATTACGTTTATAAATCACTCAAAATATGCAAAAAAACATGAATAACGTTCATAAATTGCAAAAAATGCGAATTACGTCCAAGAATTTGTAAGAAAAGCGAATTACATTCATAAATCCTATAAAAACACAAATAACGTCAATAAATCGATCAAAAAACACAAATTCCGTCGATAGAAAGCTCAAAAGATGCAAATTATGTCTATTAATCGCATAAGTATAGCAAATTACGTCCATAAATCATGTAAAATGTAAATTACATTCATTAATCGCATAAAAATCTCGAATTATGTCCATGAATCGCTCAAAAAAAGCGAATTGCATAAAAACGTAAATTGGGTCCACAAATTGCTCAAAACGTGAATTACATCCATGAATTGTTTAAAAAAGTGAGAATTACGTTCAGAAATTGTATGAAAAACACAAATTATATCTATGAATCGTGTAGGAAATCGGGAATTATGTTCATAAATCGCTCAAAAAATACGAATTTTGGCAGCAGAAAGCTGAAACACAAATTATGTTCATAAATCACTCATAAATTGCGAATCACTTCCATGAATCATGCAAAAAAATACTAATAACATTCATAAATTGCAAAAAATGTGAATAAGTCCAACAATTGGTTAAAAAAGCGAATTACATTCATAAATCCTATAAAAACACAAATAACGTCAATAAATTGATCAAAAACACAAATTTCGTCGACAGAAAGCTCAAAAAATGCAAATTATATCTACGAATTGCATAAATATAGCAAATTACATCCATGAATCATGTAAAATGTAAATTACATTCATTAATCGCATAAAAAACGCGAATTATGCCCATGAATAGTTTAAAAAACGCGAATTGGGTCCACAAATCGTCAAAACGTTAATTACGTCCATGAATTGTTTAAAAAAGTGAGAATTACGTTCAGAAATTGTATGAGAAACACAAATTATGTCTATGAATCGTGTAGTAAAACGGGAATTATGTTCATAAATTGCTCAAAAAACACGAATTTTGGCAGCAGAAAGCTGAAACGCAAATTACGTCTATAAATCGCATAAAAATAGCGAATAGTGTTTTGCATTCATGAATTGCATAAAAAACGCAAATTACATTCATGAATCGCTCAAAAAACACAAATTACGTCCATGAAACGCATAAAAACGTGAATTACATTCATAAATCACTCAAAAAATGCGAATCACTTCCATGAATCGTGCAAAAAAACACTAATAACGTTCATAAATTACAAAAAATGCAAATTACGTCCAAGAATTGGTAAAAAAAGCAAATTACATTCATAAATCCTATAAAAACATAAATAACGTCAATAAATCGATTAAAAAACGCAAATTTCGTCAACAGAAAGCTGAAAAAACGCAAATTCTGACTATGAATTGCATAAAAATAGCAAATTACGTCCATAAATCATGTAAAATGTAAATTACATTCATTAATCGCATAAAAATTGCGAATTATGTCCATAAATTGCTCAAAAATGCAAATTAAATTCATAAATCGCATAAAAAACATGAATGATGACCATGAATTGCGCAAAAAATACGAATTACACCCAACATTAAATTAATTTGCAGAAAGTTTTTGGTTTTATACAAGTCTGCCAACAAGAACCTACAAGTTATCCTGAAACCCATTCTAAACCAACAAAAATTTAATGGAAAGATAAATTTGTCCAAGAAAGACAAAATAATTTCCATTGACATACATTGACTAGAATCGAAAAATTCCTATTGAAATCTATCCTATACAATACAAAACCGGAAAGAAAAAAATCCCTCCAAGAGTAACTCAATCTATCTGCTGCAAAATAATATACATTGAAATGCAACTGAACAAGAACCTGAAAATTACATTTGAAGTCAAACCGAAAGCAGATTCAACCCCCCCCCCCCCCAAAAAAAAAAAAAAAAAATTATCCAACCATATCTCGATTTGGGAAAGAAAACTTAATTTCCATATATATGCGTGATCAGAAATCTGGAAATTCCAATTAGTCTATCTTAAACCTAATCTGAACCTGAAAAAGGAAATTCCATACAACCGGAGCCCAGTATCTATACAGGACAAAATATTTTCCATTAAAGCGCAACCTGACCAGAACTTGAAAATTCCATTTGAATTGAACCTGATTGAAACCTGAAAAAAATTTCCATCGAACCTTAACCTAATCCGGAAAAGAGAAAATTATTTCTGCCGATACACACTGACAAGAGTCTGAAAGTTATCATGAAACCTAATCCAAACCCGAAAAGGAAAAAACAATGGAAACACAAGTCTGTCCAAGAAAGACCAAATAATTTCTGTCCACATACACTGACAAGAATTTCAATTGAAATCTATCCCAAACTCAGTTCAAACAATACCCGTCCCCCCCCCCCCCAAAAAAAAAAAATCCAATTGTAACCCAATTTATCTGCGACAAAATAATATACTTGAAATGCAACTCAACAAGAACCTGAAAATTCCATTTGAAGTCAATCCGAAACCAGATTCAATCCCCCCCCCCCCCCAAAAAAAAAAAAAAATTAATCAAATCGAGATTTTAGAAAAAAAAGAAAAATTTATGTCGATATGTATTGACCAGATCATGGAAATTCCAATAGAAGTCTATCTCAAACCCGATCAGAATAACCTGAAACCCAATCTAATCCCCCCCCCCCAAAAAAAAAAAGTAAAATAAAAAAATTAAGAAATAAAAATCTGTCCAAGAAAGACAAAGTAATTTTTGTCCCCATCCACTGACCAGAATTGAAAACTAGTACTTGAAATGCAACTCTGCAAGAACCTGAAAATTCCAATTCAAGTCAAACTGAATCGAGATTCGAACCCGAAAAAAAAACAAAAACAATTATCTAACCAAATCAAGATTTTTAGAAAAAAAAAATTATGTAAATACGTACAGACTAGAGCATGGAAATTTTAATAAAATCTTAAACCCGATACAAACTCCTCCCCCTCCCTTACATAACTAACAAGAAGCCTTGATGACCCCACAAAACATAACTAACAAGAACGAAGAGTCATGCATACTGCATCGATTATGATGCATTTTCTGACTCATTCTGAATATTGTAAACTTATTGTCATTCATGTACAATAATTTTACCATTCTGTGCAAAAAAACAAAGCATAATTAACGAGAGTAAAAAATTTTCCTTTAACATGTTTATATACAGTAGACTCCCTCAAATCCGCACAGCTTGGGACCAGAGGTTGTGCGGATTTTAGAATTTTGCGGATTTCTGGTCATTGCTTTGTTTACGTTTTTTAAACAGTAATTTGAGTGCAATTAATAGTGCATTCAGGACTATAATGAATACTTACAATATAATAAAATGTTAAAATAAGTAATAAATTAAAATAATAAAAATTTAGATAATTTTCAAAATGATTAAAATATTAAAAGCAAAGATCAAGTTAATGATCAATAGTGTATGATTAAATATTCATTATAAAAATTAAATATATTTTTCCAAAATTATTCAACAAAACTTGCCTCATAAAAGTACATTACTAATTCACATCAAAATCATAAAATAAGGATTTTTTTTTAAAGTTTAGCCAGGCTTAGTAACCAAAAAATCTTGATTAATGCATAAATATATTTGGTAAGAAAATTGTGATTACCAGTGATCTCAGCAATATCTTGATTTTTTTTTTTTTTTTTAATTTTTCTTCCTTCATGAAAAAAAAAAAAAACATGAATAGAGTATTATTGAGAAAATTAAAAATTAAAAAATATATGGAATTGATACAAAATTTTAAAAATCACATTTTGTCCAAATATCCAATCTGAAATTTTCATTGTTTACATCCATAAAGTATGTGCGGATTTTAGAGAGTTGCGGATTTCTGGTTTGCGGATTTGAGGGAGTCTACTGTACTTTCCATTTTATTCTGAATGCTTTAAACCTATCAGTTTCATCTTTGTACAGTAATCTTCCCATCCAAATCTCCCCCCCCCCTGTTAGTTTATATATGTTTTGTGCAAACAGCAAAAAATAAATAAACTAACAAGAATGAAAAGTTACACATACAGTATAGATTATGAAACACTTTCCAACACATTTTCATTATTGTAAACATATCATTTTAATCCATTTGCAGTAATTTTACCACTCTATATAAAGAACAAATCATAATTAACAAGAAAGAAAAACCTGTGTGCACCATAGATTATTAAACACTTTCCAGCATATTCTGAATATTGTAACGGATATAGTCTTAATCAATCTGCAATATTACCAACCTATACAAAGGTTGAAACATAATTAACAAGAATCATGCACGCAGCATAGATTATGAAATACTTTCCAGCACATTCTGAATATTGTATTCCTGATCGTTTTAATCCATCTGCAGTATATGTATCATCATGTGTAAAGAATAAACATAGTTAACTAGAATGAGAAATGATACATACAGCATAGATTATGAAATCCTTTCTTAGAAATACAGTGCTGAATGTACATTACTTTCTTATCTTATACTAACGTACTTTACTACAGAGTTGTTTTTAACGAAATCAAGTAGCACAGCATATATTAATAATAAAATATGAAATATCTTTTTTTAAGTGGGTGGGGAGGGGTAATTAAAGGTGATCAGAATTCATGAAAATGAATTCTTTGCATTAGTCTTTAATTTTTTGTTTTTATCTTTTTATTATTAACCTAAAAAAAGCACTGATATCAGTACAAAAAACCCTGAACGGGTTAAAAGCTTGTGACGCAGCACAACGCAGCATTTTTTGCGTATCCAAAGTAAGTTAAATAGATGCAAATAGATACAATGACGCAAAAAATATGTATTCAAATGTTATTTTTGATTTTGGATAGCGTAGCCCAAAAGATAAATCTATTTATTCAAATAAATAAATTTCAGTGCATTATGTATATTCAGTGAAAGTGATGTATTTAACAGTGTATTGGAAAATGAAAAGTATTGTTTAGATATGAAAATGTATTTAGACAATAAATAAATAAATGGAATTTTAAAACATTGTTTAAAGCCTCGTCAAGGCGTCACTTAAATTTTGATATCATATCTTTTAAGATTCATATTTTGAATTTATGAAAGATGTAATTGATAAAATCTTAATGAATAAATTTTAATATATGTATATATTAATTAATAGCATAGCGTCACATAAATTTTGATATCATTAGTTTTATGTCCCAAATTTAAAATTCTTAGATATATAAGATAAAGTGCGCGTCACAAGCTTTTAACCCGTTCAGGGTTTTTTGTACGGATTAAATCTACGTTCTGTTTTAAGAGTTAAAAATGTTAGGCACAAAAATCGCAAATAAAATTTGATCTTGTTCATCTTCATTGTTGCACGATTCATGTGACCACTGTCTGCAATGAAGTCATGTGACCACTGTCTGCAATGAAGTCACGGTATCCAGATCGCCTTAGGTTTACCTTGTTCACATAAGTCATTGCAAAATATGTATGTTTCACTTTTATCCTTCTCCTTGCTTGAAGTAAAGTTTTTTTTTTAGCCACATTTTTTTTTCAATTCAGCTTTTTTTAAATTTTCCTGTTTCTGGAAACATTTTTCTTCATGGATAGGTTCTTCTTGTCTGTCTATTTCATCCTTTCTTTTTTTCTCGTTCGAGTTACAATTTGTAGGAGTTTAAGTAAGAACAGGTGCTTTTCCTCGTTACTTGTCGGAATTCCCGATAGTCCTAGGGTCCGTTTGTACTGCAATAGGCTTTATATCGTGTGCTGAGACAGTAAAAGTACGCCTGATATCTCTGCCCAATAGAAGACGTATAAGGTTGCACAGCAACCAGAAAGGCCACATCGTCGTCTTCTACAGGAACTGGAGTCTTCGAATTCGGCGTTGGCTGCTTTTCTATAGACCCATTCTGTTTTGCAGACTGAGGCTAATAGTTTTCTATAGGCAGATCTATAACAGGATCTTATTTTTGGTCAGGCAATTTTTAAGATTTAGCCAAAGGTTAATTTTCATTTCCATGGGCCTCTCAATTGATGAAAATCGATGATTTCCTCAATAATTACTCAAACGTGTGATTTCCTGTAATTTTTTTTCAACTTAATTTAGAATATAAAATACTAAAAAAAGTTTCCCAATATAACAATTTAATTTGAACAATTATGTTTGTATATTAAACAATTTAATTCTATTTCAATCACGCAAAAAAATTAGATGTCTGGAACTTTCCTATTATGTCCGGCCACTTGCATACCGATTTTGTTCGACTACGCCATTTTGACGAAATGTCACTCTAGCATTGTTCAGGCAACTCATAGACACCAATACAAAAGTTAAAAGAACAAGTAAATAATAGATTATCATACGTTATACTTAACTAAATTAAATCTTTATGTATTTAGGATAGGTAACGTGACATTGAAGATGTCGAATTTTTAACTTTATCACGCGAAACTAAAAAAAAAAAAAAAAAATCATCACTGCGAAATGAGTTGGTTTACATGACTTCTGCTACTGGGAGCTGACATGTCGCTTGCCTAGCAGTTATTCTAAAATTTCCCGCTAGAAAGCTCAACAAATAAAGCCATAAAGCCGGGTTCCTTGTTTTATCCACCTACCCGTTTATATCCAACTTTCCCCTATCAAGCAGAAACCGTAGAATATAGCAACATTTCCTTTTCTTTCTCAGTAACAACATTTTATTTCTTTTATTCTATTTTGAAACATTAAATTGATATTTCTCTATTAAAATCAGATAGTTATATCCAATCATTAAGTATTGTAACTTCATATTGCTAATTTTTGCTTTCCAAATAATTTTCTTAAAATAATGTGCACATATTATTAACCTGAGAAATATGTTTTTGAATTAGGCGGAAATTAACTTGTTTTTTATTTGTTTCATTAGCTTTGAAACTTAAAATCAGATGATACAATTACAAAGATTTACAAAGATTACAATATTTTCTTGTAGAGATATTTAAAGACTTGTGATGGTTCTTCAGTGGGTTACTTTTTTTTAAAGCATCGGGTGAGAAGGAACTTTCTGTTTGCTGGATTTGCTTATATTGCCTTTTTGTTAATTAAATTTAAACTTTTAATGTTTATTTTATTTTCATTAAAATATATCTCATTGATTACACGTAGAGATATTAAAACAATGTGTGCACATTTATTAAATAATTTAATAAAAGTATTTCTCTGTATAAAGTTCAAATGCTTAAGCTTCGAGCCATTGTTTATTTTCCGGCGACGATTTTAAACAATTAACATTTTGCATGATGCCGACGATAATAAAGCTTATTCTGAATTGATACGTTATACATTTTTTCAACTTAAATCTAAATAATGTATAGTCTTAATCATTCCAAAAAGGATCTTGGTATAGATAAAATGTAATGCATAATCATAAAATGAACATAAATTTATCATCATATTTATCAGAAACTGCAGGATAACTGCAAATATATTTAAAATTAGCTTTCTGAGTCACCATGTTATAAGAATTAATGTTCCCTGCCGAACCTATTTTAATTACTTAAACAAATGTGGTAGTCGAAAACGTTAATAGCAGTAATAATATATTGTTGTTTTTATGTAATTTTCAGACCGGTAGTGTTATTAAACTATCATTCGGAAGAATTCAGTAGTAATATTTTCTCTTAAAGAAAGACAGAATGAGTTTATTAACATTTTAATCATAAAAATTAAATTTGATTATATTATCAATTTATAATTAAAATTATCAGGCTGTACCCGCTGTGCTGATCCATTCTATCAAACGAACCTTGACTCATACAAAATGATGATTCAAAATGTTTATTTTAAATATTTATAGACCATCACCTGGAATGTCCTTCCGCAGTGCTGATAACGAAATTTTTTTTTCTTCACATTGTAAATATTGCTTTTTTAGTGATAGTAAAATATTTGAACATGAAAAATCCATAATAATAAGACTAGCACATACAGAATTAACGATTACTTGCCATATGCCTTGGCTTAGACTCGCCAGTTCATGAAGATAAAGATTTAGATTGAATGTCAACAAATAGTGAGTCCTACTTGATTATTACATGAATCAAATTCACCAAATTATACACATTGCTAAATTACTAGCCAAGTTATGCAATTGGACATATTTTGATTTTTAATAACCAAAGAATCAACAAATTACTAAAATATTTATAGAAATACAAAAAAAAAAAAGCCAAATTAAAAATTAGTTGATGACATAACAAACACATGTAACATGTTTAATGTGATGATGTCAAATGAATGTGACATTTACAGTCACCCCTTTACTGACATTTATTTTTATAATTTGGCGTCAGTAATCAAGTAGTACCCAAAAATATATTTTTAAGGAAGAGTTCCAAATAATATAAACAAACTATATAAATAGCAACAATATTGCTAGTAATATTTAGGTTCAGATGTTATGTATGGACTACGTTTGCGCAATTGCAACAAAATTTCTATTTTATGCCTCACATGGTGATAGGGTTATTGTTGTTTATTATTAATAAACTGTTTCTTTATTTTTCTTTTCTTTTTTAAAATTATACAGATTGTTTTGTTCTATAACGATTAAATAAACCTCAATTAGTTTTTTTTTTTATTTCTTTTATAAAATAATGGAAATCAGTTAAAAAATATGTAGTATGTAACTTGTATTTAAAAACGCATTGTTCGCTAGACAGGCGTTAGAAAAACAATCGCGCAAAAGTTATGCGTACGTAAAAAGGTAAAAATTTTTACAATATAAGGTACTACTTGATTATCCTGTCAACCAAATTACTGTCGCCAAATTCTAAGATTTAATGTCAATAATATTGATCGCAAATGCCACATTCACGTGACATTAAACATGATATGCGTGTTTGTTACGTCATCAAGAGAATTTTAATTTGACTTTTATAAATGTTCTACTAAAATAATTGTTCTTTCACTATTTAAAAAAGAAAAAATGTGTCAATTTGGCTAATAGTTTGGCTCTATTTCATTAATTTAGCATATCATAAACTACTATGCATTAAAAAAAATTCTCCTTTTTTACGCTACTTTTAAATCTTCTGCATAATTTTTCCTCTATCATTAGTTTTAACTTATAAAACTGGGAAAATGTTATATAAAGTTGAAAATGAAGTATTCATTTTTTAATATTAGATTCAAAAATTTTGTATTTTAAACGTCATGTAAATACCTATCTTCGGGAAGGCTTTAACATCTTGGGGATGAGTGACCGGTATACGTGCAACTTGTGGCGATTAGAGTTCTTCATTATTCTCACTAGTTATTTTTTATTGAAAATTTACTTTATTTAATAAGAACAATTTTACGATTCAATTACACTGATTTTTCTTATTTCGAAAAGCAGGTGACAAAGGATTAAATATTAAGCTAAAGGCTCTCGTCGTCAAGGGAGTAAAGATATCGATTTATTCATGAAGTAAAAATATTTGTTTAAAACCGCTATAAGAATGCAAAAACGGCAAAGGCTTTTAAAACAAATTTGATTCTTTTCATCAGGCAAAAAGAACTACTTTAAAATAATTTTTTAAAGGCTTTGAAACAATTTTATGTCAATATTAACTCTTGTTCCAGCTTTCAAAATACAAGTAGTACGTGCTCATTTCGCATGATGATCGAAAAACGTTGCGCATTTTTTTTTTCTCAGTTTTTAAAAGTTGTTTTATTCATATTGCATAACACCAGCGTAAATATATAAACAATAAATATGACAAATGGAATACATAGAAAAAAATCGCTTCAGTTGCAGACAGTGGACTGCCAAGCTGCTACTATTTTGCAAATACATGCATTCGCTTTGATATCAGAAATTTTGGGTAATATTAAGAAAAGATCATCATTGCAAAAACAGAACAAAACGAATTTTACAGAACATATTTTAAGGCTCCTCCTATCTTAAAGCGATATGTTTAGACTTAGCTAGAGACTTAGTATAACTTCATATATTATTAAAAAAGTGAAATCTGCCGTAAAGTGCAAAGAAAAAAAAATTGTAAAGTTACTAAACATATTATAGGAAACTGGGATTCCTAGAGCATCTTATGTAGAGGTAACAACAAAAATTTATGTAATAGAAACATGAATTTCTGCTGTTACCTGTACCTAAAAAACTTTAGGAATCCTAATTTCCTAGAAAAAAAATAGTAACTTTTACAATTAGTACTTAAAAAATTTTTTTACAGTGAATATGACTGTTTTTTTGTGTGTGTGTGTGATAATCAATTTGTTAGACAGATTATTAATGGAATTAAAATAAATTAACTATTTTTATGAAATCATATTTTTTCTTTTAGTATTTCAATGATTTTAAATTTAGAATTCGTGTTTTTGATTATTTCATTTAAACTGTATTTATTATAAGAGTAAGAGACCGAAAATAAGATTTTTCTGGCGACTGTTGGAAAAGGTGTGTACGAAAGAGAAAACATACATTGAAAAATTAAATATAAGTCGTAACTTTACTTTTCTACATAAGTTCCAACTGAGTTGAGACATTTGCCATTTACCTTAATAAGTTTCAAAAAGACCTGCAGGAAAAAAACAGACTTTGCATACGATAGAAGCTTTGAACCAGTTGGGGGATTTCGGCACTGCTTCTAAAGCTGTAATAAAGCATTGCTTTACTCTATACTAGTCGTGCACGCCCATATAGGTCTCGGTCAATCCAACACTTGATAATACAATTCACTGAATTAACGGCAATATCCCCACACCTTTTGTTTCGACATCACACCAGTAGACTTCCACAGAGTGGCACCAACAATTGTTGGAGAGACCAATATATGGACGGGTGGGCACGGTATAGACTAAAGCAATCCTTGATCACAACTTTGGAAGCAATACCGAAATCACACAACCGATTGAAAACTTCTTTCGTATGCAAAGCCCTGATTTTTTTCCCTATAGGTCTGTTTGAAGCTTACAAAGGTGTATAAAAAATGTCTCAACTTACTTGGCACTTATGTAGAAAATTAAAGTTACTTCTTATCTTTCATATTTCATTATATGTTTTGCCTTTCATAGACATTTCTGTCCGCAGTCACCATGGGAAACTTATTTTCGGATTCTCACGCATAGAAGATTATTTTAAACTTCTCATCCCCTAAGTAGATTGTAATAAGAAAAAGTACGCATGTATTTATTATAAAATAATGCATCTAAAAGGGTGCAGAAAATAAAAATTTCATGTATTAAAGGAAAAGTGACATTTTTTGTCATCACAGAAGTCAAATAATAATCAATAATTTGCAAATAAGAACTGAAAAATATGCGCTTACATTTACTAGAATAGCATTATTGATAATAATACTAAATGTATGAAAATACCAAAGTTAGCACTATTCTAAAGCAAGGTCATTCAATTCACTAATATCTAGGCAGAGATTGCACGTGAATAATTTCCATTTTATTAACACGGTGTTTTTGTAGAGTGTCATTATTTCACCATAATTTATAAATGTCTATTTATAAACTTGACTGTAATTGTTTCACATTAAATAAATATAATTAACGAAAATATTCATGAATATATACATTTTTACAAATTTTTGCAAGAAATTCAGGTTTTATTGTCTGAGTTTTTCTTATTATCATCGTAGATCAATTATTCCAATCCCGGAATACCCATAGTTTTGAGAGTACGTGGCAGTTCTGCTAGGGTACATGAAAATAATAACGTTAATTGTGAAAATCGAAAAAAAAAATAATTCAGGTAAAACACATAAAATTGATAATTTGAGATTAAAAAATTAGATCCTTTGTAAATTCAATATGTTACATTTAAAATGAGGAAAAGACCCACTAATAATTAAATGCTAATTCAGTGTCAATAACTCCACCAACTGCTGAGAATATTGCATTAGAACTTTCATATTTATCCCCATCTTCCTGAATTTTTCAAATATTAATTATGCAATCCTGTCAATTTTTTTTCATTTTTAGAAATAAATACAGAATTTCTAAATTTTGGCACAAATTGCAATTTTAGTGGTTTTCTTTCTTTCTTTTTTCTTTTTTTTTTAATACGTTAAAACGCTGGTCGTTATTTTTGTTTTCGAATAGGGGGATTTATATCACTAATGTATATTGATAGAAAAACTTCCCTCATTTTAATGAGAAATTACTTTGAAGTAATATTTACTTATTATTTGAATGATTTTGTTCTTTATACTTAAATTAATGCTACATTAATTTTACTTAAAATTAAACCGTCAGATGTAGCCATTTTGACCTGTACCAAGTGAATAGGTGTTGATTCATACCAGATATTTCATTATTTAAATGATATTATACTTCACGAATATAAATTAAATAAATGAGTTAAATGGTTTTAAATCAAAGTTCTTGTATCGAATGTTTTTAATTCAGTTTGTATAAATTTCAGTAAAATTTCTGGCGGTTTTAATGTTAATGTTTGAATAATATTATACAAAGAATTATTAACTTTAGAATGAATGATTAAATAAATAAAATATTAGAAATGTTCATGTAATATGCATCAATTTATATTACACTTGAGATCAGATTACTATTGAAGATTACTATTGAAAAGAAAGCATGTTTAGGAAATATTATTCTGCAATTTTGTATTAGAACAAGATCTGTACGTTCTTCATTTTCGAAGCTAAAATAATACTGAAAATTATCATTCATTGATTTTAAACAAACAAAATAACATCATAGATGGAAGGAAGATTAATTTTGCGGAAAATGATACTTTTGGTTACTAGTAATTTTGAATCGCAAAAAAAAAAAAAAAAAAGATCTAAAATCAGGATCTTTTTATATAACAATTTAGTTATCACTACACTAAATTCACACAATTACAAATAAGTCCTTTAAATAAGTAAATGATGTCTAAAATTTCGAAATATTTTATTATAAAGGATTTAAGTTAATTAATAATAAAAATTTCAGAACTTCTTGACTTCACTGTGCAAAAAGCATTTTGCAAAGACTCACGAAAATAATTTATATTTTTGAGGAAGTTATCATAGAACCAATAAATAAATAAATAAATGTTGAGACCAAACATCAGATTAATAGATGTTGCTATTTATTGATCTTCTATTAAAGGAAAAACCATTCAGCTTTGCATGAAAAAAAGAAAATTTAAATTAAAAAAATCAAACTGTTTAATTTTTCTGAAGAAAAAAAGAGGTTCAGATGTATGGACATAGGAGTGAAGTAGTTAAAAGTGACATCATTAAAAGTTAGATGGACTCTGTGTGATTGATGTCGAACAATGAAACAAAACAACACTTTTATTTTAAAGAATGTCAGGCATTAAGTTGTAATTGGGTAACTCATCAAAAGAATGTGCAATTGAAACTAATAGAAAATAAAATTTGAACACGCTCACTTATTCTATAATTGTATTTTCTTCCAACATCGTTTCAAAATTGTGTGATTCTCTAAAATACAACATGAAATTTAATAAAATCATCATTCTACTTTTACAAAATATTATTTTAGATATTTTTATGGCTACTTTGGAAGAACAATTTTATTTGTAACTAATCTTTTAATCAAAAAATCAAGTTACTTTTTATAAAATCTATAAATATACCTTTTAAGTTGCAGTTCAATGTATCTTGTTTGCGCATGTTTGTTTACATTTTATACTAACGAATCATTATTTACCTTAAAACAAAATAAGAAAAATTTCTTTTGTGTCATCATAATGTGCTTCAACTCTATACGTTTCATTTCATTAATTTTGTGAAACAATATTTTACCGAACAATTTCAAAACATAAAAGAGAAATGTCTACACGCAAGATTACTCACTTAAATGGTGCAGACGAATTGCTCAATTTAAGGGTAATTTTAAAGTAATCAGTATTTTATTGTAGAACAAAATCTGAAGTCACTCTATCTCAAATTTTTTGACATTCATTCCGATTAAGCGTACCTATATTGTTGGCATGTTCGGAAGTTAGTTAAAAATGTTGTCGAATTATTTCCGCGCCATATATAGCAGAGATTTTTGATGAGCATGTGCAAAATAAAACTACACTATAAAAAAAAAAAAGAAAAAAAAATCTGTAAAGGTATTACATTTTATCTAGGAAACTGGGATTCCAAGAACTTTTCCTGTAACGGTAACAACAAAAACTCAAGTTTTAGAATCGGTTACATGGATTTTTCCTGTTATCGTTACATGAAAAGTTCTTGGAATCCCAATTTCCTAGAAAATGTTTAGTACCTTTGCAGATTTTTTGTTACAGTGTACGCTATTTGTTTAGTACCAGCAATACCACTGAGCACACAGAAAAAAATTCTTAAAAATGCTCATTCTAGGATAATGCATGAATAATGATATGAATAATTTTGAAAATAAATGTTTGTTTGATGCGTTCAAAATTACGTAAATACGTAGTATCTGAGTCGTCGTATGTCTGTCCATCTCTCCACATATATTAGAGTAAAAGTTACCCAACCGAAATGTCTTAAATTTAAAATATTTAATTGTTTCATACTTTTGTCTAGTCATTTCAAATTTCATGAAAATTAGACGGGACATTATTAACGGGTTTATTTACAGGGACAATCAAAAGTATTCCGTTACATTATGGTCAATGGGGTAAAATAGATTCAAGGACACTTTAACGATGTCATACTCTTCCGAACATAAAAAATTGGTATGAATCTATTAAGTATATGCTAAAATTACATTCTATACAATCTGTATAGTAAGGAATATTTTTTATGAATTTACAGGTCCACACAAAAATATTCCAATACATAATGGGATAAGGTGGAACATTGTTTGAAGGTTCTTTTAATTTATGATCTCATTTGTTGCATTTTATTAAATAGATCTATGTTGCTGAGATTCACAATAAGTTTTTTCCTATATAACAGAAAGCAGAAAGTATTTACAGGGAAAAACAAAACATATTGGCTAATACATTACATCAGTACTAATACACCACGATCTGAGCATTTAAAACTTCAAACACACCTCATTTGCTACACTGAATGTGCAATTTCTAACTTGTTACATTTGGAAAAGGCAGAAACGAAAGTATTTCATGGTTGTACGTATCAAAAGATTTGCGGAAGGTGGGATTTTTGATGTTTTAATATTTGAAATTTCTTGAAATACTGATCGGCATATCTAAAGGCAGATTTTTTTTTCAATATATAAGACAAATATTAATTTACGAAAATACTTGTAAAATTTTCTTGGAAATCCTTCAAGAGTGCGAGCCGTGTATTTTTCAGATTTCTATGATAATTTATTTAATTTTATTATTACTTTTTTTTCCATTGGTTTTCGGAAACCTATACAAGTAATTACTATTGTGTATGAATGGGATTTCTTAAACCGAAAACAAGATTCTTGCATGATGAAAACACTCAAGTAAACCTTTTCTTGTTGAACAAACATGTTAGAAACACAAACATGATAAATTCTTAGCATTAACATAAAAATCTCAAATAATATTATTCTGTCAGTATTTCATGTGTAATTTCAGCTAGGCATTACTAAATATGCTTTTAATAATTATTAGGATCTTAAAAACTGATATTTCCGATTATGAAAATGGAATACTTCCTAATACAGCGTACAAATTATTTGGAAACATTTTTGAAACTCAATGAGAGTAAAATAATATTTTTAGAAGATTCTTTAATCCTCAAAAATATGTTTGCTTAACGGGTGAGACAGGATAAAAAATACTTTTCAAAATTGTGGTTTTCTCGATTTATTCGTAAGGTTTTATTGTATGTTTTACTTTGTGAATATATTAAAATTTTATAATTTATGAAAAATCTGTACTTTTTAGGTGAGTTAGTAATATGATAAATTTGTATCAACTATAGAAATCGTCTGCTCCGCCCGTCTGTTTGTCGGTCCATCTACCGCATATCCCAACGAAAAAAATATCCAACTGATTTTAAAATTAATGTATACATAATCGTTTACAGAATTATTTCGAGTCATTTAAAATGTATAAGAAACGAATCGAATTTTTAAAAGATATCGAAAAAAATTTCTCAAGTACAGTAAAACCCCGATATTTCGGATTAATTGGGACCAGACCCAATCCGGATTATCGAAAATCCGGATTATCCGGAGAATTAAAAAATGAAATAAAATAAAACATACTTATAGAAAATCACCTTTATGTTAAACTTCTTGAATATTTACAGACAGTAAAAATGTTCACTTAGTAATAAAAAAAGTTAGTAATTTTCTGCTGTGCCAGTTTTCTATACCTTTTGCTAGCCGTACCATCACGCATCCGCTTGAGCATAAGTAGTTCTTAGGGTGTAGTCTCCACCCTCCAAAATAAACCATTAATTGTTCTAGATTTCAGAAAAAGTTTTTTATACTCAGAATACGACGATAAAACATGTTAATGTTATGGAAATTAGCCAATCGCTTCTCAAACTTGAAAAAAAAAATGACCAAACCGATCCGGATTATCCGGAGATCCGGATTAACGGGGTCCGAATTAGCGGGGTTCTACTGTATATTAAATACTTTTATAATTAATTAATTGATATACCATGATATTTTATGATTCCAGATTACAAAGGTATTTTCGTTCAACTTATATTGCAGCGCTATTATTTCCATATTACTGAATAGTATATATATATATACACGGTGATTCATAAAAGATGGGCAGAACTTTAAGGGGTTATAGTACACTTAAAGACAAATAATATTAAATAGGAGACTAAGAGTCCCAGACGTATTCCCAAGGAGATAGGGGGCATGAAAGTTTAGGGTCCGAAATTTCCAATGATTATAAAAAATGGAAAAATTGGTCGATTCGTTTGCGGTTTTTACAAAAAATTTTCTTTATGCCAGTATTTTCTTGAAATAAAATTTTAAAGTTCAATTTCAAAAAATGCCGATAGGGGGGGCTTTAGACTTTGGAGTAACAAACAACTATTTTTTAACGTTATTTTTTGTATTTCTTTAAATGATTTCGAAAGCTTAGACTTAAACTTAAATTTTGATCTAAAAATCTGAGTCCTAACGAGTAGTTAAGTAGCGTAAACTGAAATTTGAAACCCTTCTCCCCCCAGAACAAAAATCAGTTATTCCCGATCTTTGTGTCGTAGATTAGGCTCTAACTACTGCCGCGTTTTGCTAAAATTATTCTTTATGTCAGTATTTTCTTGAAAATTAATTTTAAAGAAAAGTTTCAAAAAATTCCGATAGAGGGCGCTTTAGACTTTGGAGTAACGAACAACTATTTTATACCGTTATTTTTTGTGTCTCATTAAATGCTTTCTAAAGATTAGACTTAAACTTAAATTTTCAGCTCAAAATCTGAATCGCTGAGCGTGGTTCAGTAGCGAGGGGAGGGGGTTCAAATTTCAACTTCTGAACATAGTTCAGTTTGCACTACTTAACCATGCCCAACGATTGTGTGCTGTGATACGAGGCAAAAATACAACTTTCGTCAAGGACTGCATAGTCGGAATTCACTCATAAAGGAAACGTCGCTCATGCAAACGTTAAAGCTCCATTTCTGACGCTAGTCACCGGGTGAAGAAGGAGACAGAAAGTATGCAAATGTCAAATGGGGAAGAAGAAGAACACGTATGCAAAATTTCGACACGATTCAGGCATAAAAACCACTGAACGGTGAGTCAAGTATAAGTCGCTGTAGTAATGAATCGGAAGATGGTGCCCTTCACGAATAAGGAAAAGGCTGAGATGCATTTAATTTACGGAGCGGCAGATGGAAATGGTGCAGAGGCACAACGAATGTACGGAGAGCGATTTCCCAACAGGCGGTTGCCTAACCGCAAAACTTTCGAGCGCTTGCACATACAGTTGTGTGAGACGGGATCATTTCTCGCTTCCCGGTCGAATGCAGGTCGTGCAAAAAAGGACGAATCAGTAGTTGTTGCAGAAGCCATTCTGGATTTAGTAGCGGCGCAGCCAAGTACAAGTACACGAACAGTGGCTAGGCAGGTGGATACCTCACAGTCCATGACTTGGAGGGTACTGGAGGATGAACATTTGCTCCCGTTTCATGTGCAACGAGTCCAGAAACTGTCTCCAGGGGATTTTCCAAATCGTATTGAATTCGCCCGCCTGGTTTCTGCAGCAGAACGCGCTAAATCCACATTTTGGACGAACTGTGCTTTTCACCGATGAATGTACCTTCACACGTGAAGGTACATTTAACACACACAATGCACATGTATGGGCGGATGTCAATCCACATGCTACGTATCCACATGCTCATCAGAGACGCTTTTCCATCAATGTTTGGGCAGGAATCCTCGGAGACCACCTAATCGGACCGTACCTTCTTCCTGAACGCCTCAACGGTAAAACATACCTCACATTTCTGCAACATGTGCTGCCAGACCTGTTAAACGTTGTTCCTCCACGCATCCGGCGGGTCATGTGGTTCCAGCACGATGGAGCGCCAGCCCATTACGTACGAGACGTCCGCAACTATCTGGACATCACATTTCCGAACAGATGGATTGGTCGAGGTGGTCCTGTTGCTTGGCCTGCTCGCTCGCCAGATCTTTCAACCCTCGATTTCTTTTTTTGGGGACAATTGAAGGCTCTTATGTCTCAAACACCCATTGAATCCCCCGAGGAACTGGTCGCCAGACTTTCCGCCGCTGTAGGGGAAGTGCTCGAAAAGCCTGATGTTTTCGCGAATGTTCGCCGTTCCAATTTTCGCCGTTGTTCTGCTTGCATAACCTCTGGTGGTCACAATTTTGAACATTTATTGTAATTACATGTTAATAAATATGCTTTGGTAACATAATCCTAATTTGTGTATTTTTACCTCGTATCACAGCACACAATGTGTGGACATGGTAAACTGAACTGTGCTCAGGAGTAGAAATTTCAAACCCCTCTCCCCAGAAACTTAATTTCGTCTAACGATTCAGATTTTGGGCTGAAAATTTAAGTCTAATCTTTAGAAAGCATTTAATGAGACACAAAAAATAACGGTATAAAATAGTTGTTCGTTACTCCAAAGTCTAAAGCGCCCTCTATCGGAATTTTTTGAAACTTTTCTTTAAAATTTATTTTCAAGAAAATACTGACATAAAGAATAATTTTAGCAAAACGCGGCAGTAGTTAGAGCCTAATCTACGACACAAAGATCGGGAATAACTGATTTTTGTTCTGGGGGGAGAAGGGTTTCAAATTTCAAATTTCAGTTTACGCTACTTAACTACTCGTTAGGACTCAGATTTTTAGATCAAAATTTAAGTTTAAGTCTAAGCTTTCGAAATCATTTAAAGAAATACAAAAAATAACGTTAAAAAATAGTTGTTTGTTACTCCAAAGTCTAAAGCGCCCCCTATCGGCATTTTTTGAAATTGAACTTTAAAATTTTACTTCAAGAAAATACTGGCATAAAGAAAATTTTTTGCAAAAACCGTAAACGAATCGACCAATTTTTCCATTTTTTATAATCATTTGAAATTTCGGACCCTAAACTTTAATGCCCCCTATCTCCTTGGGAATACGTCTGGGACTCTTAGTCTCCTATTTAATATTATTTGTCTTTAAGTGTACTATAACCCCTTAAAGTTCTGCCCATCTTTTATGAATCACCCTGTATACACTACATGGCGATTTAAGAACGTCCATTTGCGATTTTCGACATTTTGTTAAATATCTAGAAAAATACATGAGGAATTATCCTGAAACTTTAAGTGTATAAATATAAATGTGCATGTGAACATTTCCGTGAAGTTATTTTACCGAAACTCCAATAGGGAACCGTCAACAAATTAAAAAAGAATGAATATCTTTTGGATAACCCTGTCAACACTAATGTAGCAAAAGCGCTCAAACTATAGATTATGATTAAAGGCCATATTGTTATATTCCGTGTTCATTTTTATGTCAATAGCACATATACTCGTGGAGAAATTAAGGTTTTTATAAAAACATTCCCAATTTTTTCCAAGATTTTTGCTTGTAATTTGCAGAATTCTTAATATAAAGTAATATTCTTTTCTGAAAATATGACAAACAACATTGCACATAATAGCTTGTAATCAGAATTAAAAAAATAGTAAAAATTATATGAAAAATGAGTAAGTTTACTAAATAAATTTTCACTGCGCATCCGTCAACGATATCAAAATTTAATTTGCATATTATGTTAGCTAAATGTATAGAGCAACTTTTGTGAAAGTCTCAAAATCAAAGCTTTAAAATTCAGATAAAAATTGTCAATAGAATAAGTTGAAAATCCGTTATTCACAAAATGAAGCAAAAAAAATGAGGTGTTTTATCCAAATGTAGTTGTATGTCACATATTGTGTATTGTATATTGCAAATAATCAATGAATATATGGATACAACCCCTCTTGTTTTTGCTTTATTTTGGGGATAACGGATTTTCAACTTATTCTAATGACGATTATTTACTGAATTTTCAAGCTATAAATTTGAGACTTTCACAAAAGTTGCTCTATATATTTATCTAACATAATATGCAAATTATATTTTGATATCGTTGACGCATGCGCAATGAGAAATTATTTTGTAAACCTACTCATTTTTCATACGATTTTTGTTATTTTTTAATTCTAACTACAGTTTATTGTGGGTAATGCTGTTTGTCATATTTTTAGAAAAGAAGATTATCTTATATTAAGAAATCTGCAAATTATAAACAAAAATCTTGGAAAAATTGGGACTGTTTAAAAAAAAAAAGAAACCTTAATTTCTCTACGAGTGTACGTTCTATCGACATATAAATGAACACAGTTTATTTCAAAAAGCCCCTTAATCATAATCTACAGTTTGAACACTTTTGCTACGTTAGTTTACACAGGATTATCCAAAAGATTTTTATTGTTTATTAATTAGTTCAAGGTCCCCTAATGGAGTTCCTGGAAAAACTCTTTACGGAAATGTATGACTTGCACTCTTACATTTATACACTTAATGTTGCAGGATAATTCCTCATGTATTTTTGTAGAGATTTAACAAAATGCCTAAAATCGCAATTGGACGTTCATCAAGGGCCATGTAGTGTATGTATACATATATATACATACATATTATCAAAATAAATTTTGTATTCATAAGAATGAAACAACTACTACCACAATATTTATATATTTAAAAACTAGTTATACTTCGAACGTCTTTTTATGCCGCATTTTATGTAGAATTTGCGATTTTTTTGCCAGCGCATTTTATCAAAAATATTTGCTTTTTGTGCATTTATTATTTCAAAAAAGAACGTATCAAACTTCCCATTGCAAAGGACAATATAGAAAAATTGATAAAGCATGCGCAGGTTTTTATTATTCAGTTACGGTTTTGGAAGTATTTTTTTTATTAATTATATAAAAACATTTTCTACCAAATATTTTAGACTTGAATGTATATTTGGATATTTCAAAAATTAAGTAACATTCAATGATGTGGTTCGAATAAAATTATATATTAAAATGGTACAGCAAAACTTTGTAGATCAAATTTTATTATTTAATTTGATGAAAGTGGTACAATAAAGCTTATATAACAATAAATGTGTTTTTATGCAATTGTTGAAATGGATTTGTAATATATATAATGAAGAAGTTGTTTTTTTTATATTACTGCAGAGTTTATTTCATTATTATATTTTTGAAAAATGTAATTATAAATTCTATAGCTCAAATATTAAAAACTAATTTCTTTGAATTTGCCTCAGAAATTTTCAACATAAAAAATATTTTTTTATCTTATAAAATACATATTATTTATTTTAATGAATTGTATTATAATTTAAAATAAAATTATTTTTTTTAAAGTATTATGCGTGTTTTGTTGAAAATATTGCAAAGAAAAATTTTATATGGAAATTATTATAAAGAAAATATTTTTTTATGATTTCATATGATTTCCCTCTTTATGATTTTAATTTTTAGATTTTCATATTAAGTAAGCATTTCTTTGGAGGTGAGAGGGGATTACCTTTCTCTTTTTTACCTTTCTTTTTGCTGATTTTTTACATATTTACTTTATTTCACAATGCAGTTACGTTTCTTTATAAATATGTACTTATATAAATAAATACAGTAGAACCCCGCTAATTCGGACCCCGTTAATCCGGATCTCCTGATAATTCGGATCGGTTTGGTCAATTTTTTTTTCAAGTTTTAGAAGCGATTGGCTAATTTCCATAACATTAACATGTTTTATCGTCGTATTCTGAGTATAAAAAACTTTTTCTGAAATCTAGAACAATTAATGGTTTATTTTGGAGGGTGGAGACTACACCCTAAGAACTACTTATGCTCAAGCGGATGCGTGATGGTACGGCTCGCAAAAGGTATAGGAAACTGGCACAGCAGAAAATTACTAACTTTTTTTATTACAAAGTGAACATTTTTACTGTCTGTAAATATTCAAGAAGTTTAACATAAAGGTGATTTTCTATAAGTATGTTTTATTTTATTTCATTTTTTTAATTCTCCGGATAATCCGGATTTTCGATAATCCGGATTGGGTCTGGTCCCAATTAATCCGAATTATCGGGGTTTTACTGTATATATATCATTGTGAATCGTTAAAACATCTCAACTATTAAAACTATTTAAGAGATTATTTTAGTTTAATTTCATATTTTTTTCACTTGGATTTTGATTTTTTAAAAATTATAACGAGTCAGATTTTAATTTTATGCAACTATTTCCCCTTATGTACTTAAAAATTTTCATTTCTTACTAAAAAATTATTTTTCCCGGGAAATTTGATTTATGAACAATAACAAGAACAAAGAAAATATTACTTGGTATAAAACTTAAATGGCATGAATGTGGAATTCTTCTAAAAGTTCTTTAAATCATAATTAAATTTACAAACATGAATCTGACACCGTTAAACTTTTAAAACTTATATTAACTGTTAAATTATTTAGAAATGTAATATTTATAAAAAGAAGAATATTTACATAATTTATTTACAATTCAAACATCATAACTCTAGTTAATTAATCACATCTTAAGCGGAAAGTCCTGTTAATCCAACATTCTTTTTTAAGACCTAAACACAAAACATTCCATCAAACGTTATCTTCATCTCACTTCTCAAGTGTCACGGCTTTCGTCTGGCTGTGTAGGAATTATAGCTGCTGCTTGAATCATCTGCCTTGCTGAGAGCCTCCGTTTCAGAGTAGTGATATGGAGAAGCTACAAGACACACTGCTAGTCTGTTGTAGAAGAAAGATCGCTCCTACATGAAAGTATATAAATAAATTTATTAGTGCGATGTTTTCGATTGTTATCATGTACAGTATTTTAAATTTGTAAGTCAATGCGATTTAAATTTGTAAGTCCTTTTTTTACATTTATATTTTCACTTAACATTTTTATTATCAAGTTTCTTTGTAGTTTCATTAAAATATGGAACATTTGCATTTTATAAATGAAGATATTGGAAAATATAACACATATTTAATTTTAACTTGCTAAATAATATTTTAAAAATAAATTTAAATTAGTTTTAGGAGTAATTAAAAATATTAAAAAGGTAATGTAGAAAGCGTTGTTTAAGATTTGTCTAAATTTTAATTTCATCGAGTTAAAGAATTACAAATATTTTATTTCATTCAAGAACTCCATGTATAATCACAAACATACGACAACATAAAAAAATAAATACGCAAGATTGAAAAATATATATGATTTATAATTAATTGAATGGACAATTTTATATGACTTGGGAGAGGTGTAACAAAAGATCAAAAACACATATTATTGACAGGTTTCTGTCCTATTCTGATAAGAATCATAATCATAATAAAAATAAAAACTAAAATATGGTGTTCTGATGTAATAACGCCAAGCCCTGGTATTATGCATAATTGTCAAATAATTAGGTAAATGGCACCTATGAGCTCAACGCAGAAAGACTCTGATTCATATAAAACACAAACGTCAGCTTAAAGTTAATTTGTTTCATTTGTAGGCCTTATCGCTTTTAGAAAGCTTCTAAAATTAACGCTTAATTGAACTACGTTGAACTTTGCGATGTGAAGACTAGATATATTTATTAGGAAATACTATTACATAAATTTTTAGTGTATTTCGTATATTTTCAAAATATTGCAGAAGATTTTGGATATGTTCTTGAGACAGGTTGTATTTTAAAATGTACTGCGCAATAAATATGCCGGAGTAATACCCCTCCCCGCGCGTCATTACAATGGCTAATTCCTTAAAGTGGCAGAACTACATCCAAATATTTTTTTTTTTTTTTTACTTTATGTATGAGCCTGCATTGTTATCTTTTTTTAAAATGGTTAGATTAAGGAAGGGGGTTTGATATCAAAAATTCAGCTTTTTTTTAATACTAATGTAAATAAATTTCAAATTGTTACAATGGCAATTTTAAAGCAATTTGTCAATTTATAGCACTTAACAGTTTGTATTTTTTTAGAATTGTTCAATCTACATGGAATTATTCCATGTTATTTTATAGTTTTGTTTGCATAGCGTTATTACCCACATAGGTGAGTAATAACGCCAAATAGCTTTGTTAAAATAATTATACCATTAAATTTTATGAATACATATCTGTTATTTTTTATGTAGATAGTCAATGAGTTGCTGTATCAAATCCTATATTTGTTTGAAAAACACAATCTAAAACTAAACCGTGAAAATTGGTGGAACCTTAATGTGGCGTTATTACCTCAATATATCTTACAAATTGTTTCACGGTCAATACAAACGGCATGCGACAATGAGGTGCAAACAAAAACTACGTACTCTATTGTAAAAACAATAAATTAAAAATAGATCATGATCTAAAATTAATTTATAAATTGGTTCTTCCTATTCAAGCTTAACGAGTAATTTATTCATAAACTCTAACTATAACTTAGGAACAATAAATTAAAAATTATCATTACAAACAAAATTATTACGATTATAAATTTGAATTGACTCTTATAATGGATTTACGACAACAATTTGATACAGAACAAAATTTGCTTTCATTAAACAGAATGTTTATCTCCCTATCTGTATATGACCTAGATAAACAGTGTTAGTACGACCAAATGTTTTATAATATCCATGTTCACATTTTCTAATTACATGTTTTCTCCCAGTCCTGCCTATGTAATATTTTAAGTCACATTTTCTGTAACATGAGGAATTTCCTAAACCCCTGCAACATCCTCATGTCCTATACGATCAATTTGCTTGCTAAGTAAACTGTTTAATTTTGGTGGCGGTGTCGCAATCAATTCAATATTAAACTTTTTAATTTAAGTCCTTAACTTTTACTCCCAAACTGTCTTTGAAATATGGAAATGAAACTTATTTAAATTTTGTGATACTCCTCCTTTTTTGAAACTTTCAATTAATTCAGAATTTTGTGTTTTAGCTTTCCCTGTTTTATAACAATTTATTAATTAATTTTTACTACCTATTTTATACCCATCAGAACCAGCAATCTCACGGATATTATACAACACTTTACCTAAAATTCTTCAGAACAAACCTTAAAACCTCTATTAACCATGAATCAAAAAGTAGAGAATTTATAACAAAAAGGTGAACATACAGTATTCAAATTATTATGTTCGGAATAATATTTTTCTCTGTAAATTGTTCTTTTCAGGGAAATCCTTTCCCTAATTAAAAATGTATTTAAAAATGGTAAAGTACAATTTTCTTATAATTCAAACGTAAATCGAATATTTTTGTCTAATTTATTAACATCCTAAACAAAAGTAAGAAAAGAACCTATACCCCACTTTCAAACGAAAGAGACATCACCAACATAACTTTACTAAAACTTTTTCTTTGATAAAGTAATAGTAATATAGCATAATAGTGTACAGCATAATAATATATAGCATAGTAGATTATAGGATAAGAAGTTTTAAAATTTCTGGCCACTTGTATCGTAGACGGTCTTTTAAACCATCATTTTGCCTTTTGTGTAATTTTAAAGCTACTTGGAAGAAAAAAATGAAATTTTAGATTTCCATAAAGCAGAACATAAGAAATATAAACCCATAAAAAATTGCAAGTTGCAATTCATATTTTTTTGAAAAAAAAATAATTTTATAATTCATAATTTATGTAATAAAAATAAAAATTGCAAATTCAATGAATTTATGTTTGAGTATTTTAGCACATAAACTTATTTAATACTACTTAAACAAGTCGTTGGGGGGGGTCACCGTAAGACTTACCGTCCATGGATATGCATAATATAATATATGAAAATAAAACATGAGTGACCATTTTATAAATTACATTACAATTCCCAAACAAAAATTAAACGCATACTTAAATATTTTTAATATATAGAGAAATGCTCTGTTAATGAATTGCTGATGAACCAATTTCGGCAGATTATATAAAACGCCAAAGTACTCAAGTAGTACCGAATTGCGTAAAAGAAACATCCTTATTACTCCAAAGGAATTAATCATATTGACTAACAGTTTACTGCGTCAGATTAAGCGTCTCATGTCCAATTAAAACATATCTTTGACTTGAAATTTAAATGAAATACAGCGTCATGAAAAATCGTAGAATGCGGAAAGAACAGGATTACAAATATTTCGGCGACTAATAATCAGATCGACTTCGATTTTTGGGCATACTTTGTGTTATTTTATAGCCTTTTACGTACGTCCCTTAAAGTAAAAATAATTCGAAAATTTTTATATACTTTTCACCAGAACGAATTTTTCGAGAGTCCCAAAACATAGTTTCGGATAATCGAGGTTACTTATATTAAATAGGATTCGTTCCATTCTTACATATTAAATACATATAAAATTTCAAGTCACTATCTCAGTTTGAGCGGGAGAAACACACAGACAGACGGACGGCAATTTTTTTCTAGAAACATGTTTTTCGGTATCTCCTGTACCTAAAACATGTAAATCCGTCAAAAATGTTTTTGATTTTCAAAACGATTGCAAAACTTACCCTATATTACGTATGATGTATAAGTAAAAACTAGCATGTTAGGAGTATAATTGCAGGTGATATTAATAAAAGTATAAAATTGTAATTTAATGTTAGAAAAACTACATTTTGAATGTTTATAATTCAAAAACTAATATTTTAAGTAACTTGAAATTTGATTTCTATATAAAGCTTGAACCGTTAAAAATTGAGTATTACCATTGAAAAAAATGAAGTTTGGGTTCGTTTAAAAGCGATGATGGACTTCTATGCAAATTTTAAATACATAATTTAGGAGTACATTTTATTTCCAATCGTTCGTTATCAGTAACTTTCTTATGATATGTTGAGGAGTTAGTAATGCATGTTTACTTTTTTTCATGACTGTAATTTGTAAGTTCATTTTTCCATTTTAAACCGGATTACTCTTTCCGTTCCTTGACAAACGCCAGTCGGGATTACCAATTTCATTTCTAATCATGTTTTTTTTTTTTTTTTTTTTTTTTTTTTTTTTTCCGAATCATCTATAAAGTTGCACGTTATGTAAGCGCCTTGACATGATAAACCGATTTATTACATGGTTATTTTCCCTCCATAATTTGAGGCATATTTTTACGGGTCATCATCGGTTTTTGTTTTGATAATTATGTGAACACGAATTGTCAATTTCTGGGGTCTCCTAGAAAGTGGTAATTCCTAGAGACTATGGCCAATTATTATTATTTTTTAATATCATTTGCAGTACAATTGCCAACAGAAAACGTTTCCCGCAATCTCGTGAAAAATTTGGCCTTCGGCCACAAGTAAAGCACTCGTTTACGAGTTCTAGCTGTTATTATTTTAATTTTTGAATTTCAGCTATGTTATTTGCGCTGATTTAAAAAAAAAACCGCTTTACCGATACCAAGGACAAATGAATGACTGATGGTCGGAATCTTTTGCACATTCAAAATTCGAATTCTTCTCCTTTAGATCAAGTATCTTCAATATCCAATCAAAATGATGACGTTTGCATAGATCATTTGCATATTCTTAACTTTTGCAGCAATTGCCTTTCTTCTTCCTTAAGACATCCTTGGAAACACTACATAAACTTACTGACGGAAACTTTTGACTACCATTGTATACATTTGAGAATATTACGAAAATCAAAAAGTAATCAGTGCCATAACCGATACAATTGCTAATTATGATCGATATCTCAATATAAACCTATATTTGGCAAAATTTTATAAATTAAAATCAAAGGTTTTTCTCAAAACATGAAAATACCCAATGCTATATTAAAATTTATGTACCTTAAATTAATCAATTTATGGGCGAATTATATTTTATTCAATTTAAATTACGGGGAACTCAGGCATATTGATACACCCCCTCTACTGCTCACAGGGTCATTACAGGAAGTTTCACAACAGCTCCAAAAAGTAATGCTAGTGCACTCAACTACATACAAAAAGTCTTGGAATGATTCCGTAGTTTGATGAAATGGGAAGGGTGATTAATTGTTTTTGTAGGTCAACAGTAAATTTGAGTTGTACTTTTGAAATGGTAATATACAACTGTTCCAGTATTTTCAGCCGAAAATAATATTGTCCCTAGCAAGTAAAGCTACTCTTTATCAGTTTCTCATTCTTTATTGTTAGATAAATTATGAAGTGTTGAATTTGAGACTCATTTTATTCATAATGGCTGCATGGGGCACAGTGATACAGTCTATGTCGGGGCACATTGATACAACCTAAATCCTTTTCTAGTTCATTTTTACATTACCTTTTTTATTTATTTCAACATACACTCCTTAATCTATTCTTTTTTTTGCCAAAAATTTCGAATATTAGTTTTTATTGAAGTAAAATAACTCTAATTTCGTTACATTCAAACATTTTATAGTATTTTTGCAAACACAAGACGTCCGAACTTACCCAACATCTAGTGCTAGTAGAATTAAAAAAAGAAAAGGACAGCAACCTGGAAATTATTAAATTTATATCGATTCTCGGGAGAAAAAATAATTTTCGACATGAGAAATGTTAAGTAAGAGAAATAAGCTGCAGAACAGCACAGGATAATTTTTATAAAAACAGAATTTTTAATATAATTATCCTTTATTTTCTGTTTATAATTAGATGTATAAACAGAAAACCTGGTAATTTTTGTTAAACAATGTTACCACATCTAACAATCAGACAAGTAACAGCCAGAACATCAGGTCATTATACATTTCATTTTGATTGCTTTAATATTGCTTACGAATAAATGAACTAATATGCGAATATAATAAATTATTTTAAGCTATATGCTATTGTGCATTTTTCTTGAGTATTTTCTCGAAATCCAAAAACATTTAGATCCCTATTGGTCTAATGTAAGTAATGTAGAGAAAACGACAAAAACAAATAATATATATTTTATGCAAATTAATGAATTTACATATTCCTTACACTGTTCAAAATAAAAAAGTCAAACCAGTTGCATTTGGCACCCAAGGGTGAAAAGTTGCTACCATTTGAGACCGGCGGGTTTGAAAATGTGTTTGGAGTGCCATTCGATACCTCACTTGACTATTCACGCTAATCATGGTGCCGCGCAATGCATAGCACTGGAAGGCTCACATCTTAGTCATTTGCGTATGCTCTGTGATGGGTGTCCTCTCCCTTTCGCTCGCCGTCACTGGTGGATTAAAACAGCAATTTTTCCCTATGAAGACTATCACCGCGCATGCTCTATCAGAATTTCGTTTTGAACTTCGCATGGCTAACTTTTAGCGAGTGTTTTTTTTTTTTTAACGCAACCTTTGAATTTCAGGACATTTGAACATTTCAGGGAAAGTTTGAAGGTGAGTTCGATCGCCGAATGCACTGTAAAAAAAAGGGTCGATCTACTAAAAAAACTTTAGTAATCCTTGTAATTACTAAAAAATGTTTAGTAATCTTAGTTGGTTACTAGAAAATCTGTAAGAATTACTATAAAAAGTTAGCAACGAATAAGAGTTAATAGTTTTATATTTTTAATAGCTATTACTAAAACTCACTTGGCGTGGCCTCGATAGCATAGTGGTTATAGTAACGGACTCCAGGCTAACAGGTCCCGGGTTCAATACTGGATAGCGCCAAGTACGCCCCGAATGTATGTAGTGTAAGTACTCTATAATAAAGGGGTTATGAATTTCCTGTTGGAGCTGGTCGCAATGTTTGGTGCTGCCATCTATTGCGTTTTTGCCGAAAATCTATCGCTTCAGAAGTCTGGATGCAGCTCGAAGGAAGCTCCTGCCCTTCGGACGCGCGTAATTGTTATTAAAAATAATTTTGGAGCTATTACTAAAATTTGCTTGGTGGCTCATACTAAAAAATTTTAAGTTAGTTATACAAAATATTCTTTTGTTCAGTTTACAAAAGAAATGCTTGTTTCACTTGCAAAAAAATGTTTGTAATGGTTACTAAAAAATTCTGTGGAATACAAATTTACTAAAAAATTTTTAGTAACCTCTTGAATTTTTTTTACAGTGTGGTTAGAGCGCTAAGCTTGCAATCAGACGTTGTCAGTTCGCATCCTTCTCGGACCAAAAGTAGGTTTATAATTTCTTTTTATTATTGGGCACTCTGGATTAGGGGTGCCATCTTTTCACCCTAATCAAGGGTGCCATTCTGGCACCTTTCGGGGTGTCACCAGTGAGACAAGCCTTTCACCCCTAATAGGTGCAATGTGTCACCTGTAGTTTTAACAATGTAATACCTGCGATGAATGCTTAAACATAAACATTTTCTTTTCAAAAGTTCAAATTAACCTTATATTTTATAGGAAAAATAAGGACATCGTTATTATGTTGGAAAATATATGTTTTGTATTACAAATAATGCAATGTTCCTATTTGATTTTTAAACGGTTAATGATGTAGAACGAGATTTGGCATGAAAATTAAAAAGCTTTAAATATTTGTGTTAAAGATAAAGATAACAAGTCAAGTGAAATTGCCAGGCAAAAACGTTGTTACTTCTGCAGAAAATCGAACTCAAATATATAAGAAGACAATTTGATAAAATTGTTCATTTGAGGTGTAAAAAAATAACTTATTTAATAGTATTCACCCAAAATGTTTTTTTATGAATATTTTAGAACGAGCCTTTGATATTTTTTATTGATTATATTAATGGGAAATTTCAGTTTAGATATGAATAAAATGTATTTATGTTTTTATAATATCATTTCACAGATATACATGCCGCTTCGTACTTAGTTGGATTAATATTTGGCCATGAAAGTTCCAATTTGAATTCAAACTTTAATATTGCTTTAATTAATTTTGCAAGAAATTCACCTATATAACTATCATATAAATACTTTTAAAAAATGATAATAGATGTGTCAAAATATTCATATTTAAAATTATTATTAAACATGCAGGTATCTAATAAATCAATTAAAACATTATATAAAAATGTATTGAACTTTCAACGTAACATAATAAAAAAAATCCTTATTGAAAATATAATTTTTTTCTTTTTTAGTAGTATTTTATTAGATTTTTTTATAATTTCTGAATACCTTTAGGTAGTAAAGAAATGCAATCAAATGCAAAATAAAATAGCCTATAAGAAAGAAATTTTGTTATGCTATTCATTCATGTTAAAGTTTTTCTTAACATTAATCTTCAAATAATTTGTATTTAAGAATTGAAAAACACTTTCAAAACTTTTATAAATAAGAGTCAGCACAAGCACTGTATTTCTTTAATATTCCAAAATGATATCGTGAAAACAGAAACTATTTTATTTAATGACCTTATTATGGTAACTTAATGTCACCTGAATGTATACTAATGACGAAAAACGATATTTTTTAGGAGAAAAGTCAAATTATATGCTAATAAATGAATTGATTTTATGGAAATCTACTGTTCAATTCATTCACTCTATACTTGAAGAATAGATAAATTTCGCGAACAGATGTAAGTCATTACAAGTGCTTACTCGGGGCAAATATTCAAATTAACTGGTGATCGTTTTGTTTTAAGAAACGATAGGTCTTTTTACATTTTTATTTCAAGAAAAAAAAGAAAAAAAATTTATTTTTAAAAATGGGTAATTTAAATTATAGTTTCATTATTAAGTTCAAATTTCACACGCAGGCTAAGAAAAAAAATTTGCAACTCAACAATGGTTTTATTTTCACTCTTAAAAATTGTTTAAATGAATTATTGCGATTGTATATTTGTTGTTTGTATATTTGTTGATTCTTTGTTTATTAAATTAATTATGCACTAAATACGTCTAAACAACACTTATTTGTTTTTTTAAAGAAAATAATAGATTAATGCACGTGTCGAATAATTCTCATTTAAAATTATTATTAAGTATAAACGTATCTGATAAATAAATTAAAATATTAAATAAAAATGTATCAAATTTTCAAACCAATTAGCTTTAAAAAAACTTATTAACATTAATATATATATATATATATATATATATATATATATATATATATATATATATATATATATACTAGCAGGCTATGCCCGCTGCGCTGGTCAATATTTCAAAATCAACCGTGGATGGAACGAACTGGTGAATTTAAATTTGTATTTTAAATAATTTGAACCTCCAGCAGCAACTTGCTCATTGCTGAAAACGATTTAGACACCATCGTGATATTAAATTATCTTAAACGTTGCGCAAAAACCAGCTATTTAGAAGTAACTATTTTAGTTTATTACTAACAGTGCACATTTGGAAGCGAAATGAGACCATTATGGCAACAGGATTTAAAATTTTCCCTTATCTGAAGAAATATTAATTATTACAGTCGTTACCATGGTACAACTTCTGAAATATTTCTTCACAACTTTTCATTATGTGAAGCCAGGAACCCAAAGCTACTCCCACCTAAAAAGTTTATATATATATTAAATTTTGTCCGCGCGATAAAAGGCACAAATATGCAAGAATCATCTTCAAACTCGTCAAGTACATTGAGATAGTTAATATCTCAGTGGGAATTGCAAATGAGCAAAATCGGCCCAAGGGTGTGGTAGATGGGAAGGGTTCAAAAATTTGAATACCATCTTAACATGACTTTCACAAAATCAGCTCTTACAAAACAATAGCAGGAAAAAAATAAACATTTTTCGTTACAGCAAGTTGCCAACGATAAAGAAAACACACACATTAAAATTATCATTACAACATTTACTCTATTATTGGAAAATTTCCTCCTGAAAAATGAAAACAAAATTATTTGCTCTTTCGTGTTTAAGCATTTTCTCTTTAGTTATTTAAGATAAAATTATGTAAATTTGTATAATTTGGCGAAATTGGTTGACGTGATAATCAAGTAGTAGCCAATTTACACTTTTAATATTTCACAAAAGATTCCTACACAGACATCATATACGCAATAGGTTTAGCACGATTATCTTGCAACTACAATGTGGCAAAATCCTCGTTTTAGAATACCAAAGAAATTTGTGTATATTTTATTATTTTCTATCATTTTAAACAGCAATTAACAATAAATAAAAAGTAACTGTAGAACAAAACAACAAATATCATTTCAAAAAAGAAAAATAATGAAAGTAAATAAACAACTTATCATCAGATAAACAACTATAGCTGGGTTACCATATGAGGCAAATAATGCCATTTTGGCGCCAGTGAGATACATCGATGAGTATATGACCAAATCCGTGACAAAAGTTCCATTTGGAAAAAACTTTAATCGGTATTTATATTGCATTTTCCCTAATTATGTATAAGAAAAAACTTTAACACAGATGTCATGTATGCACCACATTGGCGCAATTTTTTTCTGGCGCCAATTTAGAGAACTTGGTTTTTAATTACCAATTTCATAAATATTTTTTTATTATTTTGTATTATTTGAAAAAAAAAAAAAAATAAAAAAGTTTAATTAATAGCTATAGCACAAAATGATTTATATTATTTTTAAAAACAAAATGAAAGTTAATAAATAGTTTATTAATAAATAAACAACCATAATCGGTTTACCATGTTTGACATAAAATCGCCATTTTGTGGCAATCGTGCGAATGTGGTGCGAATGTGGTATATGACATAAGCGCCAAAACTTTAAAAAGTTGCAATTAAATTATTTTACAGTTTGGATGAGGAAGACATTTATACTAAAATTTAAACATTATACGCATTTTTTTTTTTTTTTTTTTTTTTTTTTTGCTATAACTGCTATTTATATATTTACAATTAAACATAAAAAAAATATCCTAAAAATGCTCTCACACATTTAAAAGAGAGTGAGAGAATTTAGTAATTGTAAACATCGCTCCGGCTTATGCCTTCTTGGTATAAAATCGCATTTTTTGATGACAAAAGTAAATTCAAATACCCAAATAAACAAATAACATACAATTAACAGATAAAACCATTTTTAAAAGTAATTCTGCTATTTTGTCCTGTAAGACACATAATGGTAGAGTTAGATTTAAAAAATATTTTTTTAAAAAAATAGAAAAATGTTATTTACGTTTTATCTAATAAAATATTTAAAATACATTTTTGTTAGCCTGCGCGAAAGAGAATAGCGAAAGTTTGATTGAAGAAATATTGAAGAGGAAATGGTCAATTAAAAAAGACTTGTAAATTTTATTTAGCGGGAATTTTTCATTTCAAAATGTTGAATTTATCTATAGTAATGACGCATAATTGCATAAATTTACTTTGAATTGCAAAATTTTTCCTTCATTACTACTTGGTAATACCGTCGACCAATTTCGCCAATTACACAAATCGCCAAACTATTAGCCAGATTATATAGATTAGCATAAATTTTCATTTAAATAACGAAAAACGAATTAGCAGAACATATATAAAAGTAGAAATAAAATGTCGAATTAAAAATCACTTGATGACATAATTAGCATTTATATTATGCTTAATGTCAAGTGAATGTGACATTTACGATCATCCATTATTGACATTTAATCTTGGAATTTGGGGGTAGATTTTTAATCGATGACTAATCGATGAAAATTTTTCCTTCTTCAGTTTTTAAATTTTAAAACTGAAATTTTTCCTGTAAGTGAAATTGATTAAATGGCGCAAGAAAAATTAAAAAGAAAACATTTGCAAAAAGAAATAAAAAAGTTATACTCATATCTATATAATTTACGATTGAACAATAAAATATACTCTAAAAATTATCTTCACTTGAAAAAAAACAGCATTATTGCGACCATTAAGAACCTAAGTCAGGCATTAAGTCAGTAGTGCATTTTCGGCTTAAAAACTTATTCTTTGGCGACAAAAGCAAGATGAAAATGGTATAGAAACGAATAGTAACTCGCAACTTACAGTGTCTTTTACAATCAAATCAGCTTTTTTTCTGCTGTAAGTTATATTATACGGAAATTCGATAAAAAAAAGAAAGAAAATAATAAAAAGGGAAATAACTATCATTCGAAATTCATTTAATCAATTTCTGAAATTCATGTTTTTATTCTAACACCAGGGATAAGTCGCCAAAAGTTGAACCAATTGTTATATTTCGCGTTAATATATTTTTTAAGCATTCGAACTTTTTTTTTCATTTTCAAGATAAATATATTTTTATAATATTACGCCTCATTTAAGCGGTCTTTCTTTATTATTATTAATATTATCAGTAGTTATTTTCTGCTATTATTTGGAAGATATTTGTAATATTTCTAACAGATATAGCCATTTTAATTCTTTTAGCAATTATAATTTTCGCCAAAAAACAGCTACTGGCAACTCTTTTGTCAAAAATAACCGAAAAATACGAAATTTATTACGAAAAATCAGAGTTTTCCTAGTAAATTTGAATCATAAACCTTCGAGAAAATATTTCCTATCGAATGATACAATCGGCAAAAAAATCCAGCGGGTAGTTTTTGAAAACACTCATTTGGAAGTTTCAGAACTTCTGCTTTATAATATATAGGATATGATACATATATGTATATATATACACTGCTCAAAACAATTAAAGGATATTTGAAGTTTTATATAAAATAAAGATATAAACGAAATTTTTTTTGCCGAAGATAGAAGAAGAGAATCACAAATGCAAATTTTTCTGGTTTTCAAACTGTGGAGTATGCAAATTTTGAGTTCGACGTCAAAAACGTCGCTTCAGCGGCAGCGAATGAAATCTGACTTTCAACTGGATAAAAGAGAATGAAGACAAGGATGATCCTCATTCAGTGATTGCTTTGTTTCGATGGGTACGATGTCTCAGCGAAGTCATTTGAGAGATTCAGAATCTTGGAGAATTGTTGGTAGGTTAGAAGGGGGCCAAACTCAAGCCGAAGTAGCGCAAGCCATTGGAGTGTCATCAAGTGTCATTTCCAGAATCTGGAACCGTTTTTTGGAGAGTGGATGTGCAGGCCGAAGACCAGGGCAAGGTCGTAGACGGGCAGCAACGCCCAATGAAGATCGGTATTTAGCGTTAACAGCTCGGAGACATCGAAACATGAACGTTACTCTTCTCCAACAGCACCTTCGCTCGGCTACAGGCACCACGATTTCAACTCAGAGTGTCCGAAACCGGCTACATGCTGTAGCTCTGTATGCTCGCCGACCGATGGTATGAGTTAAATTAACACCAAGGCATCGTCGCGACCGCAAGGAGTGGAGCAACCGAGCATATCAACTGGAGGAGAAATGAATGGAGCAATATTCTGTTTTTTGGCGAGTCCCGTTTTTCTGTGCATCCGGATAATAGGCGTATTTTCAACTGAGGGGACCGTGGCAGTAGGAATAATCCTGCGTTCGTGCACGAAAGTGTCAGATTTGGCGGTGGAGGAGTGTTGCTGTATGGTGGCATCTCCACTGACGGGCGCACTGACCTCTACATCATTCGAGATGGAGCTCTGACTGGTCGCCGATATAGGGATGAGATCCTCAGACCTATTGTAGTCCCTTACGCTGCAGCAATCGGAGATAACTTCATTTTAATGGACGATAACTGCAGGCCACATCGTGCAAACCTGGTGGAGGATTTCCTTTTAGAGGAAGGAATCGTTCGAATGGAATGGCCAGCGTGTTCTCCAGACATGAATCCAATCGAGCACGTTTGGGACGCTCTAGGAAGACGAGTTTCTGGCCGCCAACAACGCCCACAAACTCTCCAAGAACTGGTAAGAGCTCTTCTGGAAGAGTGGGGCAGAATACCCCAACTCGTCATTAATAGCCTCATTGAGTCCATACCTCAAAGGTGTTCAACGTTGCTGGCCGCCCGTGGAAACCATACCCCCTACTGAAAATGATTTTCTTTGAAGAAAACACCTTTTCTTATTCCTTTTTTCTCATATGCACGGATTGTGTTTTTTTCCTTTCGTACACAAATGCGCAATAAAATGCTTTTTATCTGCCAATATGTGTAATTTATTCTCATATAACCTACTATGTCTGTCGACCATGTATCAAACAGCTAAAAAGTTTCCCAGATACAAAATCCACCTAAAACTGCAATATCCTTTAATTGTCTTGAGCAGTGTATATATATATATATATATATATATATATATTAACATTATTATTATTATTATTATTTTATTAGATTTATTAGCATTTTCTAAATATTTTTATGTAGTAAAGAAATTTATATATACATATTTGATACAAAATTAATGCTTTCATATTGAAAGCAAAAGAGCATATAAGAAAATGTTGTTATGCCTTTCGTTCAAGTTTCATGTTAAAGTTTTTCATAGCTTTAATATGTAGATAATTTACATTTAAAAATTGAAAAATACCTTCAAAACTTTTATAAATAACAGCCAGCACAAGTACTGTATTTGTTTAATATTCCAAAATGATATTGTGAAAGCAGAAACTATTTTATTTAATGACCTTATTATGTAACTTGATGTCATGTGTCTGTATACTAATCACAAAAACGATATTTTTCAGGCAAAATGTCGAATAATGTCATGTATTAGCATCACATGCTAATACATGAATTGATTTTATGGAAATCTGCTGTTCAATTCAGTTTCTGTATTCGTATGGAATTGATAAATTCTGTGAACAGATGTAAATCATTAAAAAAATTTTTCCCCAAGGCAAATATTCAAACTAACTGGTGATCGTTTTGTTCTAATAATAGATAAGTCTTTGTACAATTATTACTTCAAGGAAAAAAATCAAAAATACATCTATTTAAAAAAATGAGCAATTTAAATCATATTATTCAATGGGTCATTCCATATCAAGTGTCCTAAATTTTGGCATGGTTCCCGCTCGACCTCCTTCGATTTTTATGAAATTGATACAGAATATGCATGTAGGTATATGATGAACATTTGGAAACTGTTTAGTGCAAAAAGTTATATAGTTGGAGAACCAGGGGTCCATTTGCACCAATCACTATTTCATGCTTGTAGAAAAACCGCCAAATCATGAAGTTTGGCATAATATTGCTCATGATATATGAAACCTTACAAATTGAAAATAAATGATCTAGTACAACTTTTTGTGCTAAAAAATGTAATTGCAGTATTAAAAATCACAAATCAAAACTGTCGTAAATACTAGGCCTCAAAGTAGGCCGTACGGCCAATGTGGTTGAATTTTACCCTTACTTTAACATGCTGTAAGTACTGCAAAAATTATTTTAAAAATTTGTCGCTTTACAAACTAATTACCTATGGATATATCGTAAAGCCGCTATAGTTGTTTTTTGATTGTTTAAATATTCATAAAATTATTGATGTTCACAATCTAATAAAAAATTAAAATCGTCGATTTTGCCCCATATTCAGAAGCGTATATCTCAAAAGGGACACTTTGGATTTGGTTACAATTAGTACCACTGGAAAGAGCATATCTTAATTTATAAAAAAAACTTTATTTCTTTTTGGGCCTCTTTGATACAGAAGTAAAATAATAAAATTAAAAAACCTGTTGTACGAGATAATCCAGATATATACAAGAAAGGTATATATTACGACATGGTCTTTCAACATATTTTGAAACATTCTTTTTTATTACAACGATTAATGCATATAATAGTTATCAATTTTTCTGGTCACAGTTACTTCCCCTTTACCATTATGAGTGATTTGTAATCGCATTGCCAATGAGGTTTATCCAATAACCAGGCAAGACTACCTCCTGGTTGAATATTGCATGTTTAACAAGATTTATACAAAAATATTCCTTTTCTCTTTCAGTTTATGCTTTTAATTACTGTTAAAACATTCTGTATCAGGATTTTAGCTCTGTGGATTCTCATGATTATGATCAGAGTCAATGCAGCATTGGCTGTACTGATAATTCTCTGTGCCATTTGACGACTTATTATGCACATAAAGGTTTTAAGCTTTTTAAAGAATTTTCCTCTAAAGAACAGGAGTTAATTAATCGCCGAAGTTTATTGCATCTTGAAGAAAATTCTCAAATATGCTTTCATCACGAAACATTGCTTTTGCATAAATTTGAGTTTCTTCAGCGAACATGCTGTAATCCTTTCACTAAAGACAATCATTGCGTACGAAAATCTTTGCAGTCCATCAATTTAGAAAGTTCTAATCATTTGACAGACTAAGAAACTAAGAAAAATGTCAAACCAGACCAAAAAAAAAAAAAAAATGTAGATCATGCAGAAAAGAATTCGAAGAAACAAGAGCAACATGATCCTCTTCTTCAAGCGAATTGGAGCAAAATGAAATAGATGTAAAAGAAATGTTGAACAAAAGTCTAACAGGTATTGATTTATCTCCTTTAAAATTTCAACGAACATAAACAAGAGATATTAAAAGCTATGCAAAGCGAAATATAAGTGAAACTAAAGATGTGATTTTAAAGAAAATAGCTATTGTTGCTGGTATAGATCCAGTAAATTAAGACAACCTACTACATACAACCAATGCCTAGAGTGTTTAGATTACAAACAGCTAATTAAAGAATTGAAGGAGAAGTTACAGTTGTCAAAACATCCAGAACAAATACAAATATTAACAATGGCACCTCAAAGTTGGACAATAAAAGAAGTTATGGAAGAGTTTGAAGTTTCAGAAAGAATGATAAAAGCAGCGCGAAAATTAAAAGCAGACATCGGGATATTGGCTTTACCTAGAGCAAGTTAGTTTGATAAGAAGTTGCCAAAAAACATAAAAGAAAGAGTTTCACCGTAATTTCGGGTGTATAAGCCGCAGATCAAGCAATTCTTTTTTGACCCAGAATTTTTTAAGAAGCAAATATAACTAGTTAGATCGCCGTAAATATTTGTCTTCAATCACTAAATACGATTTCTGGGTCCAAAAAGAATTGTTTGATCCGCGGCTTATACACCCGAAATTACGATAATTTTTTTCAAGATGAAGAATTTAACCCTTTCCGGCGCAGACAAATTCTGTTCGTAAAATGGGAAATTGTTGACTGACACCGTAATTTACAAAAGACTTTTTTAGAAATTAAGAATTCCCTGATTTAAGCTGTCATTGTAAAACTAAAATTTTACTAAAATATTATTGGTGCCGTTTGTAAGTTTGGAATTAAAATTAGGTTTTGCCGGAGTGGCAACACTGCGCTGGAAAGGGTTAATTTAATAAGTCCAGGAATAAAAGATTTCATTTCTGCTCGGATAGTTGGAAGGAAAGTTCAGATGCAGAAGCATCTATTACTAAGCAATTTGAAAGAAATGTTTGCAGTCTATTGAAGTAGTAATGGACCGGAAATCGGATTCTCCAAATTTTGCGAGTTAAAACCAAAATGGTGTGTGACTGTCGTTGTAGCAGATTCACATTCCCAATCTGTGTGTAAAATGCATCAAAATGTGAAGTTGATGCTAGCAAGCTGCCCAACTGATGTAGATTATAAATTCCTTATAAGTAAAACAGCTTGTGACTTGAATTCTAAAGATTGTCTTCATCTCTGCGAAGAATGTCCTGGAACAGATGATTTAAAAAAAAATTGGAAAGTATTTTCGAAGATAGCGATCCAGAAAACGCCATTGAATTTAAACAATGGGTTCACACAGATCATGGCACGTTAGAAACGAAGCAGAAGACAATTGAAGATTTTATTGAAGAATGATTATTGAAAATCTTAGCAACGATGTCTTAATAAATTTTATGCACCCTCGTGGACCTTCGAAAACATTTTATTAGCCCACTAGACAAGACCTCTGTTAGATTCCGGAAGAGCATATAATTATTGTTTCATTTCCAATAAAAACAAAAATTAGTCAGCAATGAAATTTACTGAAAGCTGTTTCAATCGCAATCAATAAGAAATTTGACAAACTGAACCAATGAGTAATGTTTTTATAGATTGGGGATCAGGAATCAACATAATGGGAACTTTAAATAATCAAAACATTTAGTCTATAATAATCTATGGATCCCGCTAGGTACCCGCATTCAAAATTTAAAATATGCAATACCCAACTAAAAGCTAGTCTTGTCTGGTTATTGGATATAACTCATTGGCAATGCGGTTACAAATCATTCATAATGGTAAAGGGGAAGTAACTGTGACCATGAAAAGTGATAATTATTATATGCATTAATCGTTGTAATAAAAAAGAATGGTGCGAAATATGTTGAAAGACCCTGTCGTAATATATACCTTTCTTGTATGTATCTGGATTATCTCGTACAACAGGTTTTTGAATTTTATTATTTTACTTCTGTATCCAATAGGCCCAAAATGAAATAAAGTTTTTTTATACATTAAGATATGCTCTTTCCAGTGGTACTAATTGTAACCAAATCCGAAGTGTTCCTTTTGAGATATACGCTTCTGAATATGGGACAAAATCGACGATTTTAATTTTTTATTAGATTTTGAACATCAATAATTTAATGAATATTTAAGCAATCAAAAAATAACTATAGCGGCTTTACGATATATCCATAGGTAATTAGTTTGTAAAGTTAAAAAATTTTAAAATAATATTTGCAGTAGTTACAGCATGTTAAAGTAAGGATAAAATTCAACCAGATTGGCCGTACGGCCTAGTTTGAGGCCTAGTAATCACGATAGTTTTGATTTGTGATTTTTAATGCTGCAATTACATTTTTTAGCACAAAAAGTTGTACTAGATCATTTATTTTCAATAAGTAAGGTTTCATATATCAAGAGCAATATTATTCCAAACTTCATGATTTGGCCGTTTTTTCTACAACCATGAAATAGTGATTGGTACAAATGGACCCCTGGTGCTCCAACTATACAATTTTTTGCACTAAACAGTTTCCAAATGTTCATCATATACCCACATGTATATTCTGTATGAATTTCATAAAAATCGAAGGGGGTCGAGTGGGAGCCTCTAGGCCAGTTGACATGGAATGACCCCAATATGAAACTCAAATTTTGTATGCAGGCTTAAAAAATATATTTTGATTCTCAACACAGCGTTTGTTTTCACATTTAAAAATAAAATTGTTTAAGTGAATTATTGGGATTCTATTTTAAATCATTTTTTTATTTAATGAATTGTGCACGAAATTCCTCTATACAACTATCATATATTTTAAAAAAAAGAAAATAATGGATTAAAGTACGTGTGGAACTAATTCTTATTTAAAATTATTATTAAATGTAAATGTATCCGATAAATAAAATAAAATAATATTTAAAAATGTTTCAAATTATATATATATATATATATATATATATATATATATATATATATATATATATATATATATGTATATATATATATATATATATTATTTTATTAGATTTTTTTGTTGTTTCTGAATACTTTTAAGTAGTAAAGAAATTTATATGCATATATACATTTGATACATAAGAAATGCATTCATATTGAAAATAAAATAGCCTATAAGAAAGAAATGTAATGTCTTTCGTTCAAGTTTCATGTTAAAGATTTTCATAAGTCTAATCAGTAGATAATTTATACTTAAAAATTAAAAAATACTTTCAAAACTTTTATAAATAAGAATCAGCACAAGCACTGTATTTTTTAAATATTTCAAAATGATATCGTGAAACAGAAACTATTTTATTTAATGACCTTATTATGGTAACTTGATGTCATCTGAATGTAGACTAATGACGAGAAACGATATTTTTCAGGAGAAAAGTCAAATTATATGCTAATGCATGAATTGATTTTATGGATATCTACTGTTCAATTCATTCACTCTATACTTGAAGAATAGATAAATTTCGCGAACAGATGTAAGTCATTACAAGTGCTTCCTCGGGGCAAATATTTAAATTAACTGGTGATCACTTTGTTTTAAGAAACTGTCTTTTTTCATTTTTTTTCAAAAAAAAATTAAATAAGCAATTTAAAACATTTTGTTTAATATTTAATTCAAATTTTATATCCACGCTAAAAATATATATTTTGCAACTCAACGCAACAATTATTTTCCCATTAAAAATATTAATAAAAATTATTAATTTTTATGATAAATTAAGATCAGTTGTTAAATAATGTCATTTTAATTGTTTCTCAAGTATCTCAAGATCTCATTTTAGTTTTCTGCATTATGCTCTCAGTTCTCTTAAATGATCTTCGTGTGTTTAATTACAAATAAATGATACACAAAATGAAAGCTTTCTTTAAAAGCCTTCTATGAAATTTTTTCTCTAATAGTAATTGGAATAGTTGCATGGTTGAATAGAGAAAGGAAATAATGGGAATTACCAATAGAAAATATCGTCAATCTAAAAAATGACGCATTTTTACTCAGGACGATTTTGCACTTTAAAATTTCTTTTCGTTTCAGACGGCTTCAAATGATGAAAATTATATCATGGTAAAAATAAAATAAGGATTTTCATTCATAAATTGAACACGCATCTAAAAGTATATTTTTGGATTTCTCCAGCACTCACATGAAACCTTTAAGTAAAAAGTGTGAATGTTTGCATGCAATATTGTAACTTGTATACTTGACATCAACTTACCAAGTGTAGCTAAATACTCACAACCTAACGTAAGTTTCGATCGCAACGATAACAATAACTGGAAACCAAGTTTAGAAATAATACATTTAATAAATATTAATTAAATATTGTAATAACTTTTGCTATTTTTTTATTTCATCAGTTGGACCTTTTTATTTGTTGGATTCGACGGGTTTCGACTCGTATTTATTTTATTTTAGTTTGAAAGTTTTTTTTCTATCATCTTTATAATAGTTACGTGTCAATAAATTTTTAATGTAACGGAGGTTTTATTTTTTGCGCTGTTTTAATAGTTGGTAATTTTTTTTTCCTTTTCTAAAATATGTAAAAAAAAAATGCCTCTTAAAATGCGGGAAATTTGGATTTAAAATGGGAATAATTCCTGTAAAAACGAGTCAAATTTAACAAATGATTGAAGTCAATACAGCGGAAACTTCTGATATACAACATGATCGAAAATTTATAAATTCCTATGCATAGTTTTTGTCTTATAAAACATTTTTTATGGAAATAATTTTAATATTAAATATATTTTAAGATAATTATTCAATTTAAAAATTAAAAAAAAACATTTTGCACACTGACTGTCAAATATTTCTCTATTTGCACACTGACTGTCAAATATATCAACCAATTTTCATACTTTTGTAAGCAACATCTCTTTTAATACTAGGGAGGAAAAGACCTCCGGTCACGAAAAAATCAGTGTCAGCGGCGATGACAACGTTAGTTTTTAAAATAGAGAATTTTAACACAAACGAAAGCATTTCTAAAATGCACTGATTAGATTTACATTCTGTCGTGAGACATTCCATATTGTTACAAAAAAATCTTTTAAAAACAATTGAAGTCATCCGATTGTAATGTAAATTGCTTTCTACATTTGTCGAATCGATATTCAATACTGTTTGCATTCAGATCATTCTGACTGTTATCGTTAATTTTTTTTTATAAAATAAGGTACAGTCATTGAGAGTTTTGGTGAGAAATATTTTATACTGTTAACCAATACACCGGTGACAGGTATAAGGAAATAGTGCTTTTACCTCCCACTTATCTCGGTTTTAAAATCTAAGATATGAACTCTGAATCTGCTTGTATTCCGATTACCCTAAATGTGACATCCTTTTTGTAAAACATGTTATAAAAGACACTAAATAGAAATAACCTATTCAACATACTGTATTCGGGAAAACAGAAGATTTCCTTCATTAAATAAAGCTTAAATAATGTAAATTTGTTTTTAAAATCTTACAACTACCTAAGCAAGTCAGCCAATTTTATGCATATGGCATATATTATAAATCGCAATTGGACACGACTAAAGAATCTGATAAAACCAGAATCTTCACTAGAAGTAATGTGACCTGCTGTAATAACACCAGAGAGTGTTATAGTGACAAGAGCTAATTACGCGTACTTCTGAAGGAATCCGGAAGATAAAACTACTGGTTTGGCACAGAAGGGATCTGACATATCTGAAAGATAAAAAACACTAAATATTAATTTATTTCTTTTGTAGACTTGATCGCTGGAAGAACCGTGTAAAAGTCGACACCCGATATAAAATGTACATGTTCTGTGATGCGAAAAGTATACATTTATTAGGAAACAGTATGTTTAACATTTTACATAATGCTACATTATGTTACAAAAATGTGAAGTGTATTCTGAGTACTTCCATACTGTTGTGGGAGATTTTGGATGGTTTTGAGAGAAACTGGTATCTTGAACTATACTCCAGAATAACAATAGCGCTGTAATAATGCCATCTATGTTCTATTTACCCGGTAGATTTATTGGAGAATTTACATCATGATAGGTATTAATTTTATTTTATATATTTGTTTTATAATTGATACAGCATTTCTGTAATTGTTGAAACCTAAAAAGGATAAAAAGTAATTTGTATGTCTTAAATACTGCTATTTTTGACATGTTAGATGATTATAATATCAAATTATAGAATCTTGATGAAACTATTAACAATCAGTAAGAGTAATTTCTCAACTTAAGGGGTAGTAGAGTATGCCTCATTAGAATTTGAAAATCGGCATTAAAACTAAATCATAAATGAATTAAAATTAAAACATAATTTAAAATTTAAACATAAAAGATAGTAAACTGTAAAAGCGAATTTAAACTTTTCATTTACAGGGATTTATTTGCATGGGAAGACTTATATTAAGTAAAGAATTAAATTAAGTATACCGCCTTTTTTATTTATTGCATCGTATGGAATTTCGAATATAACGTTCTATGAATTCCATACACATTTTAAAATGAGAACCTGAAATTTGAAATTTTTTGCAGTATGATCTGAACAGATTTAACTTAATATTTAAAATTTATAGTTATTGATTTAATTTAGTAATATTGTATATTTTCAAGAAAAATATTATTTCCTACAACTACTTTTATATGTATTAAAAAAGTATTTTTTAAATTTAAATTTTGAAAATTTAGAAACATCATTTTTATATTTAAATTAAGAAATATCATTTAACGCGTGTATGAATGATTTCCTAGCTTTCGTAGAAAGTTGGCTTAAATAGACATTGCAATAGTTAATTTTTAAATTAATGACTTAATTAATTGACTGTATAATACGTATTAAAACAGCTATAAATTTTCTTTCTTTTAATAACAAAAGTTTGTTGTCAGTTAAAAACAACTTTTAAATAAATATCTTTATTCAGTGAAACGTAGCAAACAAAACTAATGCATAATTTTACTAACTGTGAACAGGATAACAATTTACCTAGAATGGAATGTAGATAGAATTAAACGTTTCCATACTATTTCTGTATGTTTTATTATATAACAATAGGAACAATTACGAAATCTAAATCAATTGTTAAGAAAATAATGCACATTTTTTTTATTATTTAGTTTTCTCTGCAATCAGGTTTCTTCACTCTTCACTAATTGAGTTTCTTCCGACCTTATAGTAACCCGGAAAAAAAGAAAGTACTCTTATTTTAACAAAACTCTCTTTATTTCGCTTTAGATGTGATCGATGAATATTATGGAAGTCTGAGAAACATTCTAGAGGTAAGTAAAACAGGATAAATAATAAATTGTTTATTCTATTTCTTCGAAAATAAAGTGATTGATTATAAGTATGTATAAATGTATTAACCTCCATACCTATATTGCATATGCTGTTATGATTTTTTTTTTATAAATCTTATCTGATATAACTGTCTACAAGCTGTTATTCCTAGAAAATTTATATATATATATATATATATATATATTAGAATCATATGTTAGAATTATATATATTAGAATTACTTATATAGAAGCAACTACCTCCCTTCCCCCAATATATATATATTTTTTTTGGAGGGGGGGAGGGAGGTAATTGCTTCCAACTAACTATATTCTAACATATGATTCTAACATATGACTCCCTTCCCCCAATATATATATATATTTTTTGGAGGGGGGGAGGGAGGTAATTGCTTCCATTTATAAAGTGATCCTTACTAGAAGTTTGAAGACTCGTTAATCCAAGTAGACTAAACCTTTAGAAGCGTATGTGCTTAAAACGTTCTGATTGTGAAAATGTTAAAAGTTTCAGCAATAGTGAAAGTTGAGTTAAAAAAAATCTTGTACGGTAATAGGTTTATTTTATGCCTTGTGAGCCTATTGTACTTGTTAAAGTGTTGTGCACTGAAATACTGTATGCTGCATTGAAGAAGAAAAATTCGTTGTTTTGTAACAAAGTAAAATTTCGTTAAATATAGATGCAATTAAGGGATAACTTGTCCACTTTGAATTAATTTAATGTTCAGGACGAAAAAACGGACAATACATTTTATTTTTTTCTTGCATAAAGCCAAGCTTGTCTACTGTGGGAACTGAAATATATAGTAGAAATGTTAATGAAAAACCGTGTGAATATTACATATTGGTAAAATGTTACTGTAGAAGCAATGGGTTCACTATTTATACCGTCTAATACTACATCTGCAAGTTGTAAAAAAATTAAGCTCAGATCTACATGAAAAAATATACATCAGCTGTCAAAAACGAGACATCTCATTTAAATATACAGCAAGTTGTAAGTTCACGTTCAAAAACATTATCTATTTATTGTTATTTATATTTTAAGGTTTCTTTAAATTTATGAGATAATTTAAATGTGTACAAAATATTAGTATTCAATTTATTTAATCCTTTATAGATTGTTTATAAAATATAAAAAACGCATAAGATTGCAATAGTCTCAGATTAAAACTCTGAACATTATTGTCATATCAGTAGCAAAAAACTAAACGCTTATGTACAATATTTACAATTTGTGTAAACCATTTAATACAAGACACTGCTGCGCAGAGTTTTTTAGAATTCCTGTAATAGCTGTACGTCAAGAAATATTGCGCGGATTTTCAGCATACTTCACATTTATTTAAAACTTGACATGAGTTGATGCTGTTAACATTTTGGTGTAAATAGCTCAATGAGTAACTCTATTATGCTGCTTTTTGTGATTTCTTCTTCTCTTTTTCAAGAATTAATGTACGGATTTTCAATCAAACTTCAGATTTCGATAATTATAGAGGTATGGACTAACTTCTATAATACGTTGAACCCGATTATCATGTAGTAGTATTTTCGAACAGTTCTATAAATTGATTTTGATGGGAATTGGATTGTTAGTTAAATATCTTGACAAGAAGGAATTTGAATATTCTTCTAAATTAAATACTGACAAAGTATTGATTGAAAATTCTACAATCATGTAAAACTGTTTAGAAAAGATTAGACTTTTAAAAAGCTCTAGATGGCGGATATTGTTGATTCTTACACTGCTGATCTGATAATGTTTAGGCAGGGTTTTAGTATATTGCACACCATTTTGTGTTGTTTAGTTATTGAAATATGAAGGAAAGTTCTGTAATCAGATAAATCCAAATATGGAAATAAGACTTTTTAAAAAGTTTTACAGGATGAATTTACTTGTTTGTCTCTGTTGTTAGTAAAATATTTTTTTTCAGATATGATTTTAATAAACTGCATACTTTAAAATTATTCTTTATTAAATTCTACTAAAATTATTGAACCCTATTAGCTGAAATTATTACTACATATTAGAATATATAACAACATAATGGCGTTCTCTTCGTTTTTGGCAATCAGATGCCATTTCACATGAAAGTCCACATTGTTAAAAAATACAAGGTTAAACTCACTTATTGAAATCACTCATTCAATAATCACTCATTTGATTCAAGGTTCATTTGGAGAAATTGACCAGCGAAGCTGTCTAATTAAATATAAATAAAAATAATGTATATTTATAAATGTGTGTGTGTCTGCGTGTGCTTTCTTATCATCAGTTTTTGATGCGATAACTTTATTATGCAATACATGGTATAAAGATTATAGTAGTAAAATTGCACATTCAAATTTGAATAAAAATTTCAAAAACTCTTTATTGAATTGTTCATATGAAATGTTGTAAACAGTCGTAAAACCTATTAAATTGACAATTGTCCCTCAAAATCTGATTTTCCAAAATTTATAAAAATATGATATTGATATTTTTGAAGATTTCATTTAAAATATGTGACATTTTTGCATTGTTTTCTAAAATAAATTTCTCTTATTATATATATATATATATATTTCAGGATTCCGATTTGGAAATGCGTTCTTTGGATGAAGTGTTCCACTAGGTATCGTTTCAGTCAAATCTATAGATATTTATTTTATTACTATCTTAAGATAAGTTATTGTTCTGAAAGGAAAAGTAGCAAATGGAATGAAAATGTATAAACTACAGATTTTTATCAAGATAAATTTCATAAAAAAACATTGTCAATAGTAAGAACTAGTATGTACTTTAAATAAATGTTAAAGTCATTTGCAGTAGTATTTTGTGTATATACAAAGTATATAAAGAATATTTTGTATGCAATTAAAGTCACCAAAGTAATTTTTTGTTGAAAAAAATATAAAGTGTCCTACGTTATGTTACTGATACTATAGATAAAGACTCTTCTAAAAAAGATTCTGTGCAATCACAAACATTATGTAAATCCTCTCAAATTATCTCATATATCTGGAAATTTGTTAAGCTCCACTTACAGTGATTTGCCAAATTATTAGGAACAGTCATGAAATATAGGTTTTTTTGTACAGGATACAGTTTGAAAACAAACACTCTTTTAAAATTTAAAAAGCTTTATTGTTATAGTTTAAGTAATAGTCTATGAAAATAAAACAAGAAAAATATAATACTGTCAAATTACCAATGTTAATTGAAGAATATTAATATTTAGTGACACTTAATTTGGCTTCGAGGAGTGCTTCGATGCGTTGTCGGTATAAATTATATACAATTTCTGCCACATTCTTTTATTTTATGATTGTGATGCCATACATTTATTACTTTTTGGATGAGATGCAGCTTGGTTGTAACCATACCTTTGGCGATTTTCGCCTTGGTGATCTTCCATAAGTTTCTATGGAATTCATGTCAGAAAAATTGCCAAGCCAAGGCAAAACTGTGATATTATGGTATGCTAAAAACTTCGTAACGTTTCTAGCTGTTTGACAAGACGCTTGAAAATGCATAAACACGAAGTCTTCGCCACATGGGAACCATTCTTCAATTTGCGGCAGCAACCGAGTTTCATGAACTTGCCTGTACTAGTCTTGTCTCATGGTTCCCTGGACAATGTAGAAACTCCAACCTCTTTAGCGATTATGATAGACCACACCATTATTTTATCAGAGTGTTTACGACTCTCCACGATGCAGTCACGGCGATATTTTTTGCGTGGGTGTCACCTGACAAAGCTGTTTTTATCGGCTAAAATCTCGAGGTTTGACTCATCTGAGAAACACACCTGAAAAATATTAAATATAGTATTAATAATTTAGAAGTAAATGATTTTAAATGACATAAATAATAATTATCTTAACAATCGACCTTACTCCAGTCTTCAGTTGTCTTCTGGCGACGTTCACGAGACCAGGTAAGGTATATATATAATTCTTATATAATTATATATAATTATATAAGAATATAATTCTTATATTATATAATTCTTAACTTTTCTGAAATAAGTCAAAGAATTTTGTTTAAATTAAAGAAAAGTGCTTCCACTATTGCGTGTGTAAAAGACTCAGATTTTCTCCCGTTATTAAAATATTAATAGAAAGCAAACAAATCTTTTACCATACTACCAAAAAGGATGACTGTCCCTTATAATTCTGCAACCCACTGTATATTACATTAAGAGCCCACAATACTCACAGAAAAAATACACAAAAAGACCCCGATGATCATGTAAAGTCTATAGGAGCGTTCTTTTCGAATATCTCGCTCAAATTTTAATATTTTTGCATGATTTTTTTGCACAAGATAGCTGAGGGCAATCCACAACCGGGCTAGTTTTTACTTTTTCAATTTTTATTTCAGATTTTCTTTAAAAAATTACTTTAACTTTCGAAACCGGTTTAAACCGGTTCTGAAACTGAAACTATCGTAATATAAAAAATATATAACCAAAATCGAAAAAGTAAAAACTAGCCCGGTTGTGGATTGCCCTCAGCTATCTTGTGCAAAAAAATCATGCAAAAATATTAAAATTTGAGCGAGATATTAGAAAAGAACGCTGCCATAGACTTTACATGATCATCCGGGTCTTTTTGTGTACTTTTTCTGTGACTATTGTGGACTCTTAAGTGTGTAAGGAAGCTTTCTTTTACTTCACATTTATTTAAAATTTTAACAGAATTATTATGTAAAATATATCAGAAAATAAATTTACCGCATATCGTATTAATGACTCATTATCCTTAAATGAAAAAAAATAAAGCAAAATAAAACACAATGAATACGTATTTTTTTATGCCAAAGGGCTTAACAATACCTAATTAAGATATTAATAATACACAGTAGGTTCGGCATCTGGAAAAATTATTATTTTTATTTTCTAATGCCATTTTCAGATTATATGTATGTGTTGAAATGAGAAAAATTTAAAACATAACATTTCAATAAATATCAGAACACATTTTATAGATGTAAAATGATTTTTAATTTCTTAGAGATAACATTCAGAAAAGAACTTTTGTTACATTTTGTAAAGTTTAATAACGTATTGAAAATTTTATGAATACGTGGTTAACTATTTAACTCAATTTAAAAGATTGGTGCATCAAAGTTATAGGCTCAGTAAAAAAAAAAAAAAAAAAAAAAAAAAAAAAAAAAAAAATAATAATAATAATAATAATTTAATTTAATTTATACCCTAGTTAATTATTTTTGTTAAAAAAAATAACAGAAACTTGGAGAAAATGATCTTTTTAAACAATCAAACAATAAGACTTTTTTATATAGCATTGTGAAATAGACTATATACACTATGTTTACTATAGTAAAAAAGGCATCTTGCCATCTTTTGAAATACTTGTAAGTAAAGTAACTTAATACTTCACATAAAAAAGAGTTAACCCAGGTCAAAATTCATGCTTGTACCAGCAACAAAAATATGCTAGTTATTGCCATGTACTGCTATGTCTGCTAGATTTTTATGCTATTAAATGCTACCTAGCATGACATGCTATATCGCTAGCTTGCACAACAAAATCATGGCAAGCTACATGCAAGCATTTCATGCTAATTTCCAGGAATGTGGGCCAATACACACCATGAACTGCTGGAAAGTCTGCTGGAACCAGCAAATACATATTACTAGTTTATGCTAGTTTATGCTAGTTTACTTGTTGGGTTATAGCACTTGGTGCTTGTCTAGCAAACAAATACCAGCACGAATTTCAACCTGGGAATTTATAAATCATTAAAATATATTACAGATATAAAATTGAAAAATATATCATATAAATTTTATATACACAATATTTATATTTCGATATAATATGCATAAGAATATATACCGGGTGATCCAATATACCGGGTTGTAAGACGAACTTTAAAAATGAATAATTCGAAAACGAATCAAGATACAAAGATACGGTTTGCACCAGACAGATGGAGAAGAAACCGGGTTTTGTGTAACAACGAAAAAAAAAATAGTTTTGTTGGCGACCAACAAATGCTACAGTGTTTTATTGCATCAAATGATGATTTACAAATGAAATAAAAATGTTGACAACTTACAAGTCAACTTAATTATAATTAATTGGTACAACAGTAATTATTCAACGTGTTGTCCATCATTCATAAGTGCAGCTGTGAGACTAAGCACAATACCATTCACAGCATTTAGTAGCATTATGCAAACATATTTTGGCGGATGGCATCTTTCAGTGCTGCTGGTGATGCCGTTGGTCGCAAATAGAACTATAGTTTTTCGTTGCCACACAAAACCCTCTTTCTTCTCCATCCGTTTGATGCAAACCGCATCTATATACCTTGACGCGTTTTGGAATTATTCATTTTTAAAGTTCGTCCTGACATTTGGATCACCCGGTACTTTAGACAGAAAGAGGGAAAATCCAAATTGCATATTATTTGTGCTTAGATATTAAAAAATGCCATGTTTTTTATCGTTTCGTCAAACTGAAAGTTGCCTTTTTAATCTCATCGTAAGATGCTACATCTATAAAGTACATGTTCCATGTACCATAGTACATGTATGGGAAGTCATATACCCAAGATTTCCCGTAGAAGTAGCTGCAAAAAACCCTTTTGCACAGAAGCCACATGAAAACGAACGCTATCATGCAACCAAGACTGTTACGTGACAATTTGTCTATTCTGCTTGCCCAACTATGACCTTTTTTGTATTCTTGCATACGTGTCAAATTTTATGCTAAAGTTTTTGATTTGAGATAGGGGCACGGACTAAAATTAAAACAACTATGAAAAAATAATCCGTTAAACATCGATTATAAAACACTTTCTAAAAATTCCTAAAATCTTTAACAAAACTTCGTTATTTAGGATAATAAAATATTATTGTGCATTGCCAAAAAGTGCAAAGTGTTCGAATATGAGCCACCTTTTGTTGTTGTTTATTCTTAATATTATTATTTTCAAATGCACTTTTTTAACAAAAAAATACTAGTTGTCGATCTTTATCCTCCCTATAAAATTCTGGAGTCAAGTTTGTTTAAAAATTAATATAGTCTTAGAAAAAAAAGAAAATTTGTGCGGTGTGTTATTTGTAAATTTCAGCGAAAAGTCTGCTTAATGTGGTATATACTGGGTCCCTCACATGGACCTTAGTGCCATATATGCATTCAGCTCAAACTTCCGAGTCAAAGAAATTCAAGATTTCCGGGTATTAAAATAAAACGATTATTTTCTAGATATATTTACGTGTTCTCTTTGGAATATTATATGTTTTAGATGCCTTTAAGTAGCCCATTTTCTTTTCTTTGATAGCAATCATAGCTTCCGTCATCATAGTCAGCAATGATAGTCATGGCCATCGTATCGCAAGCTGTTCTTTTTTTGCGATGTTTTATGTCGGTTTGCCATCTATGAGTCAAACTAACTTACTGACTACTAACTCTGCTCCACTTCCATATATATGGAAGCGTGATAATGATCAAGGATATTCCATGATTTTCTGTTGCTAGAGTTTTCTTAAATCTGCTTGAATATCGTGAAACAGCATTTAATGCATCTCCATGCTTATAAAAAGGGTTACCATGGGGGGGGGGGGGGCTTTTTGACAGAAATCCTCATATATCGCCAAATTTCGCGACAAAAATTAGTCATCAAAAGTTAGTCTAACTTGACGCTATCCCTAATAGTTCACTAAACTCCAACAGACTTCCATTGTATTCGAATCGGATTAGTTTATAAAGGGAGCGTAACTATACTGTTTATAATTCTTTTGAGCGCAGATACCAATTATTTACAAATTCCGGAACAATACCTAAAAAAAAGATAATACACGAAAAAAAGGAAGTCTAAATATGGCACAGTACCCATATTTCGGAATCCTTGGTAGTGACATTTTAGGAACTCCACATGAATTGTTAATATTAGTAAATTACAAGTAGAAAATTAATTTTATCTGAAAACAATAATTAGCAAACATCAATATAAGTACACTGAAATTTCAGGTATATTCAAACATTTTAAAATAACTTACCCTGTTTGAAAAATTTACTCTTGAAAATGTAGGCTTAAAACAATTCAACACTTGGAAACACAACTAGTGAAGTATGAATACTAAAATGAATAGAATGAATGCAAACGTACTTCACACTTTTGAGTAAACTTGAAAAGCTATTGTTTAATAACTTCTCCCTAAAGATCGATTTCTCCTACACAAGATGTAAGACAATGCTATATTAAGGCACTATGTCTTATTTGGGCACTTTACCCTATGTATTTCAATACTTTTGAATAATCCTCTATATACTCTGCAGGTTGATATATATATATATTATATAATCATAAAATTTAATTTAACAAGAAAGCGTATAACATGTTAAAATTTCTTTTCTAGCAATTGATACTAATAGATGGAAACGTATTTAAATACTTTTATTCAGCCCTATAATGTAACTAATACCTTAATTAAATACCAGTTATAACATAAAATTTAACTCAAACTGAAACACTTTTAAAAATACTGAAAACAGATTTCCAGATATTAACATCCTTAGACGGCTATTTATTAATTTTTTTTACATGGTCCTGTATATTAGTTTATCTGTATTCTACAAATATTCAGTTTACATTTTTTAATAAACTGAAAGCAGTTCAGTGTAAAAATGTTTAGCTTTCAAAACCTGAGATATGATAATTAAAAATGCATTTTATGTCATTTTTACTAATATACAGTACATTGGATAAAATATATTACTTGGAACCTATTGTGGGTCCCTGTAAATACTATGTACTTCGTATTATGTATGAAGTAACTTATATTAAGCCTCAGCGATGTACATCAGTTTCATTCTACATGATTAATACAATTAAAATACACCGCAAACAATTCTTCCCAATACCATTATGCAATGGAATTCTTTAGTGTGACCCTGTAAATGAATAATAATTATTCTTTATTTCACATATTCCTCAGAATTCATATTTTAGGAAATTTTTAAGTATATTTCAATTTTATTATGTTTGAAAGAACTTATTAAATTCCTTTGAAACGATTTTTTCCCATTGTAATGTAACGGAACCCATAATGTAACGGAATACTTTTGACTGTCTCTGTAAATAAATTTCATGTAAATAAATAACATGCAAATAAATAACAATAAATAACAAGACTCTGTAAATAAATGTCATGCTAGAATCAACATTCAAAAGGTTCGTTCTCGGGTGATGTCAATAAGTTCCAAAAATGTCAAGACAATCTAAGCATATTTACGAGAGCTAGAGTACGGGGAGACTTCCAGACAAACAGAAGCCATAATCTGTTTTCAACTTTGTTGGAAAGTGTTAAAAAAAATCACCTGTGGCAACCCTCTGAATACAAATACCTAATTTGGGCACCATAGAGATGATTTTTGACTGTTGATCCCAGGTACATTCGGAAATTATTCATAACACTTAGAAAATTTGGAGGCATGATGTTAGCCACACCTTCACCCCTGTCAAGTACCGTGCTTTCATGCTGGCTAACAGCCAAAAACTACCTTCTACTGATATCGGATATGTTAGTCACACTCTCTGAACGTGCCATTTTTTGGCTCATGCATTAATATACCTCTGTCACTCTGATAGCGTACACATTGAATACAAAGCGTTTCAACACAGTTAAATCAGTCACAACTTGTTCTAGTTGATAAAGAAATAAATCTTTGTTCATAAAAAAATAAATCTAAAGATTATAATATTGATACTACACTTATAGATTCTTCCAGGAAAAAAAATCAAATGATATCACAAGCGTTATGTAAATCATCTCATATAATCCTTTATGGTTTCAAATTTCCTAAATTCAACTTATATTGCCTAAAATATGAAAATAATCTGCAATATTATTGGATTGTCTGCAATATTACTTAAACTTACAATAGAAATAATTTTACAATATGTCACGATAAAAATAAAAAATAGATTTTATATGTAACAAGTATAGAAAATATAATTTTTATGTAAAATAAAGTATAAAGTATACGTTTTTTTTACACCAAAAGGTCTCATCAATTTATGATTAATGATGAATTAAATAATGCGCAGCAGATTCAGAATAATGAAAAATTAGTATTTTTATTGTTTACTAGATTATGCATATGTATCATGATTCGTAAAAAAAGAAAAAAGAACTATGTCACAACAACGAAAAAAAAAACACTATTTCATAGATGTTAAAAAGATAATTTCATTCTTCGGAAGTAAAATACATAAAAAATTTTTATTTTGAAATTGCAATAAAATAAATCAATATTTTTTGTAGATATGATAAACTATTTTAACTGAATTTAAAAGAACGTTGCTTCAAAATTATGGATTAATAAAAACACGTAACTACTTTTTTTATTTATTCCCTAGTTGATCTTAAAATTGATTTTCTTTATTGTTCAATGCTTTTTTGCGTTAAAACATTTAATGGGAAAATTGAGAAGATCTTCTGTTTCAACGATCAAAAACAGGACTTTTTAATTTTTATTGCAAAGCGAATAAGAATAACTATCATAATAGAGCCATTTAAAAATATATCTGTTTGTGATGCTGTTTAATAATTCGCATAAAATCAATTAAATAATATAACATATTCAAAGCTCCAAAATACCTATAAGATAAATTTGGCTATGATCTACATACATACTGAATGATTCATTGGCCTACCAATACTTTTATCGAATAAACTCAATGTGCCCCAGGGATACAAATGACCCACATTGATACAAATGACTTTTTTATTTTTTTAAATTGCATGCAAAAATATTATATAAAATAACGATTGTACATTTTTATAACAAACTACACAAGTTTTGCTAACACCACATGGAAAAAAAAACTTGAAATTTCTACTTTCTGGACACCAAAAAAATTCTTAGAAAAAAACTGTATCAATGTGTCCCAGCTCCCCCTATATGTAAAAAAGTAACAATTTGGAAATGGGCGAATGACAGTCTCTGTACATACCGTAAAACTCCTAGAGGGGTTAACCATCGGGGGGGAGAGGAGGGTCTCGATTCTGTCGCAAAAAATTTACATTTTTTTTCGCCAAATTTACAATATATCGCCTAATTTATATTGATATATATGTGATAACCATATATTTGCAATATACTGTTCTGGCACCAAAAAATACTCGCCAAAAGTTAATCCAACTTGACGCTATTTCCGATATTTTGCCAATTTTTCATAGACTCCCATTGTAACCCAACAAGTTCCAATTTAAAAAAATATTTAAATGCATGTTTAAGTTTCTTTTTCTTCAATTGCAATGTATTTTATAAAGATTTTGCAAACGATTATTTTCACATTATACTATGCCTATGCATGATGGTTAAATATTACGGTGGATTCCAACAACGTCCAGTTTTATTTAATTTTTATTTCTTTGACAGACATAATAAAACTAGAAGCGAGCAATATTTCACTCCAGATGAAAGAAAAAAACAGTAAACACGAATTTATATACTGAGCTTTTTAACTTAGTTATTTTAATTTTTGCTTTTTTCTATCTTTAAAAAAAAAGTATTGGAGTTGTGAAATTTTTTTAATTCCGTTTTTTCGGATTTACACATTTTAGAGGTGAGATATTCCAAAAAACATGTTTTTACAAAATGTCTATCTGTGAGTCTGACACTGTCTGTATGTGACATAAATTTTGTGGGCGTTCTATTTCAAGCACTAATGCACAGAATTTAATTCAAAATTATATTCAGATATTCACTGTTATAAGTTCATGCTGATTAATTTTTGATGTAAATCGCTCAACAGGTGCCACTTCTATCTGCATTTTTACGGCTTATAAAACAGCTATATATCAATAACTAATGCAAGGATTTCAATGAATTTCAGATTTAGTTAGACATTAACTTGAATGGTGTTGTTTACAGTTTGGTATAAATCGCTCAAGAAATGTCACTGCTATGCTACATTTTTCACGATTTTCGCAATAGATCTATCTTAAGAAATAATGCACGGAATTTAATAAACATCTATAATTAGATAATCCCTGATACAGATTGATGATTATAAACTGTTTCTGTAAATCGCTCAACAGGTGACATTGTATTTTTTTAACTGTATATCAACTACTAATGCACGAATTTCCATGACACTTCAGATCCATTTAGTTCTTGAGATAAATTAATTTTATTTACACTTTGTTGTAAACCGCCCTACAGGTGGTATTGCTATGCTGTATTTTCACGATTTGCGAAGTGGCTCTACCTCAAGAATTAATGCACGGATTTTCATTAAACTTCACCTTGAGTAAATCGGAGGTATGATTTAGTTCTGTTTGTGTGTTGGTGTTAATCGCCCAATTTTTGGTGCTGATAAAATCAGATTTTCCCAATTTTTGCAACAGCTCTAACTCAAATTCTAATGCTCGAAAATTGTCATTAAACTTCAGTTTCATGTTTAGTTAGATAAATTTTATTGTCCTTTATGGTTTGGTATAAATCTCCTAATGTTGCATATTTCCGATATTCGTAATATTTTTGCAATATATAGAACTTAATTTTGGCAGTGGGGTAGTGACTTTTGAAGTATTAACATGAGATTGAAGAAAAATTTTGGATTACCGAATCCAACTAGTTTTTTAGCAGTTTATATATTTAAATCTATTTTAAAATTTACGGAAATAATAATAATTCTTTATTAATTAACAATTATTTTTCATTTATAATTTTGTTAAATCAAACTGGTCATTAATAATACATTTATATCATATATATAATACATTTTCAAAGTACGACATGATAACGTTTAAAAGTTCCATATGAAAAACATATCAGTTGCGATTTTTCCATTATGTATACTTGTTATAGAGAAAAATGCAGGCTAGTATAATTTTTGAATACGTTTATTGTCCTACAAGATGTTCAGATTTTTTTTCTGCTTTAACCCTTTGAGGGGCAAGCAATTGCGTTCGAGTAATTCTGAACTCCCACCGGAAATTTGTTATAAAGTTATATCAAAAAGAGGAAAAACAATTTCACGACTGTTTTCCACCAAAGTTAGAAAAGTGAAATTTAATAACATTTTTCTGGTGTAAATCTTCATCAGTCGTAGGTGGTATATAATATATACCACCGCCCCTCAAGGGGTTAATCCCTTAGTAGGGTAAATATAAAAACCTCATCATAAATAAGTTACACAGTTAGTATCGGCAACCTGGTATTTTGCTGTAACCGCCAGAATATGCAAGCACCAGCCTTCGATTTATCTCCTGATAGCACTGTAAATGTTGGGAAATTCTTGCAAGAACATTCTGCAGGAGCCACATGTGCCATTACCTGGTGTCCCGAAAATGATTCATACATTTTAAAATTCAGTAACTTACAAGCGGTGACTGAGAAAAAAAATCTTGCAGGAGGGTTATATATGATGTCAGGAGTTTGATTTTTTTAAATTTGATTTTTAATTTCCATTTCAATTTAAAACAATAGATAGTGCTTAGAGCAATATGTGTTCAGTCCAGACCTGAAGTTTGGTACTTGGGTATCCATCCAATACATTTTAATCTCATTTTTTTGCATTGTGGGAAAGAAAAGCCAAAAAAATTGAGCCTGAATTTTTTCTTGAAGCGCCATCTACTATATATATTTAAAACTGAGAATCGCAGCGTAAAATCTTCCGATATCTTACATAACACTCGTGCAAGATTTAGAAAGAAAAATATGTCACCGTTTGCAACTTATTGAACTTTCGAATCCATCAATCATTCTTGGTATTGCTGTGCCGGAATGTGCTGTGCGTTCAAGGCTAACGTAGTTTATTATTCAATTGTATACCGTTGATATCGGTGTTTTTGTTTAGGTGATAATTTGGTGTCAACTTTAGGTTCATGGGAAATCAAGTGCAGACGATGAAGAACGGCAATGTAGATGTTATAAAATTTTAGATGCAGAGAGAGCCTACATTACTGTACACTCTTATGTTGTTAAAATAAAAAGTTTACCTTTTTTTACACTGAGTTTTGCTAGGCTTCCTTATCAACACAATATTCTCAATACTTATATTTTAGGGTTTTTTTACATCTTACGTCAAATTACTCCAAATATTTTTTCTTGACATTTTATTTGCAATAATCTGTTTCAAGCATTTTTTTAATTTATTTATAGTACCCAAATTTAATCAATGAACATCTTTCCACAAATATGCATTGGATTTTATTGAACAACAACGAAAAAGATATACATATTATGTATATATATTAAGTAATTAACAAGTCGATAAGGATATTTAATTTTTCATCGTGTTTAGGGTTAATGCTTGATTTATCTATGCAAAGATAAACTGAATAAATAAAAGACACAATTCAGAATTTCTCGCATCAGTGAATAAAACATATTTTCTCATAATAATAACCGTACTTCACTCAAAATCACATAAGCCATTTTTCTGTGATACAATTAATAATACTTTCATTATTTTGCGATTACTTTTATAGGGTTATTTATATGATACACACATTTTTAAAGGAAATAGTTCTATATATTTTCCTATGAATTATAATATCAGTATGCATATGTTAATGTATGTTACATTTCTCACAAAACTCTAAAGTATAACTAGTAATCTACAGATAGGGAGCCTCAACGTCAGCTTTTCAAGTAACTGCTTTTTAAAATACTTTGCATATTATTTAAATTTAAACAAACAGCAATTGAAAGTTTTCAAACAACGCGAATATAAATAAGAATAAAAAAGTCGGAAATGGCACTTCAAGCCTATTAAATGAGGTGCATTCTTACTATAACTTCATTTAATTGTTATTATTTCAACCACTAGTTACATTTTTAATCTTTTTTATAAAATTTTGGTAAATGGGTTTTCATACAGAGTTAGTTCCATACAGAGTTAGATTTGCTTCAATTTTTGGATATGTGTTCATACTAAGAAGACGCTTCCCTATATAATTTGTGGAAACTTTGTTACGTGTACAAGGGAGAACGGGTGATTACCGTATCTTTAAATTAGATAAATGAGACTTTAAGAAGTATTATCTGATTTGCTTTATATTTTTGATATACGTTCCTTTTGATGAGGAGAATCCGTGAATAATCTGGGGGAGGGGTTAATTGTTAACTTTAAAGGATAGAACGGAGGATATTCTTTCTTAAATTAAATAAATGGGTTTGTACGCAGAGATTTGCTTGGATTATGGATATAGGCATAGTATGATAAGACGTATCCCTTATTATTTTAGGTGTTCAGGGCTTAAGTATAAAGTAGAGAAATGATGCAGCGAATCCCTTCTTAATTTTTCTTTCGAGATGAATTACTCCTTAAAAACATATAGCTATAATGTACAATTAATGTAAATAGCCTAAAATCACAATGCTATCAATTTTACTAGGCAATATTATTTTTATTGGCTGAGTTATGTAACATGATATTCTTATTATAATTTATAGTTATTGCATTACTTTTTTTTATATAAAAGCACAAAATTATTTTAATTTTAATTATCTCACTATTTATGTTTAAATTTGAAAATATCGAAGACTATCAAATAGAAAGTATAGCCGCATCGGAATAAATAAATTTATTTAAATTCAAAATTTATGCATTTTTTCTTCCGATTTTTGAAACACTTATAGGAGAAAATAAATTATTTTACTCACACAGATTCATGGGTACAGTGTACCGTATGCAGAAAGTAATTTATATGGAAATATCTAAAAATGGAATAAGTAATAACTTCATTAAAATAATGCTGCAAGCTTTATTTAAGTTTGTTTGAATAATGGATTTTTTAAAGATTTATCTCTAAATCGTATGTATTATTTACGAAAAAAGATATTTTTATAATTGTTGTAATTTATTTAATGAAAAAAAAATCTTTAAGAAAAAGAATTCCCTCCCCCCCCCAAAAAAAAGCTAAAATTATTCGTTTTAATGTACACTAAGTTTAATTATTTCAGTGCACATTAATGCATATTTAATTTTTTTAATGTGAATTGTTTATTTTTTTAATAAGTTGCATATTAATTTTTCAATAAGTATTAATAATGATTCGTACAAAATAAATAGAAATTGAAAATTTTAGGAGCAGGCATTTAACTGCATTTAAGCTGTATCAAGGGATAAAATATTTCGACAAATTTGCTATCGGCGCTACTTTTATACCGTGTGATCCGTGTTATGGTGTCAGATGATTATTCTTCCAAAAGAAATCAATTCAAAAGTATAATTTTAATGTGAGACGTAATTTTCCCCTCAGATTTGTTTCACGTGTAGTAAAGTAATTGTTTTGAAGTTTTTTTTCAGTTTCAGATTTAGATGTAAATACGTAATTCAATGGCCAAATTTCTTAGCTTATAACCCACCCATTACAAAAACTGGCTGAATAACTTGCTTTTATTTGTAAACCATGCACCCATGATGAGTGCTTTCATATAAAAGTTTTCCTTTGTATATTTGTTCATCTGCTTTTCATAATTTTGATAATGTACTTTCTATAACTCTTCAAACGTCAACTGTTTTTTAATAGGAATTCTTTTTTCATGTTCATTTTACTACAGATACTATAATACTAGTTTCACTGAATTTTTCTTTTGGTAAAATCTGAGTTACTTTGGATTTATATATAAAAGTATATATATATATATATATATATATATATATATATATATATATATATATATACATTTTTGCTTGTTGTTTCTTATAAAAGAAAATAAAAAGAAAGTGCCCTAAATGAGGAATGAAGAAACACGTTTGCAAATATCCTCTGAAATCTTTTTGAATCTATGTAAAATATTTATACATTTTCTCTTTCTAGCAAACAGCTTTTGTGATATTCTACAGAGAGTCTTAAAATCACAACATATTCTTTCTAACACTTTTTACTATTTGCATTTTGTTGAAAATGTGGAATACGTTATTCTAAGCCGAATTTGTTCTCAGATTCAAATTGTGTCCTTTTTCACCACTTTTTGTAGTTAGGATAGTATTTACTTCTCTGAATGCTTGGAATTTGAAAGATTTTATTTATTTATTTATTTATTTTTACTTTTGCCTTCATGGCTTTTCAAAATAATTTCAAAACTTTCAGGTATTGAAAAGGACGAAATATTTTACAGTTAAATTAAATATAAATAGATAAGTAACAGGATTATATTTGTAATACAGAGAATATTTAAATAATTGTTTTACAGAATTATTGTAGAAACGTCATTTACAAATTAAATAATTATAATATTAGAATTTATTTTATAAAATACAGGAAAAAAGAAAGCATAAGCTTTCGTAATAAAAAACACGATGATTGCCAGTGTAAATTTTATTTATTCATTTAACCCCTCGAGCTCTGCTGGTAGAATTTTCTACCAAACAATTTTCTTTCCAAAATGTCACAATGACACCAGAAAATTTGATCAAATTTACCTCAAAAATGTTTAGTGCATATTTTCGTGTTTATGGTTAACCGTTTTTTTTCTTTGCAAGATACTGATGCCAATGTGATATTTAGAATTTTGAAGAAATTTATACCCCAGAGCTCAAAGGGTTAAATGCAATCTACTGGCGAATCCATTTAAAGTGTTGCAAAAGATTATCATAAAATCCATTATACAATCCGACAAAGCAGAATTTTTATCCATTACATATTTCTCATATTATACAATTCGACCAATCAAAAACCATCAGAATTGTATCTATTCCTTTTTTTCATGTATCATTACGAATGTACAGAACAACATCAATGTCTTACTATGATTCGAACCAACCTTTCTGTGTGGCAGTAGCTGCCGCTATTGATCACGCCACTGGGGCGACAAAAAAATTATAATAAATCGTTTTATAAAGTTCTGATTAAGAAAATGTAATACATATTTGTGTAATTAATTTTATCGCCAGATATTTCAGCATCTTCCCAATGCGTCTAAGTTTTTGTATAATTTTAAACTTATATAGGATATTAGATAATTTTACATGTGTCAAGGCAAAAAAATTTCTGTGAAAGTGCTCGATTAGTTTTGTGTTTAATTGTTACCTGTCAAACTGAATTGAATATATCTCTGATTTTATTTTTTATATTATTGGCGGTATTTCAGATTACTTTTACCGTATCAAAAATCTTGTATTTTTTAGATTCTCACATGACATCGATTAATACATTTTCCTACTATTTGTAAATTAAAAATGTGTATAAATGTGTATATCCGAAATATAAATGTACCTATCTTTATGCAATAAGTTAAGTAATCACTTATTTAACTTTCGAGCTGATATGTCGGGTATTGCTATGGTGAATAACCCGATTCTGAATTATTGAAAATCTACAGCAAACTGTCCAGTTATTGAGATTATTATGTAACAGTTACATGGCCATGTTATAAAAATGAATTTATAATTAAACTCTTACACTGTAACTCAATTATTTCCATGGCACTTCTATTTATAAATAACTTTATAAAAAACCATATCGCACTGGCAACTCAGAGCCAACTTTTCGTAAACACACGTCTACAACACAATATTTCAGAACAATAAACAAATAAATAAATAAAACTCTTCATTACGGATTCTGGACACTGCGATCTTAAATATTGTCGGAGCACAGCTCCATCTTCCCTGCAAGTATAACACTTTTGCAAACATGATATCGTCTAAAATATTGGTCGCATTTTCAAAAGAAAAAAAAACTGTATGTCGATAAGGCCAAAATTTCGACGGGTATAGAAAACCAAAAATATTCACCAATCCTATTATTCTCAAATGTCGGCTCAAAATTTGCCTTTAGTTGTAACAATGTGAATTGAAAATCTACGTATTCGAAATCCAAGAGATATATATTTTTTTTCATTTGTCCTGACTTTTCTTCTAAAGCAATTTAAATAAGTACATAAATGTAATATATGTATCACAACTTCTATTTTATCTTTTATCAATTTTTTTATTTGCAAAATGAATTTAAGGCATGATAATCATTAAATTTGCTTCACATTTAAAACTTTTATTGTTTCCGAAAATTAAAATTAAAAAGCTCTTTATAGGAGGTAAATTTTGAAGCATATTCGTCACTGTATGTTTATTTTCATTCACCAAATTTCTCGTACACTTACTTGTCTAATTTTTTAATTTATTTTTAACTGATAAAAAATATCTCATTGTTTAACTAGTTGGTGTGGAATAAAATATAATTTTGCTTGTTTAGTTGTCATATGATTCATTAATTCGCAATCTAAGGAATTGAAATTTCAATCTGAAACAGTCAGATTGCATAATGATTTAAATTATTGCAGATTACAATGATACTGAAAATTGGAACCTGGCTGCAATTTGAATTTAATTTTACGACGGTAATTTTTGTGCTCTCCGGAAATTATTTAAACACACTTGCGCAGTAGGTTGAAATTTCCTTAAGACTACAGTTTTCAATTTAATTTAACTAATCAAATACTCCACTGACAAATAGATCATTGAATTAGTCACTTTTATCCCGAGAATGTTTAAAAGAATTTCTGCCATATTTTCTTCAAGAACATTTTTAGTACAAATGAGATTTATTAAAAAAAATGTTAATTAAAATTTATAAAAATATAAATGTAATTCTTATATAAAAAATTTATATATATTTTTAAATATATATAAAAGTATATATATAAGTATATATATACTTCAAATATTTGTTTTTAAATTTACAAAGAAATTATGCATTTTTTTCCGCTGTACATTCTTCATATAAGTTGACATATACACTCTGTTACAATATATATATATATGCACTAAGAAAATATTGAGTTTGAAATTTGATATATAAATGTTTGCTTAGATGAAAAAAATAAACTGAAATTTAGAACAACAATAACAAAAATATATCTTGCTTATTTGCAGCCAAAACACTAACAATTTCAATAAATAATTAAACCTCATATGGCAACTACAAAAGTTGGTGAGAATTAGCTGATAATAGGTAAGGTAGAATGTCTATTATGCTACAGATGCCCCTCTGTGGTAGATTTTGTAATAAGTGCAGCGAAGTAGTTTAATTGTATTCCAAGACAGTTGAAGTTACTTTTCAAATATTCCAGAATTTTATATATTCATCAAGATATCTTGATTTGGAAGGTCAAGGTAAAACATTTTATTTTGTAGAAAATGTTGTAAGAGTCGTATTAGTGCACAGCCGAGCGTTATCTTGCTGATAAATAGTGCCTAGGCAATTTGATTACATAGACCTTAACACTGGTTGAAAAAAATGATCTACATAGCTGGGAGAAATCACATTATCTCGCAACAGGAGTAAAAGTGTTAATCTGATACAGCAGATGGCTCCTTGGAATATCACTCTAGGTTTCAAGGCAGTTTGCCACTCAATAAGAAATGCAAGTTTGGATAACTGACCTATCTGCTTAAAGACACAGTTAGTAGATACCAGAACTAAGATAAAAGCGTAATTCGTCACTAAATATAACATTTCCCCAAACAGAAACTTTACAGCTCCCTAGAGACCGACACAGTTTCAAAACAACAGCATTTATGTTGAAGTGTTAGATACCATTGTCTAAATGAATATCTAGAGCTGGGCGCAGAGATGCCCTGTCATCTTATGATTACATGTGTCGATATAATTGCTATCATATCCAATTGCAAATGACGTCGAATAGATGATAGTGACATTGTTGCTATAGGTTTGGCTGCTCCTCTTACTGCTCAATCGTCACATGCATTTCTGGCCCCGGGGCGTCCTGAGCCCCAGCACCGTCTGACCATGCAATCTGTGATCCACTATTGCGAACGCATTAATACAAGACTATCGTTTCAACCAAACTACAAACTGATACATCTATTGGACCAACCCGCATTTCAGAGATATAGGGTTTGTTCCCTTCAATGTCAAACAACTGTTGAAAGTATAATTCTTCTTAATAACGGCCGAATAAATCGAGAAATACATATGAGATTGAAAAACGTAAATATACATGTTAAATATTTTTAAATAAGCTACTCTGTGATACCAAATTTGGCCTTCGAAACCGACCCCCTGGGGGTCAGAGGGGGTCCAACTTTGAAATCTTAAATTATAACCCCCATTTTTTATTGCAGATTCGGATTCTACGGACAAAAATACGTAACTTTTGTATTTGATGTCTATTTCAAATCTTCATTTATCACTGTATAATCGAGCATATTAAATCGATACATATTCCCGCTTTTCCAACGGAATTTTCCCTAATCGAAACTGATTGGGCAGAATTTTTGACGTCAAATTCCTCGTCTTTTGTAGGAATAGCGTTTCCTGAAAATCACCCGTGGCGATTATTTCCATAGTGCTACACTGTTAAAAATTTGACCCATTTGCTGCAGCGTCACTCCACAGCTATTATAGAATATCTCTTTTGTGACCAATGAGAATGCTCCATAACACAGTAAAGTAATCGTTTTCTATAAAAGCGGTGGAGTGACGATGCAGCAAAAGGGTCAATTTTTTTACAGTGTACTTTACTGTGTTATGGAACATTCTCATTGGTCATGAAAGAGATATTCTATAAAAGCTGTGGAGTGACGCTACAGCAACTGGATCAAATTTTTAACTGTGTAGCACTACTGAAATAATCGCCACGGGTAATTTTCAGGAAACGCTATTATTGCAAAAGACGAGGAATTTGATGTCATAAATTCTCCCCAATTAGTTTCGATTAGGGAAAATCCCGTTGGAAAAGCTGAAATATGTATCGATTTAATATGCTCAATTACACCGTGATAAACGAGTATTCGAAATAAACATCAAATACAAAAGTTACGTATTTTTGTCCGTAGAATCCGAATCTGCAATAAAAAATGGGGGTTATAATTTAAGATTTCAAAGTTGGACCCCCTCTGACCCCCAGGGGGTCGGTTACGAAGGTCAAATTTGGTATCACTGAGTAGCTTATTTAAAAATATTTAATACGTATATTTACGTTTTTCAATCTCATATGTATTTCTCGAGTTATTCGACCGTTTCCAGACTTTTCGGACACCCTGTATATCAAGTATACAAAATATTAGTGCAGTTTTAATTATCCATGGATTCGAGTGTCTGCTGCGCAATTTAAATGCGTTTTGCACACACCCCATTAATGAATCGTCGTGAAATGTTAGTCATTTTCATAACTCATGAAATTACATCAGCAAGTAGTGCGCAGATAAAAATGACACTAATTTTGGTAGCCTCATTTTCCTGGAAGAAAAATATGGAATTTTATTAATTTGAAACAGCCACAATAAAATTTCATGTGAAATACGAAAGCTTGAAATTATAAATAAATTTTGACGGCAAATTTTTTGGTTTTAGAATTCGTATACGAGTTAATATTTTATTGCGTAACTACTCAAAATTGTTTCATTATATATTCTTGAATAATATTAATTACTAGAGAAACAACACTTGTGAAATCTTAATTAATGATAAAGTAGATTTTTTTTTTTTTTTTTTTTTTTTAGTTTTCAATGAAACGAATTCAACAAATGTTTTTAAATAATTTTACCTAAAGCCAAACTTGAAATTAACTTTTCGGTAAAAATGCAAAGAAACAAGAAAACAGCTAAGTGATTTCATTAAAAGGCGAAAAAGATATTCAAAAAGGAACGCCCCAAACATGGAAAAATTTAATAACAACAATGAATTTAAATCCCTTGAATATTTCCTGAGAAAAAGGTACATCAGATATAATTCGTTTTCAATAAAACATCGCAATGATTGTTGCCACCATAAAATAAATCATAATCATTAAAAAATCTATTTCTATAAATAAATAAAGCAAAGAAAACCATGCAATACCTTTTTGAAAATGTTTTCATAACTGATAAATTTATTTATAATTTTATTTATTTATTTATTTTCTAATTATACTTCTTTTCAGAAATAAAGAGAAGCAAAGAAGAAATTAATATCCTGCGAATGAATTTCGATACATAAACTCATAGTAATTTGAAAATAACATTAAATTTAAATGGTTTTTAGCTTACAGGCTATCGTAGCTTGAGAGCTTATGTGCCCACCCGTTCTGTATGTACGTTCGTACGTGCGTAACGCGATAACTCATGATAAAAGTATCCTATCCACTTGAAATTTTGTATACAGGTATAGTCTAATAAAGCGCTTCCCTGATTAGTTTTTGGAGTTCATTCGATAAGTATAAGAGGGGGAACGGGGGGCTCATGCCCCTCCATTTAATTCATATAAATGAGTTTTTCATTCAGAATTATCAGTTTTCGTTCAAAATTTAGGTATAAGACAATTCTAATGAGACGCCTCAGTGATTGGTATTAGGTGTTCATTGTATATCTGTAAACAGGGGGAACGGGGTTTCTAATGCCCCTCCCCTTAATTCATATAAATGGGTTTTACATGCAGAATAATCAGATTTCGTTGAAATCTCTGAATAGTTTTGGAAGTTTAATGGTTAAGTATAAAAGACATAGGTATAACTTCTTTTAAATTATATAAATGCGTTTTTATTAAGAATTACCCATTTTGCTATGAATTTTGGATATAGATATTTTATATTATAAAGCATGTCCTTGATTAGTTTAGGGGGTTCAATGATTAAGTATAAAGGGGGGAAAGGGAAGCTGTTTCCACTTTTTTGATTTTTTTTCGATCGGAAATAACCCTTGAAAGTAAAAGGCTGTAATGTGCAATTAGTATGTATAGCCTGTGAGCTCAATGCCATCAGTTTAACTGGGCAGTATTCTTTTTTTTATTAGTTATGGAAATCAGAAAACAATTACTCATTTGTGTGTTTTTTATGCAACCCATACAAATGAAATTTAATAGTTACTTAAATATCTTACGTCATGTTATCATTGAAATCTTCATTTCAAATAAAAGAATATGATGTACAAGATTCTAACGCCTTAAAACAAATCTAAAATTTTATATATATATATATTTAAATACAGTGCTTAGTATCTTATTCTATAAAATCACAGATGACAGAAAAAAAATCTCCATTGAAATGAAAATTTCAGGTATAAAATGTCTCAATCAAAAGGAACATTTTTACGTGTCATTTAAAACTAATAAAACTGTTTTCTAATTTTTGAGAGGTACGACTTTCTTTTATTACTTTAGAAAGTACGGATTTTTTAACAACTGAAATAATAAAGAATTTTATGTAAAAAAATACAATACTTTTCTGAAATATAGTTTTCTTCTTTTAAAACTTTCAATTGATAAAGTGATGTGATCACTTCTACTCTTTTTAATCTAACAATTTCCCGAGTTTATATATATAAAAAAAAAACTTTGAACAAAATTTTACCTTTTCAAAAGTTATAAATTTTTCAACGAAGCATATAGGTACATTTATTCCGATTCGTACAATTTCTCAAAATCTTACGAAAATAATTCTCATTAAACATATTTTGCTTTTTTTTAAATATTTATTTTTTTAATGAAGTTTTGCAATTCTTGTTTTAAAACATTACTTGCAGAAAACCGAACGACAGTTTTATACGAACAATGTAATTAGAATGCCTCCATGAATTATAAGATTAGATGTATAAAATCCACAAGAAACATACTTATGCACTTATAAAATATTCTATTTAATGTTAATTATTTTAAAGAAACAAAAACTGCTATGTTGAATTTGACAGTTTTCGGAGAAGTTTCATAGTTTAAAAGATAAATTAGATCTTGCAGTACATTTCATTACAATGATTACAAAATAAGCCATTTTCTTACTTCAAATGCTTTAAATTCAATCTTCTTAAATTGGATATAAAATTTTAATTATCTTCTGTTCTAAAGCCTTTTCAGCACGTATACAATTCTGTTAATAATTTAAAGATTTTTTTTTCATCCATTCATCAAGAGAGAATTGACATTTAAAAAAAATTCTAGAGCTGTAAGGTAAATTAATAAGTTTAAAAATATGTTTTCGCATAATTTTCTCACAAGCAAAAATATTGAACTAAAGTTTTCATATTTCAATATTAAATTAACAAAACGTCTGGCCGGTCACCTTTGGCCATATTGTGTTTAAAATAAAAATAAACACTTTTAATACTTTGGGGGATGTTGCGTCGATATATTTAAAGAAAGCAGTAGACTGTATAATCACTTTTCACATTGTTTAATAACACATTTCACAAATAAAATCCGCTGAGGGAACACAATGCACACATAGTCGAGAATTCACAAACTCAACTATAAAGTGAACATAATAGAACAATAACATCCCTGCGCAGAGGGAAAAACACATATTATCCCTACGCAGAGGGAAAATCACTGGGATAAAAGGCAGACGATTTTTTAATTAAACATACTCCCGGCCTTGAAAGCCGAAAGGGTTTCAAAAATTTACTCTAAAGGTAATTTACACAACTTAATTATTGGCCTTTTTAATTCACTATTTTCAATTTTCAGGGTAACTACACCAACCTTTTTATCAGATTCAGGATGAGTTTTGATCATTCTAGCTAATTTCCATTGTAAAGGGGAGAGACCTTCATTTTTTATTATAACTAAATCACCTATTTTAATATTAGGCTCTTCTTTAAACCATTTTACTCTCTGTTGTAGGGTCGAAAGGTACTCATTGCTCCATCTTTTCCAAAAGTGCTGTTGTATTTTCTGTACTAATTGCCACCTGGTCAATCTTGATGCAGGTACCTCTGAAATATCTACTTCTGGTACTGAAGTAATTGGAGCACCAATTAAAAAATGACCAGGGGTTAAGGCCTGTAAATCATCAGGATTTGAACTTAAAGGACAAAGGGGTCTAGAATTTAAACATGCTTCGATTTGAGCTAAAAGAGTTGAAAGTTCTTCAAATGTCAAAACTGAATTGCCAACGGTTCTTTTTAAATGAAATTTCATCGATTTAATACCAGCTTCCCAAAGTCCTCCAAAGTGAGGGGCTGAGGGTGGGTTGAAATGCCAATTTATTTCTTCCGAACTTAAGTATTTTGTCACTTCTTTATTATGCTGAGAAGAAGCCACAAATTTATACAATTCTTTCAACTCCTTGCTCACACCGACAAAATTTTTGGCACAATCACTTACAATTTCTTTTGGTTTTTCTCGTCTGGATATAAATCGCTTCAGATAAGCTAAAAAAGCCTGAGTAGATAAATCAGTCATTAATTCAATGTGAATTGCATGAGTAGAAAAACATATAAATAATGAAATATAACACTTAAAAAATTTTGAACCTCTACCTTTTTTTAATTTTACACAATATAGGTCCTGCATAGTCAATTCCTGTAATAAGGAACGGACGGGTAGGTTGCACTCTAATTGTAGGTAAATCAGCCATGATTTGTTTAGCTGTAGAAGCAGAAGCACGAGCACATATTACACAATTCCTTACGAACTTTCTTACAGCACTTCGTCCACTTAAAATCCAAAATTTCTGTCTGACAACACACAATAATAGCTGAGGGGCAGCATGAAAATGAGATAAGTGAAAATATCTGATAATCAACACTGTCACTGGGTGACTTTTTGGTAACAATATTGGATGAATTTGTTCTTGTGTGAGATTTGAATGACGAAGCCGTCCTCCAACTCTGAGTATTCCTTCTTTATCAAGGAATGGAGAAAGATTAATCAGTTTGCTATTGCGAGGTAAACACTTACCAGAAGTCATACATTTAATGTCATCAGGAAATGATGACTCTTGCACTTGTTTAATTATCACCTTTAAGGCAGTCTGAATTTCTATATGTGTAAGAAAGCCGAAGTTTCTTTTTGAAACAGGTAAACGAGAATTCATAAGAAATCTCAAACACCAAGCAATAACACGTTTTAGCTTAGTAAATGATGATATATTTGAGAGAATAGGCATTTCCACACTTAATTGGGCTGTAGCACAAAAATAATTTTTCCTTTGTTCTAATAAAGCTTCGTCACAGAAAACACTCCCTAATTGTGATTTTGGAGAAGTGAAAGATGGATCACTGAGCCAACTGGGGCCATTCCACCACAGATCATGCAATGATAATTCTGAGGATGATAGACCTCTTGATGCACAATCTGCTGGATTCTCCTTTCCCTTTATATGATGCCAGCACTCAGACGGAACAAGTTGCTGTATTTCAGAAACACGATTCGCAACAAAAGTTTGCCATCTTCTTGATTCGGTTGATAGCCGAGAAAGAACTATTGTTGAATCCGTCCAACAATTAATTTTAGAAATGTTCAAACACAATGAATCTAAAACAGTTTTTACCAAACGGGCTGACAGCAGGGCGGCACTCAATTCTAATTTAGGTAAAGTTATTGTTTTTAAAGGTGCAACTCTTGTTTTTGCTGCTAATATTCTAACTGATATAGCCGAATCATTTGATAAGGATCTTAAGTAAACAACTGCACCATATGCCACTAAGGAAGCGTCACTAAATGAATGAATTTCAAATGTGTTAGCTGAAGGAATAGTTGCTAAACGAGGCACAGTAATTGATGTTAAACATGCGAGTTCTTCCCGAATTTTTATCCACCTATTTTTAATCAGAAGTGGAACAGGATCGTCCCGTGCCAGATTACTTTTCCATAATTCCTGAAGTAGAATTTTTGCAGAAATTATAAAGGGGGAGATCCAACCAAGTGTATCGAAAAATTTTGCTATATCTGACAATATGGATCTCTTTGTGACTTCTTTTAATGTTGGTTCTATGGTTCTATTTTCATTCAGTTTTCTTCTTTCATCATGTTTAATTATCACCTTTAAGGCACTATTCCAATTAGCTCATTTTACTTTCGAATGAATTTTACGCACGCATTATTCTATTAACTTTTTAACTTGAATTTCGCAATACTCCGAACTCGATTGCGACCAAAATGTTGTGTCGCTATATTTAAAGAAAGCAGTAGACTGTATAATCACTTTTCACATTGTTTAATAACACATTTCACAAATAAAATCCGCTGAGGGAACACAATGCACACATCGTCGAGAATTCACAAACTCAACTATAAAGTAAACATAATAGAACAATAACATCCCTGCGCAGAGGGAAAAACACATATTATCCCTACGCAGAGGGAAAATCACTGGGATAAAAGGCAGACGATTTTTTAATTAAACAGGGGAAAAGTGTGCAAAACATTGTATTAAAAAAATACTCAATCTAAACAGTCTTAATAAACCTGATGTCGAACTTGTTATTACTGTTATGTTATAAAATTTAAAAAAGAGAATTTTGATCTAAGGGATAGATATAATATTTTATCTTAATAATCCTTATTTACTCACTGATTTCTGCAGCGAAGTATTAAGATGTATGAGTTAAAAGAAAAAAAAAAAACTTTTCGGGTCGTCACATCCGACTTTTTAGTTCTGTGCTAACATTTTTTTTTTCTGAATAGGACCGAAAAAAAATTTACATGTGAAAAAACAACGTATAGCACCCCGTGCATAAAGACGAAGAAACTTCTACGAAAAATCTAATGTTTTATCCTTTGACTTGTGGCCCGAATTTCGAGAAATATGTCTTAATTTGGCAACATTACTTCATCATGTGCCAAGTATGTGTGAAGTAAATTCTGATTACCCTGGTAGGATGAACCCTGCTTTAGAGAACGTTCTGTGGAGTCTGATTGTTTGAAACACGTATCACGTCTCCAATTTTGAATTTCTGGAATTTATTGTTTCATATTTTGAAAGACTGTATTATATATAAACGCTTATATCGTTATATCACAAAATATGCAGTATTACTACATGTATCATCAAGCATTTGTTTTTGAATTGAAAACTTTGAAAAACGTTTTTAACCCCAAATACAGCCGATTTCTCTATATTACAAAAATATTTGACAAATATTGCAACATTTTCCGAAATAATACAAAATGTTTCACTTTATTCAACAACTTAATAACTATTTTGAACTTTATTCTCTTGAAATGCAGTGATCTGTAGTGATCTGAAATGGTCCACAAATAAAATTTTCTGGATCACTTGACCTAGCCCAATGGTTTTTCCTTAGCCCAAAGTCGTTGAATAAAAAATTTAGTCAAAATCTTTTAAACTGTTTTTAAATAAAAATTGCATATATACGAATAGACACACATATTGGGTCAAAATATTATTGTTTTATGTCATATAATAGAGCACTTGTAAAACGTAATTATTTCAAATTTCTAACAGAAATTAAAATGTCTATCAAAACTCTAACAAGAAAGAAAAGGGGAAAAAAGGAAAAATTACTTCAATTATCTGTTATATTGTAGTTTATTCGAGAATTAAAAGATTTTTAGGACTATATTTATTTCACATCATGTGATATTCGTAAGAAATTATAAAATAGCGTATAAAATACGTAATATCTTATACTATAATGCGAGCAAAAATTGTGTGTGTGGGGGGGGTAAATTTTATCTCAAAAACGGCTCTAACGATTTTCGCAAAAATTTGGATTTTACCATTTTTGGGCACGAGAAGACCATTGGGCTAGGTCCCATGTTCGGGAAAATTCGATTACTGGGTCATTTTGGGTCATAATGGATCAGGATAAAGCTATTTATATCTATAGAACGGCTGGATCGATTTTAAGGAAATTTTATATCCAATCGTTTTTTGGTACGAGAAAACTATTGGGCTGGGTCACATGTTCGAAAAATTTCGATTAGTGGGTCATTATGGGTCAAGCCATTTTTATCTAAAACACGGCTCTAACGATTTTGACCAAATTTTATATTGTATCGCTTTGGATTACAAGAAGACCATTGGGCTTGGTAACATGTTCGAGAAAATTCGGTTAGCGGGTCATTTTTGGGGTCATTGCGGGTCATACTATTTTTATCTAGAGATTTTCTCACGCAATTTTGATTAAAAATTGCATTCTATGGTTTTCGGGCACAAGAAAAACATTGAGCTACGTTACATGTTCGAGAAAAAATTTTAATGGGTCATATTGGGTCATTAAGAGTCTGGGTCAAGCTATTTATATTTAAAGAACGGCGTGATGGATTATAACGAAGTTTTGTATGTAACAGTTTTTTGACATGAGAAAACTAATGTGCTAAATCACATGTTTGAGAGATTTTGACTATGAGGGTCATTTGTGGGTCATGATGGGTCATAATGGGTCATGGTCAAGCTATATCTAAAGAACAGATGGATCGATTTTAACGAAATTTTGTATACAACATTTTTTGGCACGATAAAATCATTGGACTAGGTTACATGTTCGAAAATTTCGATTAATGGGTCATTTTGGGTCATTAAGAGTCAAGCTATTTATATTTAAAGAACGGCGTGATGGATTATAACGAAATTTTGTATGTAACAGTTTTTTGACATAAGAAAACTAATGGGCTAAATCACATGTTTGAGAGATTTCGACTATGAGGGTCATTTGTGGGTCATGATGGGTGATAATGGGTCATGGTCAAGCTATATCTAAAGAACAGGTGGATCGATTTTAATGAAATTTTGTATGCAACATTTTTTTGGCACGATAAAATCATTGGACTAGGTTACATGTTCGAAAAATTTCGATGAATGGGTCATTTTGGATCATAAAGGGTCTGGGTCAAGCTATATATAATTAAAGAACGGCAGGATCAATTTTAACGAAATTCTGTATGTAACAATTTTTAGAAACGAGAAAACTAATGGACTAAGTCACACTCTCTTAAAACGAAAGAGTGGATTTGGCTGCTCAAGAAAGAGTTCTAATTTATTGGATCGTGAATGAGTTGATTTTTAACCGATTCAGTCATCTTGGTTTGATTTTTTCTCTTTCTAATCCACTCATACAGCTTTAAAACTAAACAACTCAACTCAATAATGAAACAGCTCTTTTCCTGCGCTGATTTTCGCCGCTGACTCGTCACGTGACCTTGCAAGATAAGATGGAGACTTCTGGCGTTCGCTAAACAATTTGCTGAAAATGTCTTTTTTACGAAGTAAGTAAGTTTTATATAAGTATTTTATTTTAATTATGCTTTCTTTTAATAACTTTCCCTTCTCTTTTTAACAGACTAAAATTCATAACAGTATCATACCTTGAAATTAAAATGTCGTGTCACACGGTAATATTGAGGATGTGTTTAATGCATTTCTATATTAATAATTGGTGTTACAGTGCTGCTACAAAACTTTCGTGCTTTAATAAAATAAATTAGTATATTTAATCAGAGTAAAAATTGTTAATGCAATGTAAATATCTCGTTATTTAATTGCCTTGTATTAAAGTTTTGTAATTATTATATCTTTATTCATAGAAATTTATCAAAACATTGTATTTACGTCTTGTTTGCAGTGTCTTAGTAAAAACGTACTCCGGATTACATTATACACATTTCTAAGATTTTTTTTTTTTCATTCTTAATGTTGAACTTGTGTTACTGTTTTGTTTGGCAATGTTTCATACTGTTATTGGGCAAAATTATTGCATGCATGGTCCGTATTATAATAATCTGCTTAATATTTATAAGTTGTTACATAATGCATGCAGAAATAATAGTTTTCTTGTGCCTGCTTCCCAGGTAGCTTTAAATCTAAATGAGAATTTATAAATAAAACGAAAACAGTGCACAAAAGTTTGTCTTTCTATACTGGTAAATGCAAGTATTATTTCCTAAATATTATGCAACGATACCAAAAAGCAAATCCTCTTTCTCTTTAGAAAATACCTTGTAATATCATCCCTTTCCCTTAACATTTTTTATGCATAGCCCAGTGGTAGAATTGATTTAAAAAAAAGTTACTGGTCCCAAAGACCAGTACGCATGAGAGTTTACTGGTCAGAAATAGTCATCAGTAACCCGCTACATAAAATTCTATAAAATACTTTTAACCGTCCCCTCCCCCCCCCTCTTCACACACACACTCCTACTAGAATGTAAAATAAACCAAACTTCCTTTGCAGTTATACAAAATTTTTGGCATAATAAAATGGAAAATTACTATTTTATAAAAAAGTCTGTAGTATGTAAACTAAAACTATAAAATTGTGTATTTTATTTCCGATCATTTATTTAACAGGTAGTAAGGATTAATGCAATATTTTCTTATAATTATTTTTTCAAGTAATATTTTATGGTTTGTGTTTGGTACGGTTTTCTCAGGTAGGAAAATTTGAGATGAAGTGGGTGTGCAGTGGTGTAGCTAGGATGGGTGACATCCCGGGACAGATGTAAAAGGTGTCAAGCCCCCCTCCCCTCCTCCTCCTCCTTTCCAATCTGTCATATTTTTTCAATCTCAATTCTACATTCTTATAAAAAATAACCTTACTATTCCTTATTTACCTTTTGTCCTTCTGCATAAAAAAACCCGCAAAGTGAATCATCACTCGACTCATAGTCTGCACAAGTCAATGCCGTGTCTATACGTAGAAGAAAATTCTTTCTTTTAAAGTTTGCTTTTGTTACCCACTCGTTGAATAGGTTGGTTTTTGTTCCCTGGTGCATATCTTATTTAGACACACCATTCTGTATAAAACTTCACTTTAGCAAAGAAAAGAAAACTAGCTGTATTGCATCATGAGCTAAAAATCTCATTTTATTTCCTAATTAGTCTCCAAAATTTTATAAAATTGTATTTTTTATTTTCAAATAAAGATTTGGTGTCACCCTTTAGAGGATGACACCCGGGTAATTTCCCTAATCAAGAAGAATTTCTTTTACAGCTTGACTAAAATCTTAAAGATCAATGAGTTATGTGTCTCTATATTCAAAATCACCATGCATATTATGACAGATTACTTAAATAATTTGCTTTTTAAAAAAATATTTTATACTAAATATTATCAAATGTTTTTAATCTATTTTAAGTTTGATAAATTCACATGTTTAAGTTTTTTCTTTAGAACAATAGGTATGTTCATCAGCACAATTTTAAACCTATCAATACAAACGCAGGAATAGTGTTAAAAATAGAAATTATTTATATCCAATAATTTGAAACATTTAAATTAAATATAAAAAGAAAGAATGTCATTATGTTTTTATTAGAAAAGAACAATTTTTGAAGGAAAAAAACAGTTGGTTTAAACTAGGGGTGCACAATCTTTTCAAGAAAAGGGCCACTTACAAATATGCCTCGGTGGTCGAGGACAATACAGAGATAATTCAGTTTCGAGGAAGTGATCTATGGCCTATAATCCGATAAAAAATATAGTTTCAGAGGGGAGTAGGAAGGACTTAATTTTGCTTACCCAATCAAAACTTCCAATTCAGTTATTAAGGATATATCAAGAGTTTTTACGTTTGTATATATATAGCACATGCAGCAAGGAATATTTTCAAGATGTAATAATATGCCTTGATTTTATTCACGAGAATAAATTTTGTTTTATTAGCAATGCCAAAAACAAGCTTCTTTGAAGGTTTAAAGGGGGGGGGGTGAGATCTCTAGCAACCAGGCTGTAGTTTCAATTTATCCACAAAAGGTCGCCATGACTAGAACTCACAACTAACTACATCCTGTCGATACTCTACTGAAAGCAAAGAGTAGCTGAACAAAATCCATCAGATGTACAGAACTTACGACTAAAATGAACAAAGGAACGAAAAACTGACCAACCATCAATTTGATCTTCTGCTTATAGGCTGGATCAAGTCTTCCGGAGAGGTCTAATCAATCAGGATGTCGGACTCAGTCAGGGGTGTCTAGAGAGGGGTTTGATGACGCAAGATGCGTCCTATAACTTAGTTTTTTTTTGGGGGGGGGGTAATTTGAGAAAAAGTACATTTTTGGGGGGAGGGGATTATAAATTCTTAATATTTCTTGTTTTTACTGTTAAAAAAATATCTTGATTTTTAATATCACTTTTAATTTTTTTCAACATTTAATTTCCAGAAAAGTCCCTGTATTTTCTTTCTTTAAATTCTAGATAAGGGCAATAAGAACTCATTCTGCTATACTCAACTCGCTATCTTTGTAAATCTTGATTCTTAAATTTCACTTTTAAATTTTTTCAACATTGAATTTCCAGAAATGTTTCTCTATTTTTTTTCTTTAAATTCTAGATAAGGGCAATAAGAACTCATTTCATTATGCTTAACTCACTATCTTTTGATGGTGCAGTAGGTTATAAGTAAAATATATTTTACAATTGATATTCTGTTTAGGGGGGGGGGGGTCAATGTTAAAGTATGAAGATTTTTTTGGGGGGGGGAGTGGTCACCACTGGAGTCAGTAACCCTCTTAGTAAGATCATCAGCTTGTTCATTTAAGGGGATCCCCCGGTGTCCCAGAACCCAGCACAGATGAATTTTATGGGAGAGACCCGCAATGCCCCGATCTTATGCAACCAAATTAAAAAAAAATTCTTCCGATTGTGGAGATTACTGCACCTTTTAGTTCACTAAACTGGAAGGTTCATTGTGGGGTTAGATCTAGCAGTGCTGAACTTAGCCTTCGAGTTTTGGACCAGAGTGAGGAAAGAGTTAAAGTTTATCTCCATTAATGAGTGCAGCTTGTTGTTATATCACGGCAGATCAACGGCCAATTATAAAGGGGACGACAAGGAGGAGACGGGTGGGATTAATAGTGACAGAAATGTCAGTCGGGAAGTGACCGTTGTCAAATAAAGCTTCATCCACACGCAGCGTGGATCTTTATAACTAATCTTTTAATTACTAAAAATAAACATTTGAAAGTAGTCTGATAAATAAAATATTCTTCTCCATAGCTATCCAAATAATAAATTTCAAATACTTCTTGAGATTTTGTTTCTTGAATGACAATTTGAAGTCAACATTTTTGGTCATAGATTCAGCAGATAACTAACAGGGGGGGGGGGGGATCACTTATTAAAATGCTATAAGTAGCATCCAATCTTTGAAAATTCTCTTATTCGACTTCATATTTTGATTTTAATGCTTAAGATAACCTCCCCAATTAAGATTGGGGATTTCTTTTACAGCTTGAAATCTTATGGATTGTGTTATGTTATTGCGTTAAATAATCTGCAGTTTTCAAAATATTAAGATATTTTCTATTAAATATTGAATATTTTTAATCTATTTTATATTAGATCAATTCACATGTTTGAAGCTTTTTCTAAAGAGAAATAAATATATTCACCAATGCAGACTGATTTTAATCCTATACCCAAGAAATGATCTAAACCTGCTACATCCAATGCTTATTGTTGATATAAAGTGTTAAAAATAGAAGTTATTTATATTCAATAATCTGACATACATAAATTATTAAGAAAAAGAGAAAATGTCATTAGATTTCTTCTGTTTTTTTTTTTTTTTTTTTTTTTTTTTTTTTTTTTTTTTTTTTTTTTTGAAAAATACCAGTTGGTTTAAACTAAACCGTTGTTTAAACCAAAAGGAGTAAACAGTTGTTTAAACCATAGTTACAACCAATTGGTTTAAACCGTGCCAACCCTGGTCTAATTGTTGTAGGTTCTATCTTGTATTATATAAATATGCAAATATATATAAAAACAACTAAAAATCCACAAAAACCTATATTGGTTGGGTATTTGCCAGCGCTGATACATTTTGAAAGTAGCAACAAAGGTGAATTTTCAACAATATTTTATAATGTTGCTTTAAGAACTTTCATTTTAAATTTGTTTTTAAAATGGTGATTTATTGTATCAGATGTAACACCATGTTTTAAACAAGCAGATAAGTGCAATCGCACAGGATTTATTTATTCTATTTCCATTTTATTCATGATTGGCTGAATTTTCAGTAGTGTAATATTTATAAAGCTAAAATTTTTAGTGTATGGTTCATTTTATGTTTAGACTATGGATGGGAAATTTTATAAAACATTTAATCGGAAAGCTGCAAAATATTTTAATATGTTCATAATCATTCCTTAACATTATATTTATTGCTATTTAACTTAATTTCAATATTTTCTTTTAACACAGGAAGATGGTGATTTCATGGAGGAGTAAAATTCTACTGTGAGTGAGGAGTCAAATTCAACAATCTTATTTAATCTCAAGGATTTTCAAGAAAGTGTCTATTTTGCCTAAGATTTTAAAAGTTGGACAAACTAGTGGACAGATTACAATATGCTCTTTATGTATTTAATGTTTAATGCAAATGGCCTGTTATATATTTATAAAGGTCCTGTTAAAGATGTTATTGAAACTTGTTTATCTGATGTTGGAAAGAATTGTTATCAATTAATGTTAGGTTTATTTTGTCCTTGCTAAATAAAATGTTTTTGTTGTTAAATAAAATTAGTTTTTTTTCTTTCTTGCAACATTCTAAATTGCACATTTGGCTCTACTTTTGACATAAACTGCTGCAGTCTTATACTTTTATATTTATTTAAAAGTTAGTTGATTTAAGAAGCATTGAATAAAATCAAAAAATCTTTATTAAGAAGAAGTAAGTTATTCTTGAATATAAATTCAAGTTTTAACAAATGTTTTAAAGGATATAAAGAATAATTGCACATGGTCAATAAATCCATTTCTCAGTTATTTCTGCATTTAACTTCATACAATAAAATAATTGTCCATAATCAAAATTTTAGCTATACAAGTTTTTTAATGGCATTCCTCCACATTTCCCAATTGCAATGTGCTTATATAAATGCTATGGGTAACAATTATTTTATCTAAGATTTCAAAGCCATTTCAGATTTCAAACTAAACAATTAAAATTTTTTTTTTTTTATTTAGTCAGTTTAAGAAATATGATTTTGATTGAGATAATTACATCGAGGAATCGAGGATTAATTACAACAAGGTATCATGGGTTGATGTTTATCCATTTAAAGTATTTTCAATTTCAATTATTTAAACCCTGCACTGCCCATGTGTGGGGGGGGATACTTTTTTAAATTTAGGTTTTATGTTTTTTAATACTTTCTTTTTCAAAACTGGGTCTGAAACTCCTATTAATATTTAAAAAAAAATTAACCAAAATTGCAAAAGTAAAAACTAACCCACTTACAGATCATCCTCAAATATTCTATGCCCCCCCCCCAAAAAAAAAGGTAAACATTTTAAAATCCAAACAAGATATTTGAAAATAACTTCTGCATAGGATTATCTAAACTCTTAAGGGGAACAACCAGCTTCTGCCATTGTGGTGCTGAAGTTGAGTCGTTGGGCTGATATCAAGTTTATTTTTTCAATATTTTTTTAGTAAGATGCCTAAGATTGGTTTATTTGATTGAAATCGTAAATTTTTAATAAAAAAATAATTGTTATTTACAATTAAATCAGAAGCTAATGAAAAAATTAAAATTGTATATAAGCATATCTGAAGCTATAAGTATCATTGGAAAATATGTAAACTTGAAATTGCCCAAGAAAAAAAAGAAAAAATCCCATTAGCACCACAGCATCAGAAGCTGATATTCTGTTTAATGTTGTTCGGGTGCTGTTGTACAGTTATGCAAATTTAGGCAGTTTGCATGAATAAGTGTTTTCAAATTTGCAATTTTGAGATCACCAGTATTTTTAATTTAATGAATATATGTACTTTTAAATTTAACAAAAGAAAATTCTGATGTTAAAAATTTCTGATTTGACAGAATAATAAAAAATTCATGTAAGCTCTATTTAATTTTGTATAACGATTCAATTGCCTTTTCCCCTAAATTGACATAGTATACAGTTTCATTGAATTAGAAAGAAAAAAAAATGTTTTTATGATTCATTAGAGATCTTTCAGTCATGTAAATTAGAATGTTTTAAGTCTTGTTAATTAAAGACTTGGAAGAAATATTGGAGAATCCATGTTACAATTTTCCAATCTCTCTCTCTCTCTCTCTCTCTCTCTCTCTCTCTCTCTCTATATATATATATATATATATATATATATATATATATATATATATATATATATATATATATATATATATATATATATATACCCTTGTAATGTCAATAAACAGAAATTTAAATCCGAAATGAGAATTTAATTGCAACACTTGAAAATGTGGCAATAATTCCATGTTATATTGAATTTCATTGATAAAAATTAATCGAGGATTACTGAATTTAGTTTTAAATGATGTGATTTTATTTAGACGATTTAGAAATCGCTTGAAGATTTTTGTAATTTTAAGCAATTTTGCTTTTCTTAAGAGTGAATTTATTCAATTCTACAAATTCAAGGAGTTTTGGATTAACTCTTAAATGAGTTGATTTTATTCATGTATGAATTGGTTACAAATCGCCTAAGTGCTACTGGATTAAATCAAAAATGACAACATTTCACTCCAACTTGAATTGATAACAAATCGCTCAAGTGCTACTGGATTTGCCTTAAATTATTTCACTTCACTCAAATACGAGTTGGCTGCAGCTAACTCAAGTGCTACTCGATTTAATCCTAAAGACTTCATTTCACTCAAGTATGATTTGGTTACAAATCGCTCAAGTGCTACGAGATTCAGTCTTAAATGACTTCATTTCACTTAAGTATGACTTTATTACAAATCACTCAAGTACTACTGGATTTAAACTTTATTGATTTGATTCCACTCAAGTATGAGTAAAATAGAGATCACTCAATGATGAGTTGATTAAAAACAACTCATTCACTTGAGTTGTTTCAGCTCTTCTTGAGAAGGTGCCTTTCAACATGGGAAAAGAGTGGATTTCAGCTCAACTTGAGTTATTTCAGCTTTTTCGTTTTAAGAGAGCATATTCGAGAGCTTTCGATTATAAGCGTCATTTGAGGGTCTTAATGGGTCAAGGTCAAGCTATATATAAAGAATAGGTGGGTCGATTTTAACGAAATTTTGTATACAACATATTTTTGGCATGAGAAAATCATTGGGGTAGATCACATGTTCGAGAAATTTTGATTAGTGGGCCACTTTTGGGTCATTCTAATTTTATCTAGACAACGTTTCGCGCAATTTCGACTTAATTTTGTATTTTATCGTTTTCGGGCACAAGAAAATCATTGGGTTATGACAGAGTTTTGAGAAAATTCGATAAATAGGTCATTTTGGATCATAAGGGGTCAGGGTCAAACTAACTATATCTAAAAAACGGCTCAATCGATTTTATCTAAATTTTGTATCTTATGTTTTTCGGCATGCTAAAACTAATGAGCTAGGCCACACGTTCGAGAGATTTCGATTATAAGGGTCATTTGTTGGTCATGATGGGTCATGCTAAATTTATATAGAAAATGGTACTCACCATTTTGACTATACTTTGTATTATATCGTTTTTGAGCAAGAGAAAACCATTTGGCTTGGACAAATGCTCGCGAAAATTCGATTAGTGAATCATTTTGGGTCTTAATGAGCTAGGGTCTTTCTAATTATATATAACAACGACTCAATCAATTTTACCTAAATTTTGAAACAAAACGTTTTTTATCACGAGAAGAGTATTGGGCTGAGTCGCATGTTAAACAAAATTATATTAGTGGGTCATTTCGCTTCATTGCTGAATGCTGCCAAGCTAATTTTACCTAAAAAATGGCTTAAACGATTTTGATTCAATTTTATATTCTACTGTGTTTGATTACCTGAAGACGATTGAACTATGTGAAATGCTTGATTAAATTTGATTAGTGGCTCATTTTGGGTAATACGGGTTAGGGTCACGAGAATATGGCAAAAGCCAATAACTTGGTGATATGTGACAAAATATTTGCGACATATGGCCAAAAAATCGACTATAAAAATTACGAAAACCAAAACACGTATTTGGAGCCAAATAAAAGAATGCCTTCAAATTTGGCTATATTTAGCAAGAAATATTGTCTTTCAGAATGTAAAGAACTTTTTTATACATTCTTAAGAGGATTCGAGATGCATGGTTAAACTAATAAGAGTCGAGCTAAAAAAGTGATTTAGATCGATGTCCTTTCGTTGTAAATTTTAAAATAAAGTAAAATTTATAAACATGCGCATAAAAACATAGTTTTCTTATTGATTGTTTTTCTAAATAATACTATAATAAACATGTTTTACAGTAATAATACAGAGTTAATGATACAGAGAAAATAATATATCAAGTTGAACACAAAGTTAATTTTGACCGATCTAAGATCGGTCTTCCCTGCTAGTGAATTTCTAATGTATCGAATTATTTCTACAGAATTCAATGCAAGTTCATATCATAGCATATTCAAATTCAAAGATCGTGAATAGCGTTACGATTCCGAATGTGTTGAAAATATATTTCAAATTTGCTAAAAATTTTCCTAGAGATGTACAATGCAAATAATCTAAGGATATTGATTATATTTACTTGGCAGATAGAATACATTGCCAGTCATGTATTAACAGAAAAGAATGTTTCGTAGGAATGTCTTATCGTGCAAATATATATAACTGTAGTTAATTTAGGAGAATAATTGATTAAAAGCAATGCTTGTTTATAATATTACTAAATCATTCCTGTATTAAAATACATTTATTGAAAAAAAGATTCCAAAAAAAAAAGGATTTAATTTCTTACATATTTTGTTTTCTTACCTTGCACTTGTATAATAATAAAATACAAGAAGTTTACATTTAAGACCTCATAGGTGTAAAAAAATTTTGGCACAAAATTATAAAATATTCTGTTTTTGGAATAATTTCCAACGTTATTTATAAATGAAAATATGTATGGATCATTTTTAGAATAAAATTATTAGTTTTCTTTGATATTATAAATACAGTAATATATTACAAATACAGTTATGAATGCAGTAATAGTTTTAATTTATACTGTATCTAACGTATTTATATGACTCCTCAGTAAAATTACTAGCAGACTTCCTGTCTTCTTTTTTGGACTTCTTTAATCGATATAGCTGGTGTTAAGTAACACTAATGTGTAACAATAGAACAGTTAAATAAGTTTAAATTATATAAGCATTATATAAGTTTGATTACTGCTCAAAATTAGCGACAGTATACTACCGCTAATTTTACGTAATAACATTATGAAAATACATATTTTACTGAGTACACTAAGCCGACACATGTACATAACTTTCACCTTTTCAGTTTCAAAAACCTTTCAAGTTTTTGAGGTTTTATTTCTAAATAAACGGATACAGGCTTAGAAATCTTACCTCTGATTAAAATTTCTAAATACGGGAAAAATTGTTCCAGAACTGTCTGCTAATTTGATTTTTCTTTAATTCAATGGATATTTTCATTCATATTAAAAATAAATGATATCATTCTCTTTAATGTATGAATAATTTCTAAATATCTTTAGATTTTTAGTTTACTTAAGAAACAATAAAAACATAAATGTGTTTAGATGTACACAAAAGACAAAAGTAACCGATTACAGAATAGCATGAAATTCTTTCAATAAAATTTTCACTTAAAACGACCCATGAAAAAAATTAATACACCTCTTCGTTACTTAACAAAAAAATTTTAAAAATAAATAAATAAATTGCAATATGTTTTATTACCTAAGAACGTTTTTTAAATTATAATAATAAGGGGAAGAAACATTCACTTGTGGATAGGGTGTGAATTAATGGAGGTTAAAATGTCTGGTCATGGGAATGAATTGAGTAAAATTTCAAAATTTTGGGAAATCATTCTAAATTATCGTTTCTATTTAAAATTGCGAAGATTTTTTTTTTACTTAAAGTAATAAAACATTATATTTTTTTGCTTTTAATTTATTAAATTAATTAAATCGTAAATTTTTAAATATTTTTATCATGAATTCTTGTTAACAAGTCAACTGAGATTAAAAAGGTTCTATATATGTTTTTGAAAATACTGACTTATCGATATAGAAATGTTCTTTTTGTATCTTGACTATTCCATGCTAACTTGTTTGTCTGTTACACAGATGAAAATAAATATGCTTGCTGGCCACCGTTTTTTTTTAAATGTCGCTTTGCCTTATTCAATTGATGAGATATGTTCGATAAAATAAATAACATTTTCCGCTCTAAAATACTGGTAGCCAAAAATCGTAATGTGTAACATACAAACAAATTCGCATCGAAATTTCTCAGGTGACAAAATGACTGGAAAACTTTAATTACTTTATGTTTTACTTAATGTGGAAAAAAAATCATAAACAAACCTTACATTTTATACTCACTTTATAGATAGTTATTTTTGATTTACATTCTTCCAAACTACACTGAGACAAACTTTGCTGTCTATAAATCTTAAAAAATGTTTATTCTTATTATTTTTAACTACAGTAACAGTATTCCCTTAAGCCTATTTATAGTATTTGAGTATTCGAATCAAAGTGTGTGCACCTTAATATAATGATACTTCATAAAACAAACTTCACAATAAACTTCACAAAACAATCAAAAGGATGGTATCGTGAGAATATTTATAATGTTTTAAACAATAGAAAAAATTCCGACGTCTAAGTTTAAAACTGAGTATAGATAAATACAGTGAAACCTCCGAATAAGGGACACCTCTGTTTAAGGAACAAAACTTCTAGTCCCAGTAACTTGGTATAAGACGTATAATGTATTTATCTCTGAATAAGGGACAGTTGAAATGAGATCAAAGGGACTGGATTTTGCAAATCAGATAATGGAATAGTCTTTGTTGAAAATGAAAATACAAATTTTTGTGAATTTATCAAAGAGACAGATAGTCATATGGATACAGAGGCATACGACACAATTGAAGAGCATTTATTTATCCGCAATTCTGATTTGATATCTGTGTGTTTATCCCCATTGAAAGTAATGCTGAAAATTTTGGGAATTATTCTGAAAGTGGAAAACAAAAGAAAATTATATGAAATAAAGAACTTTACAAATGCTTTTAGACAAATACAAAGGGGTAACTTTTATAGTAAATGTTTTATTTTTATTAGGAATTGTCTGAAACTAGTAGGCGTTGTTGTTCAGGAATTTCTTAATTAAACTGTTTTTCTTTCTTTCTTTCTTTTATTTATTTGTTTCTTTTTGCAAACGCAATAGATTTTACAAAATAACTTGTCAAAGTGGAAGTTTTGAACTGAATTTTCACACGAAAGAAGAATTACACAGAAAAGGCGAAAAATGTATTTGTCACATGATCAAAATCATGTATAACTCAATAGGCAATTTATTTACCAAAAATGTGAAAACACAGTTCAATTCCAAATCGCTTCTGTAGTCAGGCATTCCAGTTTTATACTTTTCCGTTAAAAAATACCCAATCGTGCCTGTCAGCCTAATCGTTCGGAGTTTTCGGTAGTTTTCTTCAAAGCTTGGGTTTCCTTGCGTAAATATGTGTTAGGTTCCCTTATATAGGACTACTACTTGTTATCCCAAAGGAGGGCACCCCTTCTGAGGCATATATCCCTCGTGCAGATAACTGGCCTTCATAAACACAACCAACAGTAAAAAAATGAATTTGTAAATGTGTCAAAACTTTTTCCGTTAATTTAGAGGTTTTTTGTTATAAAATAGAGAAGCAGTTGATTACGTTTTTTGTAAATACAGCTAAATGAATGTAAATGAATGCTAAGTATGGTAAATGAAAACGAAGGTTTTGTGAAAGGTTTGTAGTGAAAAATTGAAATTTGCAAAACAATTACTTTTGATTGATTATTTCAAGTAAAATTCGTTTAAATGTTTTAATACCTTTTGCATTTAAAATAAAAGTCATCTATTCTACAAATAACTTAATGATTTATTAATCAATGGAAAGTTTTAAATCATAATTCTCTATATTTTAGGACTATTTGAAATTTTAGGACTATTGAAAATGTAGTTTCTACAATGATTAGTTTATCTACAGAGAGAGTCAAAAGTTTCTCATTACATTACGGCCTAAGGGGAAAATTCGTTTCAAAGGAATTTTAAAGATGTGATATCGTGTCAAACATATTAAAATTTATATGCATATACGAGGTACATTAAAATATGCATTCTATCAAAATAACCTATGAAAATACAGCTATTATTCATTTACAGGGCCACACAAAAGAATTCCATTAGATAATGGTAAAAGGGGGAACTGTGTGTGACATATTTTAATTATATTAAACTGTCTCATGTATAATAAAATTAATGTATGTCACGGAGGCTTAATATAAATCATACGATACTGAATTGCCTAATATCAAGTACATAATATTTACAGGGACACAGATTAAGATTTGAAATATACATTCTTTCCGAAGTACTGTATATGTATCCGATGATGGATGGTGGATGGATGAAATGCATTTTAATTATGATATGCGCGTATAAGTTTCACTAAATTTGTACACATTATATGGTATGTATAAATGCTATAGTTTATATACAGGGCTACGCCAACAAGTGGGCAAGTGCTCGCCAACATTAATGAATTTGAGCGTAAATTACTTAAATGTGGTTCTTAAATAAGTTATGCATCTTAAAGTGTAACTGCATTAAATTTACTGAGAAATGTTTGCAGAATATAGATAAAATGATATACAGTGCCACGCAAAGAATTGGTTTAGACACCTATGAATCATAATTTATGAGAATGTGATTTCAGTTGTTTTAAGAGTGTTTTAGTTTAAAATAAAATTTAGCTTAATACTGATGTGTAATAAAGGTTCCAGTAAACTACAAGGGTGAATAATGTATTCAAGTATGTTTTCTTCTATTAGTATAAATTGCTGAAAGAGAAATTTGAAGCTACTAGGCATTTTCTTGCTAAACAAAATGCTCCCATTATATAGTATGTATATTAGCTGTCAGATCAAATATAGGGCTGCTCAAAAGTACTGGAATACATATTTGGCTATATTTGGCTTTGTACCCTTATTTCCCTAAATAACGAAGATTTCATGAAGCGTTGGAAAGTGCTTCATAATCTATGCTAAACGCATGATTTTTCTTACTTGTTTTATAATATCTGTAAATTTGCACGAACTTAAGACAAATCTTGTACTTATTGAAGAATGGAATACCATGCAAATAAATTTTTTCTATCATAAGCAGTAATTTACATAAGATTTCAAGAAGAAATACGGAGTGTATAACCTGCATTTTCTAAAGATGGAAGATACGATTTATATTTCAATTATCTAGAAGCATCAGTATTCATTTTTTATTAGATGATTTTTTTTCGGATATCTGTTAAATACTGCAAAAACTAACCTTGAATATCCTCATTAAAGAATGGGACTGATCTATTTTTTTTTATATATAATAATAATCTCATGCATAATGAAATGCAGTACAATCATAAAACAAAATAAAAATGGCCATTTCTGATTGTGAATTAATTTCTACTACTGTTACTAAATCTGAATAGTAACTCTTTCCAAATTTTAGGTAAATCAAAGACATTGAATCATTGAAAATGTTATCATTGTTAAGAAATATCTCTGTCGATTCAAGGATAATGGACGATAAATAAAATCTTGACGGATAAATTATTCTGCATTTTTAAAACAATACGCATAGGTTCTTTGTTGCATGATGTTTTTTGTTAAAGTTTAGTGTCAGTACCATTTATGAAAATGGCAAAAAATTAAACAAAAACTAATTTGGCGATTATGTATTAAAAAATACCGATAATAATATTTAAATATAGAACATAACTATGCGAGTTCTTTTCTGTGTTTGTATTCAATATTATAAGGCTGCATACGTATATTTAAAAAACTATATAAAACTGTCCTTAAAAAATTGCTGAAAACTTTGTTATATTATAATAAGTTTAGAAAAATTTGGAAGACAATTGAAATCCAGATGCCTATGAAATCAGTGTATTTCTATTATTTTCCTGATGCACTTTTTATATGAATTTCACTGTCTAGATGGTTGTTCATGTATAGAATACATTTTTGTTCAAATTCATGAATTCTCAATTAAAAATAAATTTTAAAAGAATGCTCATTTTTCGCAATCATTTAATATAGTTTATTCTAATTTCTGTTCTTATTGTACTTTAAAAATGTTGTTAAAATTGGCTGACAAATCAGTATTTTAATAATAATAATAATAATAATAATAATAATAATAATAATAATAGGAATAGTAATTAATGTCGTCAATAATACACACGCAATTCTTACACAACAAAATGGATAAATATTATTGTTCAGAATCCATGTACTAAATTTTTTTGTCCATGGATTATTTGAAAATTTCTACATTTATACAATTTAGGTTTGCTCCGGGTAAAAGAAAAAAAAATGTATTATTTATTTATTTAATTTACTTTTATTTAAAAAAAAGCAATTCAGAAAAAACGGAGATTGTACTCTTTCGGAAAATTCATTTGGTACGAAAGAAGAATAAAATAAAACCAGGAGACAGATTTCTTTTTAAACACTTTTTTAAAAAATTGAAAAGTGTATATACTTTCGGTTTGTTTGGATGTCTGGCCATCCGTCTGCGTTCTAAATCTACTCGGATTTCCATGAATTTTTTTGGAAGTCATAGACATTTATCCTTGCTCAAACCCTACTGAAAATGAAGTTTCTTCCATGATTAGTTTATTTATAAGGATAGTAAAAAAATTTCTTTACATTAAGGCATTATGGGGAAAAAATGCTTCAAATTAATGCAAACATATAAAAATTTATATGTATCAAAGGGTACTAAAATATGCATTTTGTAAAGTATGCAGTGAAAAAAATAATTATTATTCATTTACAGGTCCACACAAAATATTTCCATTCCATGATAATAAAGGGAGAGAATTCTTTGAGACATATCTTAAGTATGGTAAACATTTCATGTGTAACCAAACTGATAAACGTCGCTGAAACTTAAAATGAGTTATTTCATGCACAATACGAAGTGCATAAAATTTTTTGGGACGAAAAAAAGATTTCAAATTAGTATATTCGATGCGAAGTACTGTATATTATGAATGATGACTATTGGGAGGATGAAATGCATTTTAATTATGATATGCAATTTTAATTTTCACTAAATGTTTACTTATTTCCTAGACAAAGAAGTTTTGTCGAAAATTTAAGAAAGTGTTGGAAAATGTTTCATAATCAATGCTTTACTCATGATTTTTCTTACTTGATAGAATCTAGAGTTGCTCCAGTTGAGAAGGAAAAATATTAATAGGATATGGATTACGTCGAATTTTGACAAAAGAAGATATTTTAGAATGAGCATAATCATAAGTTTATAATAAACTTATAAAATTATTTGCAATGAAAAATGCATCTTACATTGGTTAGGCTAACTCTCACTTAAATATTTTTTAATCTAAAGGAAAAAGCTATTTTACGAAAATGCTCTAATTGTTTAGTTAAAATATGCGTTTTATCAGTGTGATTTCCATTGCGTTATTTTCGAATCCGAAAAAATTCAATATTTTGGTGGAATAAAAACAAGGCAATGCTATAAAACATATTTCCATTTTAAGACTTAAAATATGCGATTTCATTTTCTATAAAACGACGCCATTTCCATATGCTAGATACTTCCATATTTACTGCCCAGTTTTAAACGACATCTATTGTAAAGAGTACCCATTACGTTACCATCGAGGAATAATGGAGAAACCTAGCAAAAAGCAATGTCGTTTGTTTGAAAAGAAAACTTGGCTATCTAATGATTCATTCTCTTTCAATTGTTTGAAACATTGATATGAATACTATAATTTATATACAGTTTATAAAATTCCATGTTTTTTCACCCATGTCTTATATATATATATATATATATATACACACTATATTGCCATTGATTATGGGACACTTGCGATTTTAGACATTTTACTAAATATCTAGAAAAATACATGAGGAATCATCTCGAAACTCTTAGTGTATAAATATAATAGTATACGTCATACATCTCCGTGAAGATTTTTTACCGAAACGCCATAGGGGACCGTCAACAAATTTAAAAAGAATGAATATCTTTTGAATAACCCTGTTAAAACTAATGTAGCAAAAGCGCTCAAACTCTAGATTATGATTGAATGCCTTATTGTAATACACTGTGTTCATTTTTATGCAAATAGCATGCATACTCACAGAGTAATTAAGGTTTTTATAAAAATGGTCCCAAATTTTTCCGTTATAATTTTCAGAGTTCTTAATATAAAATATTTTTTTCAGAAAATATGACAAACAACATTGCACACAGTACCCTGTAATCAGAATTAAAAAATAATGAAAATTGCATGAAAAATAAGTAGGTTTACTATATAATTTTTTACTGCGCATGCGTCAAATATATCAAAATTTCATTTGCATATTACGTTAGCTAATTGTATAGAGCAACTTTTGTAAAAGTCTCAAAATCATAGCTTGAAAATTCTGAAAGTAATCGTCTATAGAAAAAGGACATAATCCGTTGTTTCCAAAATGAAGCAAAAAAATGAGGGATTTTATCCAAATGCAGTAGTACATCCCATATTGTGTATTCTATATTGACACTAATCAATGAATATATGGATACAACCCCTCTTGTTTTTGCTTCATTTTGAAAATAACGGATTTTCAACTTATTCAATTGACGATTATTGTCAGAATTTTCAAGTTATGATTTTGTGACTTTCACAAAATTTGCTCTATACATTTAGCTAACATAATATGCAAATGAAATTTTGATATCGTTGACGCATGCGCAGTAAAAATTATTTAGTAAACCAACTCATTTTTCATATAATTTTCATTATTTTTTAATTCTGATTACAGGGTACTATGTGCAATGTTGTTTGTCATATTTTCTGAAAAAAATATTATTTCATATTTAAGAACTCTGAAAATTATAAGGAAAAAACTTGGAAAAATTTGGGACCATTTTTATAAAAACCTTAATTACTCTGTGAGTATGCATGCTATTTGCATAAAAATGAACACAGTGTATTACAATAAGGCATTCAATAATAATCTAGAGTTTGAGCGCTTTTGCTACATTAGTTTTAACAGGGTTATTCAAAAGATATTCATTCTTTTTTAATTTGTTGACGGTCCCCTTTGGAGTTTCGGGAAAAAATCTTAACGGAGATTTATGACTTATACTATTATATTTATACACTAAGAGTTTCGAGATGATTCCTCATGTATTTTTCTAGATATTTAGTAAAATGTCTAAAATCGCAAGTGTCCCATAATCAATGGCAATATATTGTATATTATAATTACAATTTTTCTTTAGTTGATATTAGAAAATTGCAATAAGAATATGTAATAATCTACTATTTTCAAACTATTTTCCCTTTATTTTCTACATGAATGGAGTACTTCAATAGTCATTATTACAGAAATGACATTAAAAGATACAAAAACGTAGTTTCTCAAAAATAGATAAAGATTCATTTTTTAAAAAATCAGTTTTTTTCTTATACAAAGATTTAAAATTGAAAAATGTACGATGTTTAAAATTTAAAAAAAGACTTATGTAACGTTACGTTATTTTTTTATTTATGGCATTTGAATTGTTTTGCAAAAGAAATAGGTTATCAGAGACTTAAAAAAAAGCATAAAATTATTCCGAAAAATCTCAATGATAAAAAAAAATGTTTTTGAAACAACATAATATAGTAATAGAAATATAAAATAAAAATACATTTATTATTGTGATGTCACAAAATTTAGTAGCTTCTAGCAGATCGCACAACATATTTCATTACATTTTTAAAGATGTTTATCATATAAAAGGGAGAAATATTTAATGGGTTTCTAGTATTCGCATTAAATAGAATTTCTATTTTTAAAAGACCAGTGTTACGATACTTTCTTCATGTTAAAATATTTTCTTAAAAAGCTGTAACTTTTGAATCAATATTATAAACAATAACGTTATGGAAAGCTATGTAGATTTTTATTTAAATATATTTTATTAATTTCTTAGTGAAACAGTTAAACTGTCTTTCAATTTCTTATTATTATGTAAAGTTATTTTCTGTTAAAACAAAACAATTTTTTATGACAAAAGAAATATGACAATATGAATAATTTTTTTAAATATTACACAAAATTTGTTTTATAAAAAGCTCGAAATTACACTTAAATAACCAATAAAAATTACAGGATTATTTCTAATATTTGTTTACGCGTAAAAAATGATTACGGATTCTAACATAACATGATGTTAAATATATAGTTTTAATTTTGTAAAGATATAATTCTTGAATTGTTCAGAAAAACCGGTTGATCAACGACTACTTAAGGTATGGCAATACGGACTGCATAACATACACTTAATTTTAAATTAAAATTCTCAAGTGTCAAATTTAATGAAATTGGATAATACACAAACATTATTTATCGTACGACAGTTTCACATCTGATTATCTATTTATAAACTAATAAATCTATGAAACTAATTAAATTTATACTATATGGATAAACAGAACCAAATAAACTTTCTAAGAATGGCTTATTAATTGATAGGCAGGAAACATATGGGATTAATAAATTTGAAGTAGAATTATAATTCCGCGTTGAATTCATCTAATTTAAAAGAAGCATACTTCATGTAAATTCATCATACTTAATGAAATGAATTTAATTATGAAGTAATGTGAATTTTAAAATATATTTAAAGTGCATTAAGTTTTTTAACCCTTTCGAATCTGGTGTACTTTTAATAGTACATGTCCTTTTATCGAGTAATTTTTTGCCTCACCAATTACTTAGTTACTTTCGACATATAATAATTATACTATATAGCTATGTCTTTCTAATTATGATTTCATTTATGTTATGAAATTTGATGATGATAATAATAATAATAATAAATGTTTGCTTTATTATATTTACCGCTTTGGCGATTTCATTGTTTTATACTTTTATTTCACTTTTTAAATTTTAAATATAAATTACTTTTCTGAACCAATCGTGTGATAAAACGCAAAAAAAGTTAGAAATGTGTAATACGCTTTCAAATTCTGTTATAATACGCCATTTTCCAAACGTCTTTGAAAATTCTTCTTTAGCCTATTATCATATAAATTGAATAGTACACATAAAAAGTATATTCTTGAAATTTCAGACATATATAATTTTTAAACTCCAATACAACTATTTGGACAGCTACAATCAACGTTATAAAAATAAAATTAATTTTGCTCTCAAAATAGATAAAAAAAAATAAAACTCGAAAAATTTCTTGTCTAAGAAATGTAAAAATGACTCTTGTTGATGCACATTTTCCGATTATAAACAGATTTTTTACATAAAACTTTTCATATCGCGGGACACTCGAGTACATAGTTATATTTACATGGAACATGATGATGTTGATGATATAGTAAAAGAAATAAATGCTTGGATTTCTTTAATGTATTGATAAATACATATACTAATATATAGTGTATCGTATGTATTTACTGTAATTTTAAAAATGTGCTGTCATAGTAAATAAAATATATTTCAAAAGAGTTTTGTAAAGATTTGTGTAAGAATAAAAGGAAAGAATCCTTTTAAAAGTTTCTAAAAATATGACATGATGCATACATTATTCAAAATATTACAAAATTTGCCATACGAAATGTGTGAGATTTTATTTTAAATAACCAATAAAAATTAGAGTTATTTCTTGTATTTATTTATGTTTAAAATAAATGACTGCGAATTCTGTTAAATATATAGTTTTAATTTTTGAAATAAATAATTTCTTAAATGTTCAGAGAATAGGCTAATCAACTACTACTTAAGATATTGCAATACAAACTACATAACATACGTTGAATGTTTAATTAAAATTCTCGAAATGTCAAATTTAATGAAATGGAATTAACACACAAAATCATTTGTCGTATAATTGTTTCCCATCTTATTATCTATTTATAAACGAATAAATCTATGAAGCTAATTAAATTTATACTGTATGGATAAGCAGACAAATAATGTTTCGAAGAATGGCTTATTAATTGATAGGCAAGAAGCTTTTGGGATTATTAAATTTGAAGTACAATTATAATTTCATGTTGAGTTCAACAAAGTTAAGAGAATATACTTTATGTCAACTCATCACATTTAATGAAATGAAATCATTTACGAAATAATATGAATTTTAAAGCATTTTTACAGTGCATTATGTTTTTTAAGATCTAAGAAATGTAAAAATTATTCTTGTTGTTGCTCTCTTTCTGATTCACAATAAATGTTTTATATGAAAATCTTCATATCACGGCACACTTGAGATAGTAGTTATATTTATATGGTACATATTAATGTTAATGACACAGTAAAATAAAGGAAAACGTGTATATCTTTAATGTATTTATAAAAATATATATTTTTATGCTATTGCGTATTGTGTGTATATACTGTGTTTACAAAAATATGCAGTCGTATAAAAAAAAAAAAAAATGTATGACAAAAGTGTTTTGTAACGATTCCGATAAAAGAATAAAAAGAAAGATTCCTTTTAAAAGTTTCTGGAAACAGCTTTTTATTTTTAATTAGAATAGCGTTTGATAGTCTCAAAGTTTTACTTCTTCCAAAGCAATGCATGCAAACGAACCGTGGATTGGGAAATACGTATTTTTGCTTTTTAGTAAGAAATATTCAAATTTCGTGATTGAAAAAAAAAAGTGAAACACGTTGTGCAATTATTTTTAAACACAAAATAAACGGTCTTACTAATAGGATGGGTAAATGCCGTTTATAAATACACCCACACGGAAATATTAGTTTTCAGACGAAAACAAAATGTAGGCATGATCAAGTGATTTATTATTGTGATATGCTGCACTTATAAAGCGAAAATAAAACTAAGAATAATGAATTAAAAGTTAAAATCAACTCTTCATCCTATTAGAAAAGTATGAGTTGTCCGACATTTGCGTAAAAAAAAAAAAAAATCATTTTTTTCAAGTAAATAAAGAAAAAATCTTAATTATATTTACCATTTTAACAGCTACAAGACTACCATCCATGCATCTAAATCTGTTATTATATTTTAAAAATAATAAGAAGTGAAATCAGAATTGTGATTATTCCATTTATACGCATTATACCCAAGTTTCCATCCTTGTAACGTATAGACACGGATGTATTTGTTGTTTAAAAATTTTTGCTTTTTTTTAGCTTTATGAAATCTAATCAACAGATAGAAGTTCATGAATTGATGTTAATAAAAATTGTAACAGTAAAGAATTATCCGTTTAAACCATCTGCAAAATTTGTTCAGTGATGATCTAAAATTTTTAATGTATGTTCCAAAATATTTTTTGATACTTTTATATTGGCCGGTGCAGATGATATACCGACAACTATTTTTCCCAATGCTAAGATTTGAATTGATATATTCAGCATTTTATTTTAATTTATAATTCATCCAAATGAAAAATATTATTTTACATAGCAAAGAAAAAAATTTAATGGTGAGATCTGTACCCAAGAAACCTATTTTTCTTTCACATGCACACTGGTTAAAAGTTTTTAGTTGTTTTTTTAAGTGAATTTTTAATTCCGTTCATTCTAAAAAAATATCTTTTTGTTGGTAAAGTGTTAGCCTGCCTTGTGATTATTTTTCGATATATTTTATGACTAGTTTTCCAGTACAAAATTAAAACTGCTCTGAATTCTACTATGTTACGTAAATACCTTAAAAAATAAATATCGTATTTTGAGCTGTTAAATGTATATTAGTATTATAAATAGGTAAAATTTGATTTTTTTTTTTTATAATTTAGGAAATCTCAGAAATCATCAAATCTATTTTTAAAATAAGGGTGATAAATGGTGAAAACATAATGATTCAATTTTTTGCTCCAACGTAGGCTGTATTTTATGTCCATGCTATCCCCCACAAAGATAGTTCAAGACTAAAAAAAGTTCTAAAAAAGCAATTTTTGTGTTTCTGAAGGTCTTATTAATATGAAATTTGACATGGTATTATCCGTAATTTGTAATTTTATTGCTATATAATACCTCGTTCAAACAGTGGCGCCAACTTTTGAAAAATATTGGGTTAAGAAAGACAAAAATATTGGGTGGGCTCAATTAATAATGGGTGGATGGAGATATAAAATTATTGAATGGGCTCGCGCCCCATGGGCCTACATAAGGTGGCGCCACTGTCTCCAAAAATCATATTTAAAAAAAATTCCATAATTAAATATCAGGAAACCAGACATTGTTATATATTTTTTAATTTGACTTTTTAATTTTATACTGGTTTTAATGTATTTAATTCTATTATCAGTTTACTATCTTGAATTGGCTCGGGAAAATGTAGAAAAGTAAATATTAGTCTTCGTATACTATTTTTTTGACAACGCAGCTATCATTCGGGCACTGATATATTATTTCTTTTCTTACTGACTTACTTCTGGCATATCTGTTACGGGAACATAGAACATACGGTGTAATTATGAATTTGATTTATTATTTTCAGCAGGGGTAACAGAAATAATATGGAAAATGACTTAAGTTTGGCCTGAGGAGGGAAGCCAGGATTTTATCCTGGCATTATCTGGCTAGATGACGGAATGACAAGGTTGCTTAACATTTGACGATATTTCTTTTCGGTAACAGAACATGTTAACGGTCCTATTGGAGTAATATTCACATAGAAGATTGGATCTATGGTCATTTTAGGTATGAAATCCAGTAAATTGTTAATGTCATGTGATTTCTTTGCATGCATTTGATGATCGCTTGCTCCCAATTCAGCAGCTCTTGGTATTTACAGCTCCCTTCAAGTAAAAATAGGCCTTGTTCCCTCATAACCACAATTTTTAACCTATGCTTTAACAAACGATATTCTAAGGTAAAAAAGAACTAAAGACCATTCCTTTCAAATTTAGTTTAAGAAAACATAGAACAGAGCAAGAGTATATTTTGATATAAAATAAAACTTATCACACAAAAAGCGTAATGTTGTATAATCGTTTTTTAGTAATGCTATTTTTTTTAGAATTTCTAGCTTCAAAAATATGCTTATATACATATATTTATATGTATAAAATGTTACATAAAAAAAGACATTCTGAATATTATCTGTAAAAATGTCTTTAGTTCTCTTAAAATAATTTAAGAATGTAACTAGGTAATTATTCCGTTAATGAGATTTGTTTGAGCAATATTACTGTAAATGTAACTTTGACAATAACTTCTGACGAAATGTTCGGTCATGAATTTAACATGCATTTAATTTTACTTACAAAACTAAATTATTTAAAATTATTGACACAGCCATCTGGCTTTAATATAAAAGTTTCATATTTTATTAAAAAATAGCAAATGTCACTTTAAGTAAAAATCGATGTGAGACCACGTTAAGCAAAAATTTTGAAGCATGATGTTAAAAAGTATCACTGACATATATGCAACAATTGTAAAAATGTATTTTTCAAATATATTTAAACTTTTCATTTTAAAAAATATTTCTCATTTGCATGCGAAATACAAATACTGCTATTAATGCTTTAAAAAATTTAAAAGTTCATACAGCAAATGCCTGCTCTTAAGTTATTGCATTTTCTTTTCTTTTAAACATCCAATAATTTCGTTTGATTAAATTGAAATATGTTTTACTGAACATTAATATCAGTGAGACTTTAATTTCATTCGACACATGTTCCAATGAAGCTGACTATGAATATTACCAATCGATGAAATCGACGTATTATCTAAATTTTTGTGACGTACGTAATTTAATTGCGCTTTTTTATCATTTTTCAATAAGATCTGAATTTTTTAAATCTCGACAACATCCGATCAAAAAAGACAAAAACTAGGAGAAATTTCAATTGTAAGAAAATTTCAGTGGTGTTCGCAGCTATACTCTTGAAATATCACATTTAAAGGCATAAAAAAAGCCCTGTTCTTTTAAATTTATTTTAAGCACATAAGAAATTTATGAAGAATTTATTTTCGTTTACACTAAAACACACTACTCACACGAAGAAGAAATTAAATATAAGGTTTCTTAATCTGTTTTTTATTAATGATAAAAATTTTTGAACTTCTAGCTGCATATATAAATATATATATATGTATAATGTTTCATATATAAGGTTAAGTATGCTTGCAGATAATGGCATTCTTTACATTGTTTCGACGTCGAAATATCTTTCATATTCTCAAAACTATTTAAAAATGCATTTACGTTTAGATGTATTTGAAAAAGAATGTCACAAACTTACTTTCATAATTATTAGTTTTTTGTTTCAAAATATTTTCAAATATTTGGCATTTCTTTAACAAAAAATCTACTTTTTTTCATTATAATAAATCTTTTTCAGAAGAATTTTAATTACTAAACATACCCTTTTTATTAGGATTAAGCATGTGAGCTTATTACAGAAAAAAATTAAAAATAAAAGAAGATCGTTTTTTTTAGAAGTAAAAAGAGTGCATTTCGATTTAAGTAATATTTTGAAAAAATAATATATTATCAACTAAAAAGTACGTCAATCTTATGCAAATTTTATTTTTAACTATACAAATTATTTTAGGGATTTACTTTATACTTTTACTTTCTTTATGCTTCATATATGCTGATTCTTCTTCATATAACTAGAAATATATCACCATTTACCTGAAACTTGAAAATAATATGAAAAATCAAGTGTAATAAACCATTAAAAATATTTGCGTGTAAATTTCTTTCAAAAATAATTAAAATCAATTAATCTTTTTATTAAACAATAATATAGATTATTGTACATTAATTTGAAGTTAAAAAATGATTAAGTGTTTGACCAAACCTTAAAATCTTGACTGCTAATTATAATTTTTATTTAGTAACGCTTTGTTATATAACATGTAAATAAATTTTATATGAATTTTATTCACCAAAATTTTCCTATACATGATTTTCTTATCTAATTAATGTAAAATATGTAAGTAACCTCATACTAGGACAAATGTTAACATTCATTTTTTATTATGTTAAATCTTTCGAAATTATCTATAAATTAATTACTTAGACTAAACACTACAATGATGCTCGTAATTTAGTAATGTTGTGTTGTATTAGATATAATTCTGGTTTATGTGAATATTATACACTGCAATTTCCATTATATGAAATTATTTTATTTAATTATTGCAAAGAAAATATGTAGTCAACTAAATATTATAGCAACAATTCATTGAAATGCAGAGAAAGCTGTTGAGTGCCTAGATGCAATATTTTTACGATACTGCCGATATTGTCAAGATTTTACTAATACAATAAATGTTGAACAATATATAAATTTATGTACTATTGGATTATATAAAATCCCCTACTCTCGTCTCTCTATTGCGTTTTTCTCCCCAATCAATGGCTGCAACTCCCGACATTTTTTTGTTTCTTATTTTTATTTAGATTTTTCATTTTTTTTTTTTTTTTATCTTGCGCCAATTTCATCGAAGTAAAATCTTTCAAAACATTTTGAGTTATGTACGAAGGGAATATCAGACACACTTCAGATCATTATATTATGGTGAAGTTGTACACGTCTGGATTGGACACTGCTTCATGAGAAATCGTTCGATTTAGTCGGGAGCCGAGTTATAGTCTATACTGTTGTTTTATTGTGACATTTATGACTCGAAGGATTAAACACACTTCGTTACGAATCATCGCACATACTTTCAAAGACTTTTCATCATTCAACCATGTTACCTGATGGAATCAGTTGAAGTGATAACGGACAGAAAATTTTCTCTGGCCAAATCGCTACTAAAATAGCGAGCCTTTACCAGCATTTTCCGGGCACAGATAAGGTCAAAAGTGAAATAGTTTCTGGATTCCTATAAAACTTAGACGCCTTCATCAGCTAAAGACTAGCAACACTTCCGAGTTACATGACAGACCTCTATAAATGCAGTTAAAAAATTTTCATGATAAAATTCACTTACTTTTTAATGGTTAACCATTGTAACCCTTTCACTTTATTAACATAGGCATTCTTAAGCTCTTAATACATGGAAAAGTATTAAATGGAACACCATCTAAATATACTCTACTCTAAGTGGAGAACTCAGAGAATGAAGAATTTAAATCTACTAAGAACCCTTTAAAATAAGATTGTCACAAGAAAATAATATTCCACATAAAACTAAATCCATTTTGTTAAAAGATAATTAAAATGGAAATTCTATGGAACAGGAATTCAATGAGAATGAGCGAAATAGTCACGGTAGCTCAAGCTAGTGGTCATTTACAGGTCAAAAGTCTAGAAGACTTTTGACTGAATTTCACGAACAAATTGAATTTCACGAACAATGACTATTTGATTGCCGACGACTCACTGTAAAAAAAAAAAACAAAAAAACAAAAACAAAAAAAAACAGAAAAACAATAATTTGTGTAATATTTTTTAGAACTTTGATATTTTCTATAAATTACATTTGTACTCATGCTTACTTTATGTTTTTTGTTCCATGGGCCCTTTTCATAACTAAAAAAAAATAAAAATATCGCTTACTAGGTATTTGAAACAAATGCATTCCGAACAAATGCCATTTTTTATTGGATATCAATCGATAATGTAAATAACTAATTAAAAGTTTTTATACTTCATTATTGGGATTTGCATTTTATCTGTAATACGAAACTTTTAAATATAATTATTCAAATACGAAACTAATAAAAAAATATTGATTATCCAATTGATGAACAATTACGAGCTCATTATCCTTTTTAATGAAAACTAAATTTATTTGCTAATTGGTGTATATTATGTAATGTTTCTGAAAAATTGAAATGTTTCATTACTTTATTGTGAAACGTAACAGCAAAATGCCACAGCCTCTTAATGTGTACACCTTTTTTTTCGGATCCTGCTTGAAAATCTTACTGTGTTCAAACGTAAAAAAACAGGCGATGGAATATAAATGCCTTTAACGTGAGATTCAAAGACTTATCTCTGCATAGCTTTTTTGCACACTATCAATTATGCCTTCATGCTCCCATATGCCTACACACATCTGCACAGCAATTAATGTCTGTGATTGAATTATAGATTTTGCAATAACAAAAAAACTTTCCTTATCATCTAAATAAAACTGTTATTAATGAGTTCAGTTCTGATCATTTGCCTATATCTTTTAAAATTGACTAAATTAAACCTCTCTCTCTCACACCCTCCATTGCCATTGACCGGTTGAAATTCCCTAATTATCGCGAAAATATCCATATTACTAACTCTGAAATAAAAAACATACAGAGGACATAGACTCTGTTGAATTACTAAATACTCATCTTATATATTAAAGCAAAAGCCTTTTTTATTCAGCACACTCAAACTGCTCTCTGCGCATTCCTGCTTGCGCAGATCCGACAACAGAACCACTGAGAGAAGAGATAGTTACTGTCTCTAAATGTTAGCGTGGTATGCCCGCGTTCGTTGTTTGTTGTAGCAGAGCCAATGGATCTATTGTGTGCTTTTAAAATGTGCAATTAAATATATGTATGGATTTTTTTATCGCAACGTAATTAGTATATTTTTAACATAGGATTTCAACAATATAACCTGGTAAGTGAGAACTTTTTTTTGAATGGCAATGTAACATTGGGTCGATCGAGTTTATTTATTTTGATTTTGCCCGTTTTTATTGAAGGACATAATTTAACCGTTTCTTCTATTGCATAACACTTCTTATTTTGTTTTCAATCTTTTTTTTTTAAGTAATTCCTTATTGTGATCTTCATTTCTGTTATATGAAAAATACATTTCTACTTTGCCATGGGTACACTGAAGTAAAATATCCCCCTTACGATGTTCGCGAAAAATATTCTCGGATAGTATTTTTTCGATCGATGCTTAATTTTATATTTCATAATAGGGTAACCTCCCCAGTAATTGGCATGCACCAGTGATTGGCACATCCTACAAACATGTCCTAAAATAAGACATATATCCAGTCTTTTAAAAATTCAAGACCATATACCAGTTATATGCTCATTTACGTTAAAGATTATAACTTTGATTTATGCTACTAGATGACAATAGTGCCTAGGAAAGAGAAACAATTATGGCTTGTATCAAATTAGCCATTTTTGTTGCAAATGCTTCTTCTTTGGCTTAAGGAAGGCATGCTTTTCAATTCATTATTATCTGATTTATAATATATTTTAAATTTTAATTGACAGCAGTTTTGTTTAATTAAAAAAGTTTACTTTCATTGTGTAAAAGTATTTTCGACACAAATATTTGGATTTCTGATTTAATGATAGATGTCAATTAATGGTGCTTCAATTTTGCTAGTTCCAAGTAATTGGCACCTATTCCAATTACAAGGAATTCGCAAGGAATTTGAGATTAAACCACTTATTTTGGAAGTACTTTTAAAGTTATAGACTAATTTTGTTTATCATTTCTTTTTATTTGAAAATATAAAATATTATCAGTAATTGGAATCCATTAAAGCTTCATATGACAATTACTGGGGACAGCATGACAATTACTGGGTATTAATATAAGTATATTGTATTGTTTTAAAGTGTTCACATTTCAGACTAAAATGCTGATTTCTTACTCTCAAAAACCTGAAATATGGCATCTTCATCTACAGTAGATTCATTTAAAACGATTAAACCCAATGCAAAATGTAAAGTTTTTTTAAATATAAACAAGTGCCAATTACTGGATCACAAGGTGTCATACATTGGTGCTCTAGGTGCCAATTATTGGTGACTTACAGCAACTTTTTATAAATATATTTTTATAAAAATACTTTTTCAATTTTTTTTTCTTTTAATGGGCAAAATAGATGCACAGATATGCATTCTTTGATTTAAAAATATTTCCTAATAAATATCTTATTTCTTTGTAATGAAAATTGAAGTAAGTTTAAAGACAAATTCTTAATGTGCCAATTACTGGGGATGTTACCCTATTATTTATTTTGATTTTGCCCGTTTTTATTGAAGAACATAATTTAACCGTTTTTTCTATTGCGTAACACTTCTTATTTTGTTTACAATCTTTTTCTTTTTTCTAAAGTAATTCCTTATTGTGATCTTCATTTCTGTCATATGAAAATTTCATTTCTATTTTGCCTATAGCATTTACATTTGTTGCATTATCATTTTGAAAATTGATAAAATATAACAAAAGACAAAACATTGCAAATTCTAAATTCGTATTACTCAACTAAATAAACGTAGGTCTTGCAAAAAATAAACAAAATAATAAGAGATCAAAATAGATGCCTTATAAATAACTTTTTTTTTAAATCTGCAGCTACAATATATATATATATATATATATATATATATATATATATATATATATATATTTAATTTGGACATGCAAAAAACATTCTGAAATGTCTCAATCCATCACAAGATTTTTGTGGGGACTTCTACTGATTGATAACTTTTGAGGGGTTTTTACATAACTGAATGACTTTTTTTTTCCATGATTGATTAATGAATTTTATCATTTTTACCCCACATGTCCAACTGTCGAACTGATTAACAAATTTTCTATTTTTCATGTGATGGATCGAGAAATTTTGGGATTTTTTTTTCCTGATGAACAAAGAAATGTTGCATCTTTTCTGCAAGCAAGTAATGGAAGCTTTTTTTTTTAAATTTGTTGTTTTTTTCTCGCAATCTTTTGATGTAATTTGCCGTTTTATTGAAGTTATCCTTCTTTCGTGATTTTTTTTTTTTTCAGAAAATGTCGTTTTTTATTATCTTTTTGGGAAATTTGTCTTTTTTTTTGCTATTTTTTGTGAAATTTAAATTTTTTGCGATTACCTAGACAAAATTTTGTGCTTTTGAGATCTTTGGACGAAATTTGTGTCTTTTATGATACCTGGACAGTTTCGAAGAAGTTTATCGTTTTTCTCGAGTTCTTTCGATGAAATTGTCGTTTTGTCATGATCTTTCGATGTATTTTCCTGTTTTATTGAAGATCTATTTGCAAAATTTGTTGTTTTTTTCTGCGAAATTACCTTTTTTTGTGATTATTTGATGAAATTTGCTTTTTTTCAATCCTTTGACGAAATTTGCTGTTTACTCACAATCATTTGTCAAAACTTTTTGTTTTCTTACAATATTTTGAATTTTTTTTTCACAATATGTTTAATTTGCCATTTTTTAGAGTTTTTTTTTTTTGTCAAAAGTTGCTTTTTTTCGAAATTTATTTAAACGTTTTGGCAAAATTTTGATTTTTTGCAATATTTTCACGACATTTGTTTTATTTGATATACCTGGACAATTTCTTTTTCTGCAGTTTTTTGACAAATTGTTTAGAAATCTTTTGAAGAAATTTGTTGTTTTTTGCAATCTGTTGACGAAATTTGCTGTTTTTTTTCACATCTATTTATAAAATTTCCAGGTGTTCTTTTTTTTGGGGGGGGGGGTATTTTGACGAAATTTGTTATTTTTGTGATTATTTGCCAAAATTCATGTTTTTTTTATACTTGGATAAAATTATTTGTTTTCTCAGGGATTTTCGGTGAAATTTGTTATTTTCTCACGATCTTTCGATGTAATTTGCTGTTTTATCGAAATTATCTTTTTTTGTGAAATTTTTCATTTTTTTGTTATTTTCAGAAATTCATCTTTTTTTTCACCTTTTTTTTTTTTGCAAAATTTACCTTTTTTGTGATTTTTTAATGAAATGTACCTCTTTTTTTCATCTTTTGACAAAATGTGTTGTTTTATCACAATCTGTTTACTAATATTTGCATTTGTTGAAGTACCTAGACAAATTTAAAGTATTTTCACGATCTTTTGACGAAATTCACGTCTTTTATTATACCAGGAAATAATTTGTTTTCTCAGGGATTTTCGGTAAAATTTGTTGTTTTTTCTTGTTATCTTTCAATGCAATTTGCCGTTTCATCAAATTATTCCTTTTTTCGTGATTTTTTTTATGAAATTTGTTGGGTTTTTTTTGTTATTTTCAGAAATTTGTCATTTTTTTTCACTTTTTTTTTTTTTTTTGCAAAATTTGCCTTTTTTGTGATCTTTTGATGAAATGTGCCTCTTTTTTTCATCTTTTGACAAAATATGTTGTTTTCTCACAATCTGTTTACCAATATTTGCATTTTTTGAAGTACCTAGACAAATTTGAAGTATTTTCACGATCTTTTGACGAAATTCATGTCTTTTATGATACCAGGAAATATTTATTTGTTTTCTCAGGGATTTTCGGTAAAATTTGTCGTATTTTCTTGCCATCTTTCGATGTAATTTGCCGTTTTATCGAATTTATCCTTTTTTAGAAATTTGTTGTTGGGTTTTTTTTTTTTTTTTTTTTCAGAAATTTGTCAACATTATGTAAATGCTATAGGCAAAATAGAAATGAATTTTTCATATGACAGAAATGAAGATCACAATAAGAAATTACACAATAAGAAGTGTTATGCAATAGAAAAAAGAGTTAAATTATGTCCTTTAAAAACAAGGGCAAAATCAAAATAAACTCGATCGACCCGATGTTACATTGCCTATCAATAAAAAAGTTAGTTCTCACTTACCAGGTTATTTGTTGAAAAGACTAATTTACTCTGATCCTATGTTGAAAATATACTATAAAAATATACTATGTTGAAAATATACGATAAAAAATTCCATACATATATTTAATTGCCTACAGAATGAGGGAATAAACATATGTCACTCAGCACACAGTTCAATGGGTACACTGAACTGCAGTATTCCCATTGTAAGATTGCCCAAAAAAAACATTCTGAAATGTCTCGATCAATCACAAGATTTTTTTGGGCTTTTTTACATAACTAAATGACTTTTTATCCATGATTCATTAATGAATTTTATAATTTTTAACCCACATGACCAACTGTCGATTTTTGTATTTTTTCTTCAACTGATTGACAAATTTTCTATTTTTCATGTGATAGATCAAGAAATTTTGTGATTTTTTTTTTCTGATGAAAAAAGAAATGTTGCATCTTTTCCCCCTGCAATTAATGAAAGTTGTTTTTTGAAATTTGTTGTTTTTTTCTCACAGTCTTTTGATGTAATTTGCCGTTTTATCGAATTTATCCTTTTTTTTCATGATTTTTTTGAGAAATTGTTGCTTTTTGTTATCTTTTTGAGAAATTTGTTGTTGTTTTTTTTTGCTATTTTTTGCGAAATTTACCTTTTTTGCGATTACGTAGACAAAATTTATGTGCTTTTGAAATCTTTGGACGAAATTCGTGTATTTTTATGATAGCTGGACAGTTTCGGAGAAGTTCATCGTTTTTCTCGAGTTCTTTCGTTGAAATTGTCGTTTTGTCACGATCTTTCGATGTAATTTGCCATTTTATTGAAGATCTTTTTGCAAAATCTTTTGGGGTTTTTTTGCGAAATTTACTTTTTTGTGATTATTTGATAAAATTTGCTTTTTTTTCAATCTTTTGACGAAATTTGTTGTTTACTCACAACCATTTGTCAAAACTTTTTGTTTTCTTACAATATTTTGAATTTTTTTTTCAGAATATATTTACAAATTTGCCATTTTTTAGGGATTTTTTTGTCAAATTTGGCTTTATTTTTCGAAATTTTTTCATGAAAATTGCCAATTTTTTTAGACGTTTTGGAAAAATTTTGATTTTTTGCAATACTTTCACGAAATTTGTTTTATTGGGATACCTAGCATTTTTTTGACAAATTTTTTTGAGATCTTTTCATAAAATTTGTTGTTTTTTGCAATCTGTTGACGAAATTTCTGTTTTTTTCTTTCACATCCATTTACAAAATTTCCGGGTGATGTTTTTTTTTGAGGGGGGGGGGATTTTTGATGAAAATATCTATTTTTTGTGATTATTTGCCAAAATTTGCATTTTTTATGGTACGTAGACAAATTTTTGTACATAGTAAATGATTTCTAGCATTTTTTTTAAAAATTCTTTCACAGTAAAAAAATAATCTTCAAACATTTTCAAGAGTTTGTGATGTGTGTCGCAGCGTTGCACCGATTCTGCGCCTGGGATCATGTCATGTTGGTGTTACGTTGGTAAATGGAAAAGCATATTGAAATTTTTAAGAAATATTAATTTTTTTATAGCGGCAAAATACTTTTTTTTCTTTGGTTCTTTCATATTGTTGCCGTCAAATTTTGAAGGGTTTCACCTAGTCAGAATAAATATCATTAATTTTTTTAATATGAGAAATCGACATGTATTTTTGATTTATGAAAATGTAATAGAAAAGTTATTTGAAAATGCAAATATTTATTTGTTTAATGGGGTGAGTAATGTAAAAACAAATTAACCACTGAGAGGATTATTGTTACAGTTGTTGCTAAATGGCAAACTATAAATTCAGTCTTATTTTGCTGCGAAGTAAGTGAAGTATGTATATTTTGCATGAAATGAGAAATGACGGCAATTTATGATTTATTCATGTCATGTACAATTTATTGGTGTTGTATTTGTAAATGAAAAATTATCAAATGAGAGAGATTCTAATTCTATAGCAGCATGTTTGAATGTAACTCTGCCAATTGCGGGTCATTTGCCTGGATGTAAAATGCAGGTTTTTCTTTTATTTATTGAAATTTTTGCTGAAGATTAGTCGTTAAAAAATCCTTTGATAGCTGGAAAATACCTTTTATTTCTGTGATGCCGTCAAGTTTTGACGGGTTCCATCTAGTACTACTAATGCTCAAAACAATTCCACTGTAGAGTACTTTAAAAACAGCAGCAACTTTACTCCCACGAGATACATTCAGGGTATGTATAAACAATGAAATATCCGAAAGCGTCCGCTTTAAAATTCATGTTGATTTTATCTTTAAACCCATTATCAACATTATTAACAATAAAATAAAATAAAAAAATTATTGACAAAAGAAAAAAAAACTGAAATAATTTTTTTCAAAACATTTCTAGTAAGGAATGGATTAATTATGGATAATAAAACGTAAACTGAACTGAAATTTAACCTCGATTCCCCATCCTCTTATTGCCTATTACAACACTTTTTATACTGATGAGGACAAGGCCAATATAATGGCAAAATTTCATGCCGACAATTTTCCCGCGCATTCTAACCTTTCTAGTCATTATCATCTCTCCCAGATCAACAAAACTATTTGCAATTTCTTGGATAATCCCCTGTTGAACCTTCCACAATAATTAAACCCATTTTTATAAATAATACAATTAGAAAACTTTAAGGCTATTAGGCATTACAAAATTTCCAATACCGCAGTGAAAAATCGTCCCATTATTTGTATAATTTTCATGAATCATCTCACTAACTCAGTATTTAAATTCAATTACTCCACAAAAATATTTAAATCTCGATAATCTCCTTTATTTCTAAAACCGAACAATAAACCTTTCCTACACATATCACTTCTACCATGTATGAAATAAATTGTCGAATGTATAAGTAGGATCCAGTTACAAAAATTTATTGAACAAAACAACATTCTTATGTCCGGGCAGTTTAGGTTTCGGCCTTCTCAAAAGCATTTGAAGAAGGCTGGCAGGAAAACTTTGTACAAACACCAATTAAGCTTGGATTCTCCGCCAGACTTATCTTTCTAATTTATTCATATCTTTGCGACTGTTTTTTCCAAGTACGCATTAACAATATGTTCGTTGCCATCTTATTAATAATACTCGAGATTTTTCACTCTGGTCTCACTCTGCTAAATACCTCATTAAACGTAGTTAGTAACATTTGGAAGTGTAATTATGCTCCTTTTTTAGAAATATTGCAAAATCAGACCAAATCCCTTATTCCCTCCGATCTCCTACTTTTAAATCTGTGTTTTAATAAAGCATTGTACTTAATGCCATGCATCAGTGGATTTTCATATATTTATGCTCCTTTTTATATAAATCTATCAATAATGCAATTAAACGATAAAATGATTTTTAAAGATAAAGCTATACCATTAATATCATTTAATCTTCTTACATTTCCCCTTATATAATCTTAAAACATTATGCTAAGAAAATGTTTAAAAAAATATACACTTGAAAAGCAAGCAAGTATAAATGAATGTAAATTACAGTTAATATTCTCTTGATAAAATGGAACACAATTCTGAATAATGAAAAACAAATAAAAAGCGAAAAGTTTTAATTTTCTTAAATGTATATTCAAGCTGTTTCGCAGAGAGACATTAATTGTAAATCAATGTAATTATAAAAAAAATAACGAATAAGAATGCTCTTTGGAAGAAATCGAATTACTTTCATTTCATAGCCATTAGTCAATTGTTAATTAGACTGGATTTACTTAGTTCTATTTTTAGAGATATATTCGATTTCAGATTGTCTCATATAAATTGAAGATTTTACATAAAAAGAGCTTTTTTCTTAACAGAACAACAACAATTTGAATTTTACAATAAGTTAGTAAATCTGTCTGATTTGCCATCTCCTATTTATTTATCAATTGATTTATATTTTGTTTTTTATATTTTTCTTAGAATTCATTCTTTAGATAATTGATATATGGGATAGGAATAAGAGAAAAATATTTCAAACAATAGAAAGCTGTTTAAACTTCGTAACTTGAATGGGTCTAACCAACCCATTTATATACTTTATTTCATGAGAAATGTTTGGGTTTTATTTACAGCCTGCTTTACATCAAATTGCTAATTAGGCTTAGATAAAAAGGTGTTCAGATTTAAATATTTTTTGGGAAAAAAAATCAGTTTACCGGATTTAATATAAATGTTGCATACCGTTAATATGTTTTGAAAAACACACAGACACAAATAATGTGTAGATGATTTGTATTTTGCATAATGGTAGCAATATGTTCAAAAATTTTAGACCCCTCCCATTTTAAGCCCTTTAGTGGGAAGAATTTTCAAAATTTCCGTCTTAGTGCATGCTTACATCATAAAAAGTATATTTTCCCCAATTTCCATGCTTCTAGGTTCAGTAGTTTGGGCTTTGGATTGTCAGTTAGTCAAGACAAACTATTTTATATAAGTATAGATTAATTCTACATTTATTTGTTAAAAGAAATAATTTGGAAAACTTTTACATATATTTCATCAGAATAAATATTTCGAAGGTCCGAAAAAATAGTTCCAGATAACTTAGCTTAGAGAAATTTAATAGGCTTTATCATACAATTGAATTCTAGATACATATCGAAATTCAAGATTCTGTATCTTTTTTTTTTTTTTTTTTTTTTTTTTTTGCGTGTTTAAAATTGTGGCTTGATGAATTCAAATTACATGTCTGTTTCGTCTTATGATATAGTCGATGGTGGCTTTTTTCTAAGACGCTAGCAAGTTTTTCTGAACTAATATTTACTGAAAAATGCTAATTTGAAAACTTATGTAGAATGTTAAAGGAAGTATAATTAACTGTTTTAAGGAAGCTTATATGTTGGGGAAGAAGAAAATGGAATTCCGTGTTATCCTAACGGTAGAATACTTATTCCTTAAGTTCATTCAAATCTGGAAATTTCAACATTATATTTTTTATGCGCATAGTTCTATTCTGTAAGCTTTACAAATTTAAAGAAAGTTATGAATATTTGAAAATTTGTGTTAAACTCTGAGAAATTCTGAAAAGTAAATAAAAATGTATTCTTTACTCGCTTCTGATTTATAATTGGAATAAGATATAAAAATTTGAAGCGTACAGACTAATACAGAACCTTCCTATCTGCATGCTAAAAAAATATTTTTGAAATTTCTAAATTTGTATGAACAAGAAGGATAAGTAATTTTACCATAATACAACACAGTATTCTACCAGTGTTTTGTTTCCCAAGAGGTATGCCAATCCCCTTAAGAGTGAATATAGTTTAAGGCAATCTTATCCACCATACTAAAATAATTTTCGAAATAAAAATTTTCAATTCAGTCAGCTCCGTAGGGCTAAGACTCAGATATGGTTTCAGGTTTAATACCAATACTAAGAATAGAGATGACAACATATAGTTCTTAATTTTCAGTACTAGATTAAGTAAAAACTAGCCATTAAGTGCCACCGTAATACCTACCCATCATGGATGAATATGCATAATATAAATATAAAAATAAAACACGTGTAAACTATTTATAAAATGTATTGCAATTCCAAAATAAAAGTTATGCCTATTTTATGTTACATCCATCAATGTTATATACATTTGTTCAAGAAATATTTTCAAAAATTTTTACATACGTTTATGTTACGGTGGCATCAGAGCAAATATTTCGAAAATCCGAAAAAATAGTTCTGGATAGCAAAGGTTATTGAAATTTAAGAGGTTTTGTCACACTATTACATTCTAGGTTATACCAAATTTCAAGACTATCACAATTTGTTTTGTGGATAGCTTGTTTAAAATTTGTGGCTTTATGAATTCAAATTATATGTATGTTGCTTCTTATGATATGATGGACCATCGCTTTTTTTTAAAGTTATTGCCTAAAAGTTTTCCTCAACTAATATTTAATGGAAAATGTAACTTCGAAAATTTATCTAGAAATTCGATGAAAGTATAAATAATTGTGCTGAAAGGACTTATTTATTGTGGTAGAAAAAAACTGGAATCCCATGTTTTCCTAAGGGAAAAATATTTATTCTTCATTTCATTCAAATTTGGAATTTTCAACAATATTTTATTTTTCTTTTCCGCACGTACATAAAAAGGTTCGTTATCCCTCTGTAGACATTAAATATTTTAAAGATAGTTATGAGTATCTAAAAATTTGTGCTAAAAATTCAAAAAAATATTTTTTACTTGTTTGCAACTTAAGACGGAAAAAATATATAAAAACTTGGAGCTTATAGACGGATAAAGAAGCCTCCTATCTGCTTGCTGAAAAAAAATAGATTTTTGAAATTCTCAAATTTCAATAAACAAGAAAGATAAGTAATTTTCCGACAGGATAACACAGAATTCAGCTAGTTTTCTTCCATACCAGATAAGTCAGTGCCTTTAAATGCAAATATGATTTTAAGGAAATCCTATCCATAATATTCTCCAATATATATTTATAATACATAATTTTAGAAATGAAAATTTTCAAAACAGTCTGCTCCATAGCGCTAAACATTTACTCAGATATTGTTCCAGATTCTCTGCATGACGTTTTATTTTTCCTATAGATCAAACTTCTTAATTTATGTATTTTAATTTGAAAAAAAAAAAAAAAAAAAAAAAAAAAAAAAAAACACGAAAAATATTTTTTTTCCCTTTCAGATAATGCTTACATTTCAAGAGAAATTTCTTCCATAAAAAATAGCTAATTTTTGCTCGATTATCAGTTAACAACTTGATTTCTCTTGGGATCAAATAAAGCAATTTTCTTTAATATTATTTTAATACGGAGTGTTTCTAAATTAATATCGATAGTTTAACGCTTGGTCGTATTTATTATATGAAACATAAAATTTTAGTTAATACATAAAATGAAAAAAAAAAAAACTCAAAAAGTTTTACCTACATGCCTACAAGAGTTCCGTGTGAGTAAGCTTTCGTCACACGGCACACTTTAAGTCGACAGATATGTTCTTCCCAAGCGTTGATTAGTATTTGTAGGGTCATTTTTGCAACATCTACAATGGTCAACTGATAGTAGAGACACAGAAACACGATGCTTTATAAACCCACATAGGTAGAAATCACATGCCGTCAGGCCAGTTGACCGTCAGAAAAGAACTTCTTTGCTAATCAACGGTTGGGAAGAATTGAGCTATCGATTTGAAGCTTGTAGGTAAAACTGTGTGCGTCGATCTTTCACTTTATGTATGAATTATGATTTTACGTTTTATGTTATAAATACTACCAAGCGTTAAGACCCCGATATTCATTTTAAATCACCCCGTATATATATACATACATACATACACAATATCTATATGTATCATGAAAAGTGTGCCGACAGAGATTTATTGTTATACGCAATTGGAAAGAAAGAAATTTGTTTAACCACTTTATAACTAGTTTAGAAAAAGAAAAGTTTTTACAAAGTACTATTTTGTTAACATTAAACATTTTTTTCGGAGACTTGTGTATTCTGCAAATTTCTCTTTAAAAAAGTTCAATAAAAAATTTTGCCTTATAAACTGTGGCTCTAAAGCAAACTTTGCTAGAAACTGTCATGCTGTGATTAATGTGACTATGCTAACTTTAGAATAAATATAACTTCTTTTGCATGCATTATTCTTAATTTCTCTTTTGAAATTACTTTTAATAAATAGAATTCTATAAACAATTTTTTCACGCAAACTGTACAACGTTTTAAAATATGTAGTTTTTGGCCGAAATTTTGTTTTAATTTTAAAAAATGTGAAAACAGGAAGAAGATACGAATGTATCCAGTAATTCCCAGCAAGTTAAAAAAACGACTGAAATTTAGGGAAAATTATCGTTATATATTTTTATAATATATATCATATCATTTTTATAATATACATCCTGCTTTTACATACGCGTAATTAATATCTTTCATTCTTTATTATCTTATACGAAGTTCAGAAAAAAATTAAATTGTGCATACATTTTCAGAAATGCTATCAAAAATTAATGACTGTTAATGTTAAACAAATTAAAACTTAGAAAGAACATTTAAGTTGAAATTTTAAATAATGACTTAGAAGAATTTGTCATTTATTTATTCAAACCATTTTTAAATGCAGCAATCGAATCACCCAATACATAATATCCTATTTTGTACGTCGATTAAAGACAGTATGCGCTGAATAAAATAATATTGCACTGTATGTGTTAATTTTTGATCATGTGACATGAATGTTGTAAAATCGAATTCAAGTAACAAGCGAATAAAAAATTGAATACTTTCATATATACGTGCAAAAAGCAAGCAATAACAACGCAAATTTAACACTGACTTTAAAAAATGAACAGCATCCTTAAAGATAGCAGCATATAAATTTTACGGCAATCGCGATTGCAGCCGGGGTGTTGCAGCTTTTTTTGCAAAATACAGCGAATTTTGTTGACCTTTAAGATATAATTTAACAAACACCGATGCTGTCAAAACATATTCATGCAACAAGTGCAGCAAAAATCACATCATTTTTGTCACATGCACAATACCGCTAATAGTAACTTGACATTCCCTAGACTTACAAAAATTTCCAACACTCATAAAGATAACATCTTATAAATTTTACAGCAATTCTGATAACAGCCTGTTTTGTTTTAAAATACGGATTTATCATTGTTATTTTTATTTATTTATTATTTTTTTAATGTGAGATAAATCTTAGAATTATATTTTTTTTAATCCAATAGAAAAATTCCTGCTGGACGTTTCAAAACGTATATCATTTATAATACATGACTTTCAATGAATGAGAAAAATATTTTTTGCTACTTAGGACCATCGATATGTTGTCCTGGAAATCACATAAATTTTAAAGGAAAAGGATGTCCTATGTAATAGCGATCATACTGATTAGATACCTATTTTAGCAATACATTTCTATTTTATTTTTAAATTAATAATTTATAGCCAAGTTAAAAGTTTAAGCTTTTCACAGTCAAATAATAAGTAATTATTCTTTTAAAATATAAAAATAATCTGTAAATTGTGTCTCAGTTTAACAGTTTTTATGATCTTGAAGAAAGTTTGAAAGCAGGAGTTTCTTTTTTCCTGCCTTCTTTACATACAAATCAATTGCTGGAAAATTATCGATAGCAGAAGACAAACAGAAATAATAGGAGACCAAAATAGTAAAGTATTTGTCTATGGTTAATATTCTCAAACAAAATTTAAACTTTAATAACTAAATTCATAATAAAAGGAAATCAACAAGAGCAAATTTAAGTTGTATGTTGCTTAAACATTGAACTAATCATAATAGAAATGACTGAAATAAATAGCAAAATATTTGGCAATTTTTTATCTAGTAAACATGTCCTGAAGAAGTATCAATAAGTGTAGAAGACATGCCAATGAGTTCTTTACAAATTTCAAATTTTTATTATTTCAATGATTTTAATAATTCAATTATTTTAATTAAAACTTCAATTATTTTAATATTAAAATTGTTTTTGGTGTTCCTAGTGGGTCGATAAATACATATATTTATCGACATTATTATATTATTTTTTTATATAAAAAAAAGGCTTAGGATTTTTTTTTCTTTCGCCAAAAAAAAAAAAAAAAAAAAAAAAAAAAAAAAAATGTTTGTATATGTTTTATGTCTTTTAGCAGTGTGCGGTAGTCGCACAACATCAGCTGTAACCATGGTCCGCAATAGGAGCCCCGCAACATATGAATTGCAAGCACAACGATTATCACCAACGGTTCAGCAAGTTGTGCAATATGACACAGTAAGAAGCTTCAAACGCCCCCGGCACTGCTTGTCCGTCCACTGTGTTGTGTTATAAAAAAATAAATAAATAAAAATAAAAAAATAAAATTATATATAAAAGGTCTAGGAATCCCCTAATGCCAAAAAATAAAAAATAAATAAAAAATAAAATAAAAAATTGCTTTTATTTTAAGTTTTTTCATCTATTATTTTATTTTATATATATTTTTATTCTTTATTTAATTTTTTTTTAATTTTATTATTACTAATTTTTATTTATTTATTTATTATTTTTATTTTTGACAGCTCGCCTCTTTATCTGGTGCAGTAGGACTCTGTCCGCACAAAATACCGGACCTGCTCTAATGGGACAACCCAAGGAGCCAGTTTTTCTCGGTGGGGTACGGTAGAAAGGTGGGTTCTTGTCCCTCTCTCTGCAACGCTCTCGTTTGCCTTGCTATTTGGCGCAAAAATTTTCCTCCATCAGCGGTACGACTTAGCTTTTCAGCCATTTTCTGTTTTTCTTTTTTTTTTCTTTTTTTTTTAAATTCCCTCAAAATTTCCCCAACATTCAGCTAAGTTCAGTACCATTGTTTAGGCCCAAAAACATCCAGTCCCATTTCGTCTGGTATGATGAGTACAAGGTGTGCGGCAACAAATCACAAAGTTAACCCAATGTGCAATAAACCACAAAGATTACCAACAAAGCACTTAACCTAAACAGCCGACCCGGGTACTTGTCTTAGTGGTTCTCCACTTTGCCGGCTAAAATTATATCATGTACGCTAATGGCGCATGGTGCATGTAAAATCCGTCGTGGGTGCAAAGTCCTCCAAGTTACCTGTGAATTATACCTCTGGAGGTGCCTTGCCAGGTGAAGGTCTCGTCATCTCATCAAGGCTCTAAATTACGAGACCATCTTGCGAAGCCATTTGCAGTTCAAACAACAGGATGTACCATTAATTAACAGGCGAAACAAAGTATGCTCAACGACAAGCAAGTACTGCAGAAATGATGGCATGCGTAAGCAAAGAAATCAGGTTTATTGCCGCTACGCGGCAATTAGGCGGTCGACCGCCCCGATACCAGGTATCTAACCCGTTAAGCTGAGATAACTCGGCAGGTAGGGGCCTGGCCATCGGTTAGAAAGAAAGAAAATACATATATTTAATGTAAAAAAAAATTAAAATGTTTGTTCCATGGTCGTCGTCATAAATTCTGTTACCCATAGACTTTTCTGTTTTATCTCCTGGTATCGTTTATATGTATCAGCTATGCGTCATGAAGCTAGCTTAATGATGTAAAATCTGTATCATCTGTATGGACATTAGGGTGGATCGAAAAGTATAGGAAATTTTTTTTTTTAGAAATCACTATCGGCGCGGCGTGCAAAAGTTGCATTTTATGCATACTAGTTTACAGGGTTTTTTGTATTAAAATCCATTCATATCTTCCAGTGCCCCAAGCACCCCAAAAATAATTAAAAATTGAGTTTTTTATGATTTTTTAAATATTGTTTTGTTTATTTATTTTTTCTTAATTACTTTTGGCGCGGGCTGCAAAAGCTATCTTTTATCTATCTTAGCTTACATATTTTTTTTAAATAAAATTCATTCATATCTTCCGGTGCCACAAGCGCCCCAAAAACAGTTCAAAATTGTAATTTTCTTGAAAAAATATTTTTTATTTTATTTTATTTTATTTTACTTTATTTTACTTTTTGAAATTCATTTGGCACTGGGTTGGAAAGTTGTTATTACAATACTACACAACTCTGCAGTTCCCATATATTTTTTTTAATCAAAATCCATTCACATCTTTGATGCACCAATTATAATTAAAAACTGAAATTTTTACAAAAATGTATTAAGAATTATAATATATGAAAAATACTTACAATTTTTTAAAACAGTTTAATTAATAACATATAAGGTTATAAATAACATTAATTTTACAATAATAAGCGACATATATATTTAAAAATCAAAGCATTAAATCACAAAAATTACAAAAATCGAACTTACGAAGAGAAAAGTTTTACATCCTTCAATTTGAAAATTTACATATTTTTAAAGTTTGTAATCTTTTTTGGTATCAAAGTGTTTTAAATGGCTTCTTGATTTTATTCTATTTAATATAAAACCGTGTCTCTTTTCTTGTCCAGATACAGTTTCTGATGCCTCAGACACTAGTCGAACGCATCTTTCAACCGCTTAGGTATGGCATGGATATTTTGACCATTCATTCGTTTTTACAACTTTTATCATATTCTCAATTTCTTTGCAAGACACATTCATCAAAAGAGTTGGTTCAAAACGTCCAACTCGTTGCCAGTCAATAAATTCAAAATGATCTTTCGCTTTGAAATTTATTTGGGGTACTTTGAAAATTCTCTCTTCTGCTGATTTTCTCTTTTTATTTCAAGCACAAATTAGCTTTCGCATTGCTAAAGATCTGACATGCTCTCTGTTATCTGTCAGTATTGACAATAGCAAATTTTCAGCGTGGCAAAAAAAAAAAAAAAAAAAAAAAAAAAAAAAATATATATATATATATATATATTTCGTTGAATAACAGCATCTACGATCTTTCTTAAATTGGGTTCCAAATATCTAGAATATGTGATAAGTTTCCAAATATGACGCGCTCCTTCAGTTATGGATGGCTTTGTTTTGACATGAAACCATACAGGTGCACATACCTTCATAATATATGTTGGAAGAGTAATGAGATTATCAGAAGGATTTTCTGTAGTCACTTATAACCTTAAAATTCTACACGCAGTTATTAGCCATCTTGAGTGATAAACTAGACCAGGTTTCATTAATGCCAGATCAGAACCACATTCACCCCGCTATATTTCTATGCAAATATCATATAAATATTGCTGGTCATTGCTGAGAACTCTTCTATATATGTTGTCTTCGAAATAATAAAGTATAAAAAGTTTATTTTATACATTTAATAAAATACGATAAACAATTTCTCATCCTCTCGGTCTACGTTTTACGTTAGATAAATCATTCTTTAACTGTTATTTTTACTTGTATTTTTTAGCTCAAAATTTGCAAGAAACTCTATTTTTGCGAATAATTAAATGTTTTGGGGCATTGGAAGAAATTTATCAAAGTCTAAATTTATTTAGATGCATGCTAATATACTATGGCATGCATCTTTTTTTATCCCGTTCATAAAATAATTTAAAAGAAATTAAAAATATATATATATAAATTTTTATAAAAAAACTCAATTTTTTTACTATTTTGGGGGCGCTTGGGGGCACTGGAAGATATGGATGGATTTATATATAAAAAAAGGATTGAACTAATATATATATAAGGCAACTTTCGCAACCCGCGCCAAAAATAAATTTAAAAATATTAATAAACAAAAAAAATTATAAAAATTATAAAAATTTCAATTTTTAACTATTTTTGAGGCGTTTGGGGTACCGGAAGATATGAATGGATTTCAATAAAAAAACATATGTGAATTAGTATGCACAAAAGGCAACTTTTGCACCCCGCGCCGATTCGATTATCCGAATTTCGATTTTTCGATCATTCTAAAAAAATACTTGAAAAAAATTTATAATCTATTATTTTTATAATTTATGATTTATTAATCTATTTATATTCTTTGCACTTTTATTTTATTACACTATTTTTTTTATTTTCGTATCATTCATTTATGTCAGAAAACTTATATTGCTTTCAGTTATATTTGAAAAAAAAATATGTACAGATGTTACGTTTTATTTGAAAAAAATCGGTAGTTATTAATAATATCCACGTTTTTTTAAATGTTGCATATTAATCAAATTTACCTTTTATTATTAATAATTACCGATGAAGTTCGGTCAATAATATTAATTAAACTTAGTAACGAATATATACTTTACAAAAATATGTACAATCATAACTGTATGAATCTAATACGAAAAACAATTTTTAAAAGACAATAATACTCAAACAAAATAAGTGCTTTATAATTAGGACGCAAAAGACTAAACAGTTTAAAATAATTATTTTTGTAATTAATGAATGAATTAAATAAAATGATAAACAACGAAATGTTCAAAGAATAAATTAAACAACATTGAAACGCATACTTTTTATAATGAACCTATAAGAAATAAAAATATCAAACTAAACAAGTAAACTTTTTTTTTTTTTTTTTTTTTTTTTTTTTTTTTTTACATTTAGCAACTTTGATAGGAAAATGTTAATAATAACTGGATAATTTGATAAATTTTCATGAATTTATCATAACCACACCTATTTCGATATTATTTGGTTATTGATAATTATAACCAATTAATTAAATTGACCGTAAAATAGAGACATTTACGGAATATTTCGAAGCATAGAGTGAATAAACAGGGATTTTGGACTGAATTTATTAAAATGTATTGTCAATTTTCTCCGTTATAAATACATACGCATTTTGAAATATTTCCATATTTTGCAAGTTGTAATATTTTGTGTAGCTGCTTACTTCTTTTTATGTTTCTGTTTTATAACAAAATTTATCTACAATAATATATATGTGTATGTATGTGTGTATGCGTGCACATGGTTGTTAAAAAATTCAAAATGACATGTCAAATTAGACAAAGTTCAAGGATTAAAAAAAAAATCACATAGAAACATAGCGTCGCAAACCACATATTGAGCCACAATTACAAAGTGTTTCATCCGAACTCAACTTGGATTGACAGTAATAACATTCAGAAAACGGAAGTATATTATAATACAACGTTCAACAGACATTCTCATCCTTTTTTTAAAATGTGATAACACTAAACAAGCGTGGTAGATGTTTGCTTTAGACGTGCTAGTACTAGCACTTAACATCCCACATTTTGTACTACGATATCAATTCATATGGTATCATCCATTGTTTGAGCAACATGTTTTTCCAGATTTTTTCGTATGTTATCAAATACCACGGAAAACAAGATTCATATCGTTACGATTTCATTGCAATATTTTTTTTTTGGAATTTTTTCCATATCCTTTTTATATAATATTTCACATGAAAATAAATTTTAATTTTTAATTGCTTAAGAGGGGCAACTGAAACCTAATGCAAAAGTTTCCAAGCCGGGACTTCAACCATGGTCATCAGTATAGTGCGCTGTCTTTCAACAGATTAAACCACATAGAATGATACAAAGCTTGAAAATTCTCAATCTGTCACCTTTTAAGCAATTATAAATTATAAATTTGAATTTTATTTGAAATATTGTATTCAAAGTGAATTTTTGCTTCGAAACAATTCCCAATTATTAATATATTCAATCGATACTGGATTTATTTGAGTTTTGTGTTTGTCCCATGGCGGTGGCTTGCGAAAAATATCCCCTCTTGTGCTGCATTTGTAGCCTTATTAACATGTTTCAGTTTCAAGTTCCAGGCTGGAATCGTTCCATGCGTTTTAGTCAGTAGAGCAACTAAGCACTATACTAATGGTGTGGGTTGGAAACTTTTTTCACTAGGATGGCATTTGCGCCTCTTACTTACTGAAATATTTGAAGATTAATTTCCATTTGAAATATCTTTTTTTGCTTCTAAATTATTGCCGTCAACACGGGTGTAGTTAAGATGAAACACACTTTGCGTTTGTGACTCATAAAATTGTTTTAAACCCTGAGTTAAAACGGAATTTTTAATCATTGTTGTATGACTGCTTTGTCATACATTTTGTAATTTTTTTTTGGAATCCCCCTGTATGTATATATACATATATACATTTAAATATAAATTATATAATTCGATTTGTATGTTTAATTCACTGTTACAATTAATTTTATATCAAGTAGTATCTGATAAAGATTAAATATATAGCAATTTTACCTTAAAAATTCATACGAGATACGAATTATAAGAAACAAACAAAATAGAATAACCTTTATTAAAACTTTAAAAAAATCCTGATTAGCTTTGTGTAAATTATTAATAAAAGTATCACAACAAAAAGGCAGTCTCGATCATTTCAACAAATCTCCAACATGAGAATATATGGCACATAAAATATTAAGAATTTCTCTGCTTCGTAGAATGTAGATTGCATGAGAGAAAGCAACTGCTATTATAGTTTAAATACTGGATTAATAAATATGTCAGTATATAAAAATATATCAAGTTAAAAAACATCAACCTTTGTAAAATTATTTCGCTGAGTCTACGACACTTCATACATCATTCATTGAATTTATACAATTTTGAAAAACATAGTTTACCTCTCCTCTTAAATTACTTTTTAAACTACGTAGAACATTTGACTAACTTCAACCATATGACGTCTAAAATAATCTTTATTGGAAAATACTATTATAATTTGTTTTCCTTTCAGCAATATAGATTTGAACTACTTACAAAGATCGCATTCCATGTTAGGAAAAACTAAAGGTAAGCGGTCTAATCTTACAACACGCCTTTACAATGAAACTTATCTAGGAAAATATGTATTAATTAGCTTAATAAAAGACGTTTGAACTCTTCTTCTGCGACATTTATATTGGAAAATTAGAAGTTCATGTTAGAAATTTATGTTTAAATTCAGAAAAGAAAATCTTTAAACCAAGTGTTATAAACATATTAAAATATCCTACTACGTATTGAAGTCACTCAAAACACAATATCCACAAAAGGTAATTATAGTAATATCACTCTATTTATCAAATTCTTCGCAAAGCTATAACAAATTCATCCTGTATACATTTATCTCCAAAACACCCATGATTGTTTATTAACAATACGCATATCCACTATCGACACAATCCTGATTTGCTATTTCATTAATACATAACCATATAAACCATAAAATAAATATATATCTCTGTGTGTGTTAGAGAAGTTCTAATAATTTTACCCATGACATAAAAAACAATGTGAAGGAAGAATCTCGATAATTCTACCAATACATAGAATATATTTCCCAATAAATTTTAAACATCTTGATAGGCTTAAAATTAATAGAAGAATGTATTTTCTATATTTCTTTGAAGATTCGGCCCACATTTTTAAATAAATCATAAAAACAGCTCAGTTTTTAACATAGTAGTCTCCGGTCTCAAGACAGTTCAATCATTTTCAATGTTATCTGCATTTATAATAATAAAAAATGAATCTCAGCTTAAAACTTAATCGGCATCCAACATATAAAAACCAATAAAAACTTTTCCAAATCGTCTAAATCATCTTTTCCTAAATACACACATTTAGTCGGAAAATATTATTTCGTTAAATATTTCTATAAAGCGCTTAGTTTTAGTATTTAAATTTAGGATATGCTGATAATTACCGTCAAATTTATAAGTAGACTTTTATACAGAATGCTAAAATTAATGATATTTTATTAAAACACGTGGTTAATAAAATGGAAATTAATCACATGTAATTTTCGCCCAAAGATTAGCGGATTTGAATGACCTTGCTTTAGCATAATTTTAACTTTAACATTTTCAAATAGTGAACAGAATTATCTATAATTTTATTCTAGTAAATTTAAGCGGATATTTTATAATATTCTTTTGGATGTTAAGGATTATTATTTGGCTTTCAAAAGTGTGATGGCAGGAAAAATCACTATTCCTATAACACATAAGATTTTAAATTTTTAAATCACTTTAGATGCATTATTTTAATTTGAAAACGTGCAAAATATTTTCTTATTACAATCTATCTAGGATAAAATAAATTTAAATTAGTCTAATATAATAAAATCTTATATATTAAATAACATAATGAAAAAAATATTAGATTGAAAATTTATAAATAATAATAAGAAAGTATATTCATACAAACAGTAGTTAACTTATTTTAATGTCTTTAATATTTTGTTTAATGTTTTAATTATGAACAATGAAAATGTTAATATATTTTTGTGCAAATTTCACATTTTAATATTATATTAAGTTATATTTAATAACACGTTAAATTAAATGAATGTTTTATCTATCATTTTAAAGATTCAGTTTTTCTTTGAATATAAACAAATAGCTTTAATATCAGAGTCTTGAAATATTTTGTCTAGAATTTGTTTGGTTCTATAAATTCCCAAGATTAATTTACGCCTAATAAAATGCCAAAGATTCTGATACCAAAGATAATACGTGTGTTTCAGAATAGTGGCAGCTTGATTTTTCACAAGTTATAACTGAAGCAATGTAGTCAAATGCATGTCATTAGTCATATTTAATGTTAATATAAGCTGATGTTGTGCAATAAGATTAAAAACATTTATAAACGGCATAAAAATGCATAAAAAGCGCAAGGAAGAATGAAAAACACTACGGCTTAATTTATCATGTGCAAGGAATGCTTGCTAGCTCTTTGAAAACAATAGCAAATCATGATCTTGATATCTTATAGTTTAGCAGTCATCCTGTTGCTTTCAAAATAGAAGCATTCATGTTTTGCTCGTGATGAATAAAAAAAAAACAAATTTATTTCGAAATTTCTTTTATTATTTTCTAATACTACGAAATTAAATGTTGAAATGCAGCCATTATAAGATAACTTTTGTATCTGCTTGTCGATTCTATTATTGCAGGCATTTTATTCATAAACTGTAAAACATGAAAAGATCAAATATGGGAAAGTAGTAAATGCTATTGGCATACAAAATTTTAGGTACTATAATTAAAGAGATATAATCGGAGATGCAATTCTAAAATATGTTCTTACTCTCAGTTTTCAATTCTATTGAAACCTTATTTATGAAAAAAAAGAGATTATAGAAGTGAAATTTTGTAGGAAAAGTGTAGCGATTAGCCTAAATCAGACTTTTTTAGAGAAACGCATATTTCCGTTAAAAACATATTTCGATTTGCGGATGTTCAGCAAAAGAGTTGAAGAGCATTTGGGAGTTTGTATTGCTTGAAAATATAAAAGGATTTTTATAATGATTTTCGAAAAAAATTGTCGGTAACTAACCAAGATATTAATCCTTAAAAAAAAGGACGGTTTGGTAATATATACTGTCAGGATTAGCATACTATACGTAAATGTTTTAAACCTAGATAGCATCTTTTAAAGACATTTTTTGTAAAATGCATAGTAATAGTATAAAAACAATGAATTAATTTAATTATGATAAATCACATAGCTATTTTGAGATACGTAATTAGTTGACATTGAGTGACTTTCGTTTAAAATTTAAGCTTGTGTTTTATTTTAAGTAGACTATAAAATGCAAAGATTATTACTACGCTGAATTTGAATTTATGAAATGTTAGGTGAACTTTATATATCAGGTATTTTTATTTGAGCACCAAGTTAAGTTAATCAAAAACAGAATAAAACTATCGCACTTTTCCGTTCATTCATGGTGTTTTTGAAATGTACTTTTCATTTTTTTTCGTTTTTTGTCTTAGCAAGAAATTTATTTTTCAGAAAATTTCGAATTGGAACACCACTATTTTAGTGTATAAAATTTCTCTTTGGTCATGTCTAATATTGTATCAGATTTTTTTTCTTTAAATTTAAAACGTACAATATAGAAAACCAGTTGCCGAAAAAAGCAAAGTATTTAAAAAGAAACACACTACGAATGGGCTACCATTGTTGATTCCATAGGGGTTTATGACATGCTAAGTCATGTAAATCGAGTGTTTTAAATGTATGATTCCGTATAAGTTTAACATTTCATTGAATTTTTATTCAATAATTTAAACATACCAAATATTAATAGAGAATCTACATTCAAGTTAATTTTAACTATTACTACTATTGTTTCTTTTCTTTTTGAAATACAAAAGATATCAGTGAATTTTAATTAAATGCCTTTAAAAAAGGTATTAAACAAGAGAAAATGCATCCAATTTTGTAACAGAAAGAAAAGCTTTCTTTCAAGCTTTTAGGACGTATGTGTGTCGGTCTTTAATCAAAACATTTTCTGCTTTCGTGAAAAATGTAAGCTCATAAATTTTAAGCTTGTTTCGAATATATATTGAAATTCTTGTAATACCATGTTCGAAGATTTTCTAAAATATCTGTGAAGAATAAAATGAAACTGTTTCTAATTTTCTACGATCCTATTTTTGTTTTTAGAAAGCATACGTCTTTTTATAGAATTGTAAAGATACTTTTATTTATCTATTGTTATTGCCATTTTTATGTATTTTACAAATAGAAAAAGAATAGATATATTTACAAATTTTATATTGCTAATGGATGTTATTGAAATTTTTTATTTTAGATTTGTAGAAGAAAATACGCTGCATATGAATAAAAAAAAGAAAAGACAAGGAGAACTTATTGCTCATTAAGTGATATATGAGAAGAATAAAATAATACATCTCTGATATTGGAAAAAGAGGAAAATTAAGAACATTATTTTACAGTTGTTTTTGAAACTGATAAAAGTTTAAGAAATTGTAATCAAGTAGTGACTTATCTGTTAAATTACAATCTCATTAAATAGTAAATAAGAATGTGTGTTAACACCCTTCTACACCACGTTTTGTTGTACTTCATTTAAGATATGAGAGAAGATCAGTATAAATGATTCTTTTTTTTAAATATTATCAAAGAAATATTTTGATCAAACTTTACCGATAAGTTTTCTAGCTTGCTGGTTTTTCACGTGTATGCTTATTTTTGCTTTATTTTATCTATACAAGAAGAAAGTATTCGTTAAAATTTTCGACTTCCGGTTTTCGTGTACTTACAGGTTTTAGGGCTTACGCATACCAAAGAAAAAAAAAACATGCTTTTACAAAAAGTCGTCTGTGAGTCTGTAATTCTGAGAGCTTGTGCTTCTGTCTATTCGTATGGGGCACAAATGTTGTGCTCTATCTCAAACACTAATGTACGGAAAGTAAAAAAAAATATGTATTCAGTTAATCTCTGATTTAATTTGGTACTGATAAGTTTTGGATGTAAGCTGCACAGAAGTGTCGATGCCATGATACATTTGTCTAAATATCCACAATGGAAGAATCTCCAGAAGTTATGCACGGGTTTTCATTAAACTTCAAATTCGGTTTCTCCTGGCCAAGAATTTATGTTGTCTACAATTTGGTGTAAATCGCTCCACAGATTGTGCAACTATATTTTTTTAGGTAGCTTTCATTACAAAAAGTAAAAAGCTACCTATTGCAGCCGTCCGGAGGAAAGCACTTCCAGAAAATTTTGGTATATTTTCACCGATCATGACCCCAGACCCCAAAACCACCCTCCGTTCAAATGTTGACATATATATGTATATATATATATAACCATATATATATATATATATATATATATATATATATATATATATATATATATGTTACAGGCCAAACCCGATTTAAGGCCAAACTAGATTGGCCTAGGCCAAACCGGTCTATCCTAACGGCCATCGGATAAACTAGTTTTTCCTAGGCCAAACCGGTCTATCCTAACGCCCATCGGATAAACTAGTTTTTCCTAGGCCAAACCGGTTTATTCTAACGCCCATCGGACAAACTAGTTTTTCCTAGGCCAAACTAGTCTATCCTAAGGCCCATAGGACAAACTAGTTTGGCCTAACTCTTATAGGATAATCTAGTTTAGCCTGCTGTTTATTGGTCTGAACTAGTTTATCCTAGGCCGATCTAGATTATCCTAGGCCAATCCAATTTGGCGTGATTTTATTGAATTCAATGACCGCCTCAGCGCCAACGTTCTAGTTTGTCCTAGGCTGATCTAGTTTGTCCTAGGCCAATGTATTTTACGTGTTTTTAGCTCACAGGCGTCAAAGCCTGAGAAATAATGGGCACGCAAGTTCTGTATGTACACATGTATGTACGTACGTATGTACGTAACACGATAACTCTTGATAGAAATAATGTAATTTGACGTGTTATTATCTCATCAGACTACCAAAGCCTGAGAAATAATGTGCCCGTGGATTCTGTATCTATGTATGTACGTAAGTACGTAACGCAAAAATTCTTGATAGAAATACCCGATTTGCATCAAACTTTCAATATAGGTTTATTCTTATGAGGAGTTTTTCTGTTTAATTTTGGGATGTCATTGGAGAATAATAAGAGGGAGGAAGATCGTGAGGCTGATTCGCCCCTTCCCTTAAATCAAATAAATGGGTTTCCATGCATTATTAGCATATTTTATAATAAAAAAATTAGATATAGAAGCATTCTGATGAGGCGCCTCCATGATTAGTTGTGGATGTTCATTGTTTAAGTATAAAGAGAGGGGGAAATATAGGTAACGCCCCATAATTTATGTAAATGCTTTTTTCAAGCAGAATTTGCTGATTTGCTTAAATTTTTGAAATAGATTCGTTCTGGTAAGGTGCTGCCGTAATTAGTTTTGGAAGTTAATTGGTTAAGAACAAATGGAAGAAATGGGGACACCCGCCTAATTTTGCCAAATGGGTTTTTCATGCAGAATTAACCGATTTGCTGCAAATCTTTGATTTGTTCATTCTGATAAAGCGCTTCAGTGATTAATTTTGGTGGTTCTTTGGTTAAGTATAAAGGGGAAGCGTACAATTTATTTCCTTAAATTAGATAAATTAGATAAATTAGTTATAATACAGAATTATCCAATTTGCTTAAAATTTTGGACATGAATTCATTTTGATCAGACGGTTCTTTAATTAATTTTTCTTTTGTTTAAGTATAATGGGGTAGTGGATGATTTACTGCCTTCCTTAAATTAAATAAATGTGTTTTTAAGCAGATTTATCTGATTTGCCGATTAAATTTTGAACATAATTTTTTTCATAAGGCGAATCCCTGAATAGTTTTGTTTAATAATTAAGTATAAAAGGAGGAATGTAGGATTACCCTCCTTAAATCAGATGAATGGTTTTTGAGCAGAATTATCTGATTTGCTTCAAATTTTGGATAATTGTTCAATTTTATTAAGCGTATCTGTGATTAGTTTCGGGGTTCAATGGTTAAGTATAATTAGGGGAAATGGGAAAAAGTAATGTCCCTTACTTGTTTTTTCGAGGGTGATATTTAAAAAAATGTCTGTAATACACAATAAGTGTAAACAGCCTGTGAATGCAAAGCCATTACTTTATTAGGGCAATATTCTTTTTAATATTAATCCTGACTACTGCTCTCTAATCTTGTGCAAAGTGGTTTTGCTATCACTCCTGTATAATGTATTTTATTTGAAGGGTAGTAGAATACTGTTACAGGTTTGCACGGGCCGGAATTTCAAAGCCCGGTATAAAAATTAAAAGTTCAGCCCGAGCCCTGCCTGTAAAAAAATCAGTGAAAAAGGACTCAGTCTGGCTCGACCTGGCCCTGCTCAATTTCTGCAAAAAATTCAGATTTTAATTCACATACATTTAAGATTCCTTTAAAGAATACTGCATACATATTTATGGATAAATTTACAATGTATTTTTAAATTACGATGTGTTCGCTAAATGGAAAATACACAATGTATTATTGATTATTTAGATCCTTAGTCCTTCAATATTCAAATAGGAATTCATTAAATAGTTAGAACAAAAGAAAACTAGTTGGAAATTGCACGTGAAGCGTAGTAAATGAGGTGCGTTCGTACGATAACGAAGTTTTAAAATATTCAGATCTTGCTGATATAGTAGAGCGTACTTTGGATACAGTATAGTGGTCGAAATCTTTGTGTTCCTGTGTGTAAATATGCAGGGAGTAATTTTTTATTATACTTCATTAACATATATCTTATTCCTAAAATGTGTAGTAGTTTAATATAATTAAAACACGCGCCAAACAATGGTTCCCCGCATGGCATTATTTAGTGGAATACATTTGTGTGGCCCTGTAATTTAATAATAAATATTCTTTGCATCACAGATTGTACAGAATGTATATTTTAGTACATATTTCATAAATTCATGACAATTATATTATGTTCAAATGAGTGTAACACCATTAAAATGCATTTGAAACTGTTTTTTCCCATTGATCGTAATGTAACGGAATATTTTGACTGTCCCTGTAATTAATCTATGCATCCGATTTTCATAATATTTGAAATGACTCGACAAAATTATGTGATAATTATACGTTTTAAATTTCAAACGATTAAAATGCATTTGAAACTTTTTTCCCCATTGACCGTAATGTAACGGAATACTTTTGATAGTCCCTGTAATTGATCCATGCATCCGATTTTCATAACTTTTGAAATGACTCGACAAAATTATGTAATAAATATACGTTTTAAATTTCAAACGATTAAAATGCATTTGAAACTTTTTTTCTCATTGACCGTAATGTAACGGAATCCTTTTGATTGTCCCTGTAATTGATCTATCCATCCGATTTTCATAAAATTTGAAATGACTCGACAAAATTATGTAATAATTATGTATTTTAAATTTCAAATGATTCGGTTGGGTAGTTTTTGCGTTGTTATATGCGGACAGACAGACAGACGGACGGACGGACGGACTGAGCGACAACAATAGGTGCTACGTATTTACATAATTACGAACGCACCTAAAAAGGAGTGTTATAAACATCATAACTTTTGAATATGTTTAGTAAAAAGTGGATTTGTAAATATATTTTTCTATCATTCCTTAAGGGTTTTCTCAAATCCAAAAGAGCTACATCCTAACACATTTATTGATTAATTCCTTTTCAGAAATGCATAAGATTAACAGGCATTCTCATTCAGAAAATATGTAATCGAATGGGGTTAACCATTTTTTCATAAAAGCTATGTATCTTTGAGAAAATACTCTTAAAGCTACGTTTTGAATCGAATTTCCAGTTGCGACTACGGAAAAGAAAAACTTGACGCCGTGACAAAAATAGCTATATGTCGACAGGTAATTAATTTCTCAAAAATGGAAAACGCTATTTGATTCCAAATTATGTTCAGCTGCGATCTGGCTCGAATAATAGTAATAATAAAAGCAAGCTTATCACAACGTGGCCAGAGTCTGCAGAAAGAAAAATAAAAATAAGGAAACACCATGTCAAATGTATCATGTCTCTACGGTGGACATGTTAAATTTCTGTATTGATGTTACAAGCAATGGCTCTTGACACACATTTATGGTTATTCTATTGAAATATATGTTTTTACCGGCCAAACTCAATTTTGAGTCACATTATATTAGTTTAGACCAAACTATTTTATTCTAACGCAAATTGGATAAACTAGTTTTCCTATGCCAAACTTATTTCTCTAAATGTCCATAGGATAAACTAGTTTTCCCTATGAAAGTTGGTAATCCTTCACTTTTTCTTTCATACTTAACCATTAAACTCCCCAAAACTATTCAAGGAATCGCTTATCAGAAAAAACATACATCCAAATTGACGCAAATCCGTAAATTCTGCATCAAAACCATTTATCTAAACTATTAGGGGGGTTACCTAAATTGCCCTTTGTTTTCCACTTAAACGATAAACATCCAAAACTAATCACGGAGGCATCTTGTCAGAATGATCCTATACCTAAAATTTTAAATGAAAACTGATAATTCTGCATGAAAAATCCATTTCTCTGAATTGACAATGGGGTATTAGCCTCCCGTGCACCACCTCTTAATCTTATCCAATGAATTCCCAAAACTAATCAGAAAAGTACCTTATCAAAATGAAACTACTTCCAAAATTGTAAGCAAATCGACTATTTCTACCAAGAGTTATCGCATTACGTACATATGTACGTACATACGTACAATCATGCGTACATACATGCGTACATACAAAAATACAGAACCTGCGAGCTCATTATTTCTCGGGCTTTGACGCCTGTGAGCTAAAAGCACGTAAAATTACATTGGCCTAGGATAAACTAGGTCAGCCTAGGACAAACTAGATCAGCCTAGGACAAACTAGAATGTTGGCGCTGAGGCGGTCATTGAATTCAATAAAATCACGCCAAATTGAATTAGCCTAGGATAATCTAGATCGGCCTAAGATAAACTAGTTCAGACCAATAAACAGCAGGCTAAACTAGTTTATCCTATAAGAGTTAGGCCAAACTAGTTTGGCCTAGGAAAAACTAGTTTGTCCTATGGGCCTTAGGATAGACTAGTTTGGCCTAGGAAAAACTAGTTTGTCCGATGGGCGTTAGGATAAACCGGTTTGGCCTAGGAAAAACTAGTTTATCCGATGGGCGTTAGGATAGACCGTTTTGGCCTAGGAAAAACTAGTTTATCCGATGGGCGTTAGGATAGACCGGTTTGGCCTAGGCCATTCTAGTTTGGCCTAAAATCGGGTTTGGCCTGTAACATATATATCTGATTTTTGTCATGCGATAACTATCGCATTTATGAACCGATTTGAATGAAACTTGGTATGTACATGGTACATACAAATGTCTCGACCGAGTTCGTTAGCCAGCATCATCTGCCATCTTGTTTCAAAATGACGGCCATTTAAAATTTAAAAAAAAAATTTAAAATTTAAAATTAAATGCGAAAAAATTTCAAGTTGAAAAATATTTTTCTTTTATTTGTTAGAACTTAAAACAACGATTCCAGAACGCTTTTTGTTTTGTGTGTATCTTAAAAAATGATTGAGTTATAGCACTTTGAATTTTTCTTATGGTTGACATTTTGAAACGATCTGATTTTTGTCACGTGATAACACGCTTATTTTTGAATAGATTTGAATGAAACTTGGTATGTAGATAGTACATACAAATGTCTCGACCGAGTTTGTTAGCCAGCATCATCCGCCATCTTGTTTCAAAATGGCGGCCATTTAAATTTTTTTTTTAAAAATTAAAATTAAAAATTGATTGCGAAAAAATTAAAAGTTGAAAAATATTTTTCTTTTATGTGTTAGAACTTAAAACAACAATTCCAGAACATTTTTTATTTTGTCTATATCTTAAAAAATGATTGAGTTATAGCACTTTGAATTTTTCTTATGGTTGACATTTTGAAACAATCTGATTTTTGTCACGCGAAAACAAGCGTATTTATGAATCGATTTGCATGTAACTTGATGTGTACATAGCAAGTTATGAGGCCTTGACCGAGTTCGTTAACCAGTTCCATCAACCATCTTGTTTCAAAATGGCGGAAATTGAATTTTTTTTTAAAAATTTAAAATTTAAAATTAGGTATAAAAAAGTGAGAAATTGAAAAAGATTTTTCTTTTATTCATTTGATTTTGATACAAAGATTCCAGAGCATTTTTTGTTTCGTCTGTATATTAAAAAATGGCTGAGTTACAGCACTTTTTTAATAATCTAGTGTTGCTCACATTTTAAAATTATCTGATTTTTGTTACGTGATAATACGCGTATTTATAAACCGATTTCGATGAAAGTTGGCGCGTACATAGTACATATTGATGTCTAGACCGAGTTCGTTGGCCAGTTCCATCCACCATCTTGTTTCAAAATGACGGAATATTATTTTTTTAAATTAAATTTTAAAATTAAGTGCAAAAGAAAAAGAAATTTAAAAGAAATATTGTGCGTGACATTTTAAAAAGAATCAATTTGCCCGTGACAGCACTCGTATATATTAATCGATTTCGATATGAATGGCATGTCCACATGAATTAAGATTTCGACCAAGCTCAATGGTTTGTTTTATCCATCATGTGGCTTTGAAATGGAATACACTTCATAATATCGTGGAATTTTGCGACTCTCTAAATCGCTGAAAATGAAACCAGGTTGAATAAAATGTAACTAATTTCTAAATATTCCTATTAATACTCAGTTTTGACAAAAACTAGCATTCAATCTTATACAATCGTGTTCCACTAATTTAAGCTTAGTATGTTTGAATAATATAACTTAATGTAAAATAAATAAATAAATAAATACGTATATGAAAGCTAGCTCTTGTTCCCGGCATTGCCTTTAGGACTTTTTTGAAATTTCCGTCTCTATCATAAGTATTAATGCATAATATTTCATAAAACTTCAGCTTAGTTCGGTGTTCACACATGTTGTTACAGTTAATTTTTCTGTTTAAATCACAGAATAATTGGATTTTCTATGCTGCATATTGCATGATTTACGTAATTCCTGCATTAGACATATCTAGAGAACTAGTACATGAAATTTCATATAATTGGAATCCCCATGATGGACGTAGTTTGCTTTTAATTTTGGCACTGTAATAGCAAATCTTGAAGCATTAACAGATATGAAATAGAAAAAAATTTTGAGATTGCCACATCCGACTAAAAAAAAATTATTTTTCTTTATTTGTGTGTAAAAAAAATTTGTGTGTAAAAAAAAGGTGAATAAAACGTGTATGATTATAAATGTTATTTAGAAAACGAAAAAAAAAATCCGAAATATCACTTTAAAGGAAAGTTGATAAAGTGAAAACAAAGGGATACTTTTCATGAATTTAAAAATAAGCAAATAAGAAAAATCGTGCGTTAAGCACAGATTAAGCAGTTTTTAACACTTCATGAAATCTTTAACAAAAAATCCTCAATTAGGAAAATAAGTGTACATAGCCAAATATGTTCTCCAATACTTTTGAACAGACTTGTCAGTTGATATACATACTATATAATGGGGAAATTTAATTTAGCAAGAAAATGCCTAGTAGCTTGAAATTTATTTTCAGAAATTTATTAATAGATGGGAATATACTTGAATACTTTTGTTCTACTCTTTAGTTTACTTTTTTACCTTTATTACACATCAGTATCAAGCTAAAATTTATTTTAAACTAAAACACTCTTAAAACAACTGAAACCACATTTTCAAAAATTGTCATTCACAGCTTTCTTTGTATTTTATCTATATCCGGAAAACATTTCTTAGTAAATTGAATGCAGTTCGGCGTCAAAATGCATAATTTATTTCAGAACTTTTTAAAATTTATTTACGCTCATATTAAGTAATATTGGCGATCTCTCTTAGATAGCCCTGTATATCAACTAAAGCATTTATACACACCACATTATGTACATAGATTAGTGAAACTTAAAAGCGCATATCATAATTAAAATGCATTTCATCCATCCATCAGTCGTCATCGGATACATATACTGCACTTCTGAAAGAATGTACTATTTTAAATCTTTTGTGTGTCCCTGTAAATGTTACTTCCTTCATATTATGATAGACAGTATCGTATAATTTCTACTAAGCATGAGTAATATGTATCATTTACACATGGAACAGTTTAATAAATAAAAAATATCTCATACACAATTCCCCCTTTAACATTATCGAATGGAATTCTTTTGTGTGGCTCTGTAAATGAAAAATAGCTATATTTTCACTCTGTAAATGACGAATAGCTATGTTTTCTCAGCATATTTTATAGAATACATATTTTAATGCCCCCGTAAATGCATATAAATTTTAATATGTTTGATAGTGTGTAATATCGTTAAAATTCATTTGAAACGCTTTTTTCTTATAGGCGTAATGTAATGGGGAACTTTTGACTCTTTCTGTAAATAAACTAATCATGGTAGAAACTTCATTTTAAATAGGGCTTGTGCTAGGATACCGTCCAAAAATTTCAGGACAATCCGAGTGTATTTATGAGAGTTAGAGGGCAGACAGACGCAGAAGTGGACAGACAAACCGAATGCAAAAGCACTATTCAACTTTGTTGGAAAGTGCTAAAAACGGCATTTTCCCCCTGAAAATTTGAATTGGAATGAAATTTTGGAGAACCAATTTTCCGATATCAATTTTTCTAAGAATTAGCGATAATAAACTGCTTAACATGTGTATTATTTATGGTGAAATCTACGCATAAAAATTTCAAAGAACCAAAAATAACAAGCGTCTAGAGATCACACTTTCTCATTTGATCCGGCGCGGGATCGGCCACTGCGCGTATCGTTCCCCGCATGACGTAGCGATTTTTGCATACTGCACATATTTTTTCGTGCATGACGTATATTTTTGTTTAGATTGTAGTATTTCTCTAATGAAGAAATAGCAATAAATTTATTCTCGCGCTCGTGTTTCTTTCTTTTTTTACCATTTTCTATTATTTTAAAAAAGAAATAATAATAAATAACAAAAGTTTATTTAATAAAAATAGAACAAAACAATTTATATCGATTTGTAAAAGAAAATACAAAGTAAATAAGCAATTTATAAATAACTAAACAACAATGACTGGGTTACCATATGAAGCATAAAATCGCCTTTTTGTTGCACTCTATTGATTAAAAAATATACATGTAACTGATATCTGATAACGAAGTTTTTGCAAAACTGGCGTCAGAAAAAAAATCGCGCCAATGTGGTGCGTATATGACATCTGTGTCCTGATTAGAGATGTAAATTTTCCGTAAAAATAAAAGTGGCGGAAAAAAACTGGTTTTTTACCGGTTTTTTTCGGAAAAAAACGGAAAAATTGATTTTTCATGACTGTTTCTATCAAATAAATTATATTTTCTTAGAGAATATTCAATAATAAACATTTTTTCTCATTCATATGTATTAAATGAAAATTATTTTCACTTTATATTACAAAAAAAAAAAAGAAAGTAGCAAAGTCTGCTTTTAAAAGTTTAGTTTTTTTTCATATCTCTGTTGAAATGATTTTTCAGTTACATGTTTAACTACCAATTGACCTAATGTAAAAACCTGAACCAATATGTCTACAGTTTGGAATGCAAAAAATCATGCATTCCATTTACATAAGTATAGTTTTTAAGTAAATGATACTAGTTTAAAGAAATTGTTGCAGTTTTGTCATTATTATGAATATCAGTACTCAAAAATTTCCATTGTTTGTTTAAAAAATGTATATTTTTACATTATTACTTTTTTTTCTTAGAATTATAATTTTATTTCCTTTATAAAATATGTTTAGTTTTGGTATAGCTTTCTAATCTCAACTCAAAAAAGTTTTTGATTTAGTTTTATAATCTAAATTCAAACAAAACTAAGTTTTACTTTGGCTTACTCAGGTCTGCAACTAAAAATAGCATAGGATTTATTGACTGTTAGATTTTTACTCACTGAAACCTGAAAAATATTTTTTAAGTTTAATTAAATGTAATGTTTTTGTTTTTACCCTGAAATCTGATATTCTATTCTTGAATAAGAAACCATATTCAATAATGTTTCCGCATGGTAATTTTATATTTCTAAGAGTGGAACTCAAAAGTTATGAAAACAGAACACTACAAATAGAAAATGCTCACTATTTGAGGAATTAACAAAAGCAGTTACATACAGAGATAAACTTCTACTGTGCTTTAGAGAACTACAAAAATTCAAAGTCTAATCAAGAGGGAAATTATAATTTGGAACATAGTTACTTGTAATAAAATATGGGTTTTTTTTTTCATCGCAGTTGTACTTTTCTAATGCAAACTGCCCATGTTTTTGCAACATAATTGTACATTATGGAGATAAAATGGAGGTCAATTTTAGATTCAACATCTTGAAAAAACATTAAATTAATCAGCTATAACGAAGTCTTGAAAAATGCAGTATAGTAATGTCACCTATAGGGCAATTTACACCAAAAACTAAATAACATTAATATATATCAGAAACTGTCTGAAGCTGTAGTTTTTTTAAAAAAACCATCCTTGAGGTAAAGCTATTGTGATAATCATGAATAATGCAGCATAGAAGCATCATCTGTTGAGCAATTTACACCAAAAAGTAATGAGTATGAAGTTATGTAAAGATTAACTTAATATGAAATTTTATAAAAATACATATATTAGTTTGAGTTATAACTATTGTGGAAATTATGAATAATGCAGCATAGCAGTGCCATAGGTTTGGCGATATACACTAATAACTAAACATCTCGAGTTTATATCAAAGTGTAGCTGAATCTAAAGTTTTGTGAAATTATGTGCATCAGTTCTTGAGATAGAGTGCCCATAAAACTTGTCACATACAGATTCACAGAGTGACAGATATTTTCCAAAAACTATCAAAACGTGTTCAGGACCTTCTAAAACGTTTAAATACACCAAAAACTGGAAGTCAAATTTTTCACGACTTCAATACTTACTTCTTGAAAAGACAGATTCAAGTAATAAATGCATACTTCAAAATTTTATGTTGAATTTTTAATTTTATCATTTCCATTAATCGTCACATTATTGCAATAATTTTACACATGAATTAATTGTTAAAAAGAGAAGTTGCATTTAATTACATATCTAGATTTTTTTCATGTAATCAAGTTTTTGTGAAATTGTGAACTTATGTATATACTTGTACAAAATATATTCAGAATTTTTGAATAAGAAATTATTATTATATTTAGGTTGCTATTTAGACATTTTTAATAAAGTTATTTACATACATATAAGCAGCTTAATCAGATTCAGCTGCTGTATGGCATGAGATTTTTTTTTCTTCAATCACTGCACTTGCGAAAGATTCCATTTGTTGATTAAACTTTTTCTGAAATGTCTATTTTCAAGAGAAATTTTGCAAAGGGTCTTGTGATTCAAACAAGAAAAAAATGTGAAGGATCCTTTCAAGTCTTCTCAAACAGATTTCTGCTCAGAGATCAGATTACTCACATTAAAATTTTCATGTGAGACACTCAACATAAAAATAAATAAAATAAAAAGTATGAGAATGTAGCTATTACAAAATTTTCACCATATTATTTCATAAATGAAATTTCAATTTTTGCGAAAAAAACCGGTTTATTTTCCAATTTTTCCGGTTTTTTTCCGAGCATTCCCATCCCTAGTCCTGATATATATATATATATATATATATATATATATATATATATATATATATATATATATATATATATATATATATATATATATATATATTTTAAATAATGTTATGAATAATAAAATCCAATATCTTGATGTTATGTAATTTTACTTTTACAATATTGTTTCATATATTCTTTTCATTTGTCTTTAAGTGAAATTTAATTATACATCTGCTGAAGGGTTAAGCTGCTTAAAATGTTTAGAATTAGAAATTATTACAAAATTACGATAAATCAGTCTATTTTAAAAACAGTCTATATAAATGTATAACAACATGTACATAAACTGTAAACCTGAAAAAGAAAGATTTTTTATAGCCTTTCTTCATGAAAATATAATTATTATATCAAAGACATTGTAAAAAAAAAAAGTATTTTGCATATAGAATTAGTGAAAATTCAATTTCCATTAGCATAGTTTGGTGATGCATATGATTTTTCTTTTATCATTACAGAGTATAAACAATTACTGTTATAACTAATTAAGTGTTTAAATGTTATTATAATTATTTTCTGGCTATTAATACTGCTTTGTCTGAAATGTGAAATAATGGTGAGTAATTTGTTTGGATGCCTGGACTGATTTGTTTGCTTGGACGGATTTGTTTGCTTGGACATTTTTCGTCAAGTACTGGCAAAAATGTACCACTAAACTATATTGAATGAAATTGAAATTTCATTAACTTTTTTGTAATAGGGATTGGAAGGAAAATCTTACAATTATCTATCAAAACAATTAACAGTTTTAAATAGAAAGAGACTAAAATAAAAAAACATAAATAAATATGTATGCATTTAAAATGAAGGAGTCTTATTAGAATCATTGGTTAATCAAATCATTGTTATGAGCACATGTTCATTATTTAAACAAAAATCGCTACGTCATGCGGTTAACAATATGCGCAGTGGCCGATCCCGCGCGGGATCAAATTGAGTAAGTGTGATCTCTAGACGCTTGTCCAAAAATATGTATTGCAACAATCATTTTTTATTTAGCAGTTTTAATTATTGCGTAGTTTTCTTACTGGATCATCTGGTAACATGTTTTTCCAGGGCTATTTGTATCAATTGCGTATAACAGAATAACCATGATAAGATCGGATTTCCACATTATATAGACAATCTGTAAAACATTCAAATAGGTTTGAAATTTGAAATTTTGAAACGTTATCATTATAATTTTGTAACAGCACTAGATACTTTTTGTTTACTATTAAACTGTAGTGTCTAACTATGTAAATGCTAATGTAAATGTCAAATCAAGTCTCAGGCAAGTAATTCTAACTTTGTGATTTCGCTAATATCATTTTATGTCATATATATATTTCAGGGCCCTAAACAATATTTTAAATTAATTGATATAGGTTTTTATTTCAATTATAAATTTTATTTACTTTTTGATACTCATAACCTATGTTCAGTTTAAATAAAGAAAAACAGCTGAATTAAAACAGAAGAATAATCATAATTTAAATGTAAGATAGTTAAAATAAACATAGTAATATTTCCTTGGTCGGAATTATTTTTACTAATCGGATAATGAACGATTCAGACATCAAAACTCATACAAAAATGGTTTACGCTGTTAAAAATGCATAAAATTGATGGGGCAATAAAAAATACATGGAAAGCAAATGTGGACTTAAAACTATTATTTGCTGATAAAACTAATTTTGGATGATAATTCAAAAGTATATAAAGTAGTTTTATATTTATAAAACAGCAAATTTGTTACCATTTATCAATTTTCGAATTGAAGTTACTTAATTTTAATTTAATTTATTGGAAAATGATTTTCGATACTTGCTTTTTGTTATGTGAATGAAAATGATTTGTGTATTGATTAATTAAAATATTATTTCAAAAATATCAGTGTTTTTATATTTCTGACACTAATTATATATATTTGTAAATATGGCTCGACATCCAGGTGATTTTTTGCATTTTGTTTTCCTGGGAAAGAATTTCTTTACATGTATTTTTTGGAGCGAAAAGGAAATAACTATTTTTTATAGACTGAAAGAAAAAAAAATCCGTTAAATTTTGGATGAAGCAAAGTTGCCAGCAGTTTTTGCCGTAAAAATTGCAGTAAGTTTACATGTAATAAATAAAATTATATGAAATTTTACATCCATTTTTATGGTAAAAATTGCTGGAAACATTGCTGCCAGCATTTTTTGCCTTAAATTTAATGGATTTTTTTTTTTTTTTTTTTTTTTTTGCAGTCTTTTTTAGCTAATCTGTATAAATCTTTCTGTCACGCATAAAAGCAGGACAGATATCATCCTTGGAAGAAATTTTCATCGCATGATAATTATTCCAGATTTTTCTGCACTAAGATTATTCATGTTTCTACATCAGCAATTTGTCTGAAATGAAATGGATATCGCATCTATTAATTTTATTATATAGAGCAGTGGTAATAAAGTCTTAATTTTTTATTCAAGTGCTGCTTTTATAATCCTTTTTTCCCGTAACACTAGCAGAAAATCCATTGCGGGTAGTTTGTATAATTAATATCGAATGAGATATGCTGTTAAAAAATCCTCTTTAAAACACAGAAGTGAAAGTGAGACTACTTGTAAATTTTCACAAATTCTCGATTGAACGAATTCGACTGAAATACTCGGTAATCATTTTACACACTTTATTCTTATATTATATCTAATTCCCTGTTGTGATTTTAATTTCATTATTTAAAGATATTTTTAACTTGATTAAAAATTGTTATTCAAAATACACGCTTTTAAATTTCTTTTTAAAATTTTTTAGACGTACACTTCTTTAAAAAAAATAATTTGCTAAAAACATGTTACATAAAATGAATAAATTAATTAAAAGCTTTAAAAAAAACACCTTTAAACTATAAATTGTACTTTTTCAGTTTATTTTTCTTTTATTACTTTAAATTGTTAAAAAAATATTAGCGCATTAAAAAATCAATCGCGTGCGACAATTTCAAAAATTTCTCTAATACATTATTGTTTAAAAAATATATGATAATTAATTTTCTCATTAAAAAATCGATTAAATTATTTTTTACTTAAATTAGTTTAAAAGTTAAAACGCATTTAAAAAAGTAATAGGCATTATGTATCAGTCCACAATAATTTAAACTAAACTATTTACGAATTTTCTAACGAATATATTAGAAACGAAATCTTTGAAAATACTTTTTACTCAATGTCAATACTTTTATATCTTAGTCTGTAAGAAGTTCTTACTGTTAAGAGTTCTCGACTTCAAACTCTAGAAGGGATCGAAACAAATTGTGTAAAAATTAAATGGTACAGTACTTCAAATTTATACGAAAAATTCAAATTCTTTGAAGCCCACTGAAGATTGAGTAATTAACTATTTTTAAGAAATTAAATTAAATTACTAAAATTAAAAATAATGCTTATAGAGCCTTTGTGCATTTTTAACAATGTTAATTTACAGAGTCAATTTTAAATTTACGAATAACTTCTCTATTATTTAATGGAATCTCGATTTTTCTAATCTGTATAACTTTACATAAGGCTTAAGATAATGGATTATTCATAGATTCTATGTAATTTTGCAGGCAGTTTTCCAGCAGTGTAGAAATTTAATAAAGACTTATTACTTTTAAGCCAAATTTGCATCATACATAAACATTTTTATTTTATTTATACTTTACTTCAGTAAAATACACTGGTAACTTGGGTACGTTTAGCTTATTTTAAAAAAAATGCCTGTCAAGTACGTCCATTTCTGTATAGGAGGCAATATTTGTGTTAGAATTTCGCAATTGTTCTTCTATCATCACCATGAAGAAATGATTTCGTCGCATTTACATACAAGCACATTTGTAATTCGCCTGCGTGGGTGACTTTACATAGATTGCGTGATGAATGGCGTGCAAGATACTATTGCTTAGAACAAGTTTGCTGATAAAAAAAAGCGATATAGAACATTTAAATAGTATTTACATAACCTATTTTTACATTTCGTACAGTATTTATCAATTAATTCCTTGCGATTAAATAGTTATAGCCGTTTGTAATCACTGTACTCGTTCTGAATCCCCATAAACTTCACTTTAATTTGTATAACATGTGAATGCATCAATTATGCAAAATCAATCATATTTTAAGAAAACATGCACAACAGCATCAGATTTAAATGTCAAACATGTTTCTGCGCTACATATTTTTAACTATTTTTTGCATTGCTTTTAATTTCCAACGAGTATGGAATTTTACAATTTCAACTGCAAGTTTTTAATTTTCCTTTAAAAGAAACACAGTATTTAAATACACAGCATAGATATACATATATTTTTTAAATACATTACATATATTAAATGTATAAAGTTCAGTGCAAATATGAAATAAGAAAAATAATTGAAAAATCATTTTTCCGATCTTAAATAAATAAATATTTAAATAAACCTTTATATTTTGCTAATTTTTAATCAAAATCGGTATTTCAATTCAATTTCTATTTTTACTGTCAATCTTATTTTACAGTGAAATGTCAGATATATTTTTAGGGTAATTTTATATTTGTATTTCATATCGAACGTTTAATTTCATTCAATGTATTTCTGAAATTTTGATTAATTTTATGGAATTATCAGTAAAATATTGAGTGAATCTCTGAAATTTCAAAATGATTTTGTACTGCCAGGGAAAAAAGTATCGTTTTTATTCATATCTAAACATAATTATTTAAAAAAAACTTTCAAGAAATAGTTAAAGTTTAGTACTTTCAGAGAAATGTCATTTTTATGTTCAAGTAAGAAGTAATATAATTGTATTTTTTTTTTATTCTCACAAAAATACTTCAGATATGCGCCATGAAAATTATATTGGCATCCAAAAGATACTATACAACATCTTTTTCGCCATAGTTTATATGAATGACAATAAAAACCTAAAATTAAAGCTACCACTTTTATTTTACAGAAAAAATATCGTATTAGTTAATGAGATAAAGATATGTAATTACGAAGCTTTCGTAATTTCACGCGTAAGTTTTGTTCTATTTGAACTATTGTCAGTTTTGTTCAACAACCAGTAGATTCTAATAATATCTAGAAGAAGTCGTTTGCCTGATTCATTAAAGTGGTAAGCGGTAGGATGTATGGAAATGGTCTTGTCAAAGGCCGATACTGCTAGACGGCTCAATGATTTTCGCAGTGTAGTCCAACGACTCCGGGATTAGTATGAATCGAAAGGTTCTGTGTCCAGAAGACATGTTCCAGGCCATACACGTTTTACAACACCTGCAGAAGTCCGGTTTATAGCTCCTTCATCCCGAAAGAGAAGACGTATTACTGTACCTCAACTCATTGACGAACACTTTGCAGCATAAGAGTGAATAATCTCCGCTACTATGGTGCGAAGACGTCTTCACAAAGCAGGTCTCTATTTAGGGCGACCGAATGTGTTCCCTTCAACAGACGACGGAGAACAGCCCGCTTATGTGGGCAAGAGAACATGATTCCTGGACCAGAGAACAGTGCGTTTCTGTACTCTTCACAGACGAATGCAGATTCACACTGGAGAGCGAGTCAGGAAGTCTTCTGATCTGGAGCGAGCAGTGCACTTGATACCATAAATCACACACTGTCGAAAAACATAGGTGCTGAAACGGTGGAATCGTGGCTCGTGCAGGATCTCAGTCGGAGCACATACTGACCTACATGTGTTCCAAGGAAGAACTCTGACTGGTGCGAGTTTTCTGGATGATATCCTTGATTCATATGTGTACCCATATGCCGGTGCTATTGCCAATGGGTTCATTCTAATGCATGGTAATGCGAGACTACACCGAAGCGTGGTTTTTAAGGATTATATTGACGATCACGGTTTGGAGAGGATGGAATGGACAACTCACTCTCCGGACTTGAATCCAATAGAACATTTTTGGAACTATCTTGGAAGACAGGTTGCGGTTTTATGTTCTCCTGCAAGATCATGAAATGAGCTGGAACAAGGCTTACTCAATATCCGGTGTCCAGCAATTTAATTAAGAGCATGGAAAGTCGATGCCGACAATGCATTCAAGCCCGGGGTGAACATATTCTGTATTAATACCAGTTTTTTTATTGTTTCTGTCACATTTTTCTGCTTAGTACTGTTTCTCCAAGAATGGAATTTTCCACCAAGAGTGCTTTTTTGTTGTAATTTCATTTATACGTTTAACTAAAATAAATTTCTATTTAGTAAAAAACAGTTTAGCGTACAATTCCTTCAAATTTATTGTTTCTAAAATTATTTATTTGCAAATTTGACTGTTTGTAAAAACTGTCTGTACCTTGACGTTTGGAGGCCTGTGTAGATAAAAAAGGCAAAAATCTCATATAATCAACAAGCAAGATTTTTCTGTTGTTACGCTTTCTTGGTTTGATTCATGATTGTAATCCCATAAATACTAAATTCATTTACAATTTAAAAACATTGTAATTTAGTTCATATCAACAAGAAAATGTAATATAAATGCGATGATGTAATTTAAACTATTTTCACTTCGATAAATTAAGGATATTATTTTCGAAGAATTAATTTCCTAGAATCCATCGCAGTTGAAACAAAAATGGTCACATGTAAAAAAAATAGCTGTTGCTACTTTTAAATAGATTTTTATGTTTAAAGAAAGCAAACGGTAAATTTCAATTGCTTCCGCTAAATCATTTTAACAAACTTTAACGATTTCTTAAACTTAATTTTGATCACTGATATTGCTTAGGATTAGTGTCACAGAAAATAACTTTACTGTTACAAGAAAAGTACTCTGATATACTACTTACTTAATTTTACATACTCTTTATTTTTTTCTTACAATACAGGGAAAAATTACAAAAAAGGGTTTCATAGAAGATTCAAAGTTGAACACTATGAAAACTATTTTCTTGATTAAAAAAAATTGTTAAACATACATATATCTTTGGTTATTATGTCAAACAATCTAATATAAAAACAGTGTTGTTAGTGGACTACTTTTTTTAAATTCAATTTTCTTGATTCTCCACAATTTCTCTGTAATGGTCAAAATTCCTCTCGTTTCCGCTTTAAGGATATATAAGGTTAAAATAAGGTTAAAAAAAATCGAAATTTACTATTGCATTAAAGCGGTGTCAATCACGAAATCTGATTTTTATTTATTTATTTTTTTTTTTTAATCAGCTTACTGGCAACGTTTTTTTTTCCATATTGGATAGTTGGTTTTCATATTGGATTAACATGGTATCGATGATATTTGTTCTAAAAACAAGTATGTTATAACGTTAAATAAGTGTGCGTTAGTTAGGATTATCATACTATAAAAATTACAAAAAACCCATAATTTCTACAAGCAAATTCAAGACACGAGAAATAACAAAATTAAATTACTGCCTTTGCATCATGCACAAAGTGCTAGACGAAAGAAACGTGTTTGAAGAAAAGAATGTTCAATGGCGAGCAGTAATAAACGTTATTTTTGTATTTTCTTCCCTCGAACAAAACTCATTGTGAAAAATGCACTTGCTTAATATTCAAGATAGATGAAATTTTATTTCTTAATTTTGAATGATTTTTTTATATCATAAAACTTGATTAATAAATTATAATACAATGCTATAATTAAACAGAAATGAACAGAAAAATATAACGTCATGAAACACTAAAAATGCTTAAAAAATATTACTAGCGAGTTTTATTCTTAAAATAAAGATATTTGGATGACTTAGCATTAGTTGTTAAAGCAATGAAATCATATCCTTGGGGGAAGATAACATAAAATAAAACTTTTTCTACACTTACTATGCATCCATATGTACTTGTGAGAAATATCGGTGAATCTTATAAATAATATAATTAAAAAAATGTACATAAATATCTGTATTTAGGACTATCGAAAATGTAAGTATGGAAAAAAAAATGTTATAATGTTAAAACGAAACGACATGTAAAGAATATATATATCTATATATTTATGAAACAGTAAAATGTATACATGAGTTGCTTTTGAAACATTTATTAAACTTTTATTCCAAGTATACATATTTTTTAAAAGCAAACTTACTTTAAATTTTCCTTTCCTATTCAAGAATTTGGAGAAATATACATAATCATGTTGATAGGCTCTGTAGAAAACAAGTTAGAAGAGGCATTATGCAGTATTCATTTTCTACGGAATTTCATACTAAACACAAAGGATTATGTTGAACAATAAAAAAAGAAAAATTGTCATGTTTCAGTAAAGAATCTTCAATGATTATTGAATTTTTCCATAGACGGTTATCTGAATTTTTTTAAACATACATAATATATATTTTGATCTTTTTAAAAATTATTCTTGATAATAAAAAAAAATAGTACAATATTTAGATATATTTTGATTTAAAATTTTACTCAGGGGTACGTTAATAAAAAATAAAATTCAAGCATTAGGAGAGTAATTACAGTTAGACAGTGGTTGTGAATGATCCAAGAAAAAAATAAGGAAGAAAAGGTGTTGAATACCAGTACTTTGTAAAAGAGAATTTCGCCTTCTCTAACACCTTTATATTATTGGAAGCATTTTTTGCAAGAAAATACCGGTAGTTTTCTCTTTTTTGGACAGTGTTTTTTCCAGATACCCTTGTAATTGTAAACTAGTCGTTGGGGGCCACCGTAATACTTACCCATCATGGATATGTATATGAAAATAAAATATGTGAAAACTATTTATACAATGCATTGCAATTCATAAACAAAATTTAAATATTGTTAATATACATAGTAATGCTATATTAAAGAACTGCTGATGTACCAATTTCAACAAATAATATAAAACGCCAAACTACTCAAGTAGTACCGAACTGCGTAAAAGAAACATCCTTATAACTTCAAAAATAATAATTATGTTAACTAACAATTAACTGCGTTCGGATTAAGCGTCTCTTTTCCAATTAAAATGTACCTCTGAATTGAAATTTGAATGAAATACAGGGTCATGAAAAATCGAAGAATGTGGAAAAAAAGATTACAAATATCTCGGCAACTAATAATCCGATTGACTTCGTTTTATATGCAAAATGTGTGTTATTTTATTGCCTTTTACGTCCATCCCTTAGAACAAAAAAATTCGAAAAATTTTATGTACCTTACATCGGAACGAATTTTTCGAGAGTCCGAAAGAAATAGTTTCGGATAATCGAGGTTGGTGATATTAAATAGGGTTCGTCCCATCCTTACCTACTAACTACATACAAAATTTCAGGTCTCTATCTCAATTTGTTCGGGAGATAAACCGTTTACAGACAGACTGACTGACAGACAGACAGACGGACGGCAATTTTTTTTTTCTAAAAATATTATATTTTTCAGAATCTCCACTATCTAAAACGTGTAAATCCGTCAAAATTTTTTTTTCGATTTTCAAAACGATTGCAAGACTTACCCTAAACTACGTATGATGGGTAAGTAAAAGTTTAATTTACTATAAAAATCATTCATTCTCCATGTGTACGATGTTGGACGCACTTATCACAATAATATTGTTTTTATTCTAATAATAATATGTACTATGTTTTTTGTTTAGATTCTATTACGAAATTTTATCCGAAGTATAATGTAACATTTCTGCCTGTAATTAGTGGCATAGGTAGTCTAAAAAATCATTAGGAACATAAAATAGTTTTATTCGTCATTATGAATTTAAAAATTGCATTTAAATGTAACAGTAAATGACATAAATAAAATAAATCAAAGAATCGCAGCATTCAGGAGTGTTGAATAATTTATACAAAGTCATTTTAAGATATGAATTGTGATATCATGCTCATAAATGAAATATAGTTTTATTATAGTATCTAAAATGTATAGTTTTTAATTATGATTCAGTACAAACTTTCCTAAATTACATTTTTATTTTTGTTTTTAAATTTTCAAAATACTGAAATAAAACAATTCATGTTTTATGCTTATTTTAAATGACAGTTATGTCATTTCTATATACTTTTGTAAAAAAAAATATTTGATGTCTAAAATATTTATGTAATTTATATTTTAAGGACAGATATATATGCATAAGAACATTTAATATCTATAATTAGTATTTGAACAAGTTATCTAAAAACATATTTACTAATGCTTTTATATGACTCTCTCAACATTTAAATTTATGTTTACATTGCTAATGAAATATTCAGTTATTTTCCCACATAGAAAAATACTTTTAAAATAAAGATGTGTTAAATAAAATATCGAATTTGAAGAATGAAAACATTAATTTAAATGTATTGTAATTTTATTTTATTGCTGAAAACCTATTTACTAATGTTTTTATATGATTTTCTGAACATTTAAATTTATGTTTACATTGCTGATGCTATACTCAATTATTTCCCCTCTTAGAAAAATAGCTTTAAAATAACAATGTGTTAAACGAAATATCGAATTTGAAGAATGTAAGCATGAATTTTATTGAACATCACTTGAAATTGGAAAATGATAGAAAGTAATTAAAATCCATTCTAAGTAGTTGGAATTAAAATAATTTTCACAATTGAATTAACTTTCATTTTAAAAATAATAATGATGTTTACACGAAATTTTTATGAAAATTCCTTCTGGGAGAATAACTACACCATCTAACGACTAGATATTAATATTTCTTTGTCTTTATATGATAGTCTCAAAACCAAAATTAATTTTGAATGATTGTTTAAATTTAATTGTCAAATGATTGTTTTACATAAAATATGTTTATGTAATTGAATATTTGGATAATTTTTACAGCATAAAAAGTTTTTATTTTTTAACTGGATATATTAAACATTTATCTAAATAATTATTTTAATTCATTAGCCTGGGTTTTACTTGACAAATTCTGAATAAAAAGTAAGGGAAGGTAATGTACTTTTGATCACATTGCAAAAAATAATTTTTCTTAGCTTAACCATTAAGATTAAATTCAATTTCTTAGTTTTATCGCAATCGGTATCATATGGTTTATTATCATTAATTTTTTTCAAGTTTCTAGTTTTACTTTTATTATGTTTAATTTCATTTTTTAAAAATAATAACGTAGCGACCAAAAGTAAAACATGGTATTATACTTTTGGCTATGGGTGTTTTTACGCCTGACCAGGCAATTATTGTAACCAAAAGATGCGTTAAGAATACATTAAATTTTAAGTTCCAAGTTAAGTTTAAGCCCAAATTTAAGTTTGAAAGTTAGCTTTCCAATGCTTATTTGGAATGTAGCGAATATGTGATGAATTTTATTTTAGAATTTAAATTTAAAGCTCTAGAAATAAGCTTTATTTTTACACATGTAAAAAAATCATCAAATTTTAAAAACTCTGAAATGAATATAATAACTGAAATGTTTTTTTTTTTTTTTTTGAAAAATCCATCATACAAAGGTTTAATTTTAAAAGTAAACTTATCTTATCTTTCAGAACATCGATATCTTTCAGAAATTTTTGGAATTCATTCTGTTAAAACGTATTTCAAAAACTTTCCGTGGCTCATTAAATATTAAATATTATTCATGTTTTAATGCATATACCAATTCTACTTTTTTACGTTCTTGAAATGAGATGTTAAATTTGATTGAAAACAATCTATATAAACAAAAAGCATTTGCACTTCTTTTCACCGAAATGCAACCTTCATGTGCTACGTTTACACATATGCAAGCGACTCCTAAACAGCTCCCACATAGTCATTTGCTACATTTGACCATTTTGATCATTTTCTGTTACATGGGTGATCGCAAACATATTCTGATTATTAAAATAACTGTTATTATAGTATTTTGTTTTTCCTCGATCAAATCTTTGCTGAAAAATATACAGCAAATATGTTCTTCATATGATGGAATTTTAACGGTAATTCGTCAAAAATTTTTTTAAAAACATTAGACAAATCGCCTACAATAATAATAAAAAATCACGTCGCAGTTCCTTTGCTTTGAGAAACCACTGTATGTATATTCTCAAAATGGACATAATAATGTACTCACATGGGACATAATAATGGACATAATAATGTAATCCTATTGTAAGATTATTTTCGTGTAGTTATAAAGAAATCCAAAAATAAATTATTGAATTTATTATTTTAAAAATTAAGCAATATAAAGTGTGATTAAAATAACAATATAAATTGCGAAAAAGAAATAATAATTGTAATGTGCAATTTTTTATAGATTTATATTCATTATGTCTTGGTTTAAACGAACTCTTACTTTCAAACTTTTTTCTATGTAGTGTTCGAACTATTCTTTAAAAAGTCAAAATGATGATTAAAGTAAATCTATGAAATTCGAAAAATATAATTAGAAAAAAAAATACGTTTTATTTATTTTATTCAAACATTTAGGCTATCAATAGTAAAATAAAATTAAGCAAGTGGCATTGGTTTATTGACAAGAAATAATATATTAATTGAAGTGACATAAACATTCAGTAACAGTTGATAATTAGGCACCGAACTTTAATTTGGATATAACCCCTAAAATTGTCTCTGTTAAATCAATTGTTGTCTCATTGTACAATAATTAATTTCTCATTAAGTAATGCTAGTAATTTCATGAAAAATTTATTTTTTGGCTAAATAAAGGGTGTAGAATTTATTTATAGTGTCGTATTTCGAAATTGCTAGAAAAAAAAAAAAAAAAAAAAAAAAAAAAAAAAAAAAGTTTCGTTTGCTTTTATACATAGATGGAACCCTTAGTTAAGTGCTACATATATCCTCTAAAAATAGACTTTACTTCCAATTGTTTGGTGCAATAGACCTCAGTAGAACACCTATTACCGGACGCCGATTAACCAGATCGACCAATGACCATACAATATTTTCCTGCCTTCTCCAAACTTTTTTAAGTGAAATACTTTTAGGCACCGTAGGATAAATTTAGCAGGATAAAGAAACATTTCATTTAAAACATTAATATTTGTTTCCTTTAAAACAGTAATGTCGTATTAAAACATTTATGTTTTAATAAAATTGCCAACAAAACCAAAGAGACAACAAAACAAACAAAACGAAATCAACTGTATCTAGAACCAAAGACGTGTCGCTTCTATTGTGAAAGGATCCCAATCATACTTTTCCTTCAGAAAAATTCCTCTCTATCTTCAAATTTTCTGAAGAGGGCAAAATTTTACCTCTTTTATCCCTTGGTGTCCTCAGAAAGAGGGACTCTCCCCCTCTTTCCGCATGCTGTGCATGCATATATACATGTACTTTTTTTTGCATACTTCTATGTGTAACTTCGTAAAAATTTTATAGAGAAAAATATAAAAATAAAATAAAGTGAAAAGAAATATTTTTAAAGACATTTGTAACATGCTAAAATGTGCACACCACCAACTGCCAGTCCTAAGTCTGAAAAAAGTGTGAAGAGAAGCTCCCTAAAAAACATTGTTGTAACTTTTTATTATTATTCTTATCCAGTTAACCGGATATTACATTAACCGGCTCAGCCCCGGTCTCAACCGGTTCGGTTAATCGACGCTCTGTTGTAATTGTAACTTAACTGTACAGTAATAAGTTGCAGATTTAGAAGGATCATTTTGATATACTTTCCATTGAAAAAGTATATTTGTAATCTGTTTTGTGAAAAATAAAATAAAAGTAGAAGAAAATGTTCTAAATATAAAGTGTCTCAATTGGTATTACTAAAGATAAAACCGCAAATAATAGCGATATACTATACGGTAAACAACAGAAGGATTAAAATACATACTTTTACTTTGTCCCGTTTCATTTATCAATTTGAACAGAATTTTCGCTGGTCGGTTTTCTTCTGCAAAAAATTGTACCAATTAAACTCATTCAATTCATCCAGATTCTTCAACTGTTTGTTTGTATAGATTCCTATGAAACCTATTTTTCGCCAGTGCCATGGGAATTTAGAATTAGATCTTGTTTGTTTCGATGAAGCAAGAAAAGAAAGCTCTTACTTTTTATCATAAAACTATGAACAGTTCAAAAACATATCATTTTGCCAGAAGCAAGTAATTCAGTTTTATATTAAAGATAGATAGAAAAAAGCAAGATTTTGAACGATTTATTTTTCTTTGTTATTAGTAAAGATAATTAATGAAATATTAAAAAAAATAAACTTGAAAGAACTCATTTTGAAAGGTTTTTGAATTAATATATATTTATAAGATAATTTTGTTTATTAAGAATTTTTTTATAAATAACACTATCTGGATTTTTAAATATATAGTGCTATTTTAAAATGTATAAATCTTTGATTGATTTTTATGTCCAATAATTAAAAGAAATAAGTAACACGGCAGAAGATAATTAATGAAATATTCAATTTAGACATTCAATATAGAAAATTATGAAATATTTAAAAAAAAAAAAAAAAAAAAAAAAAAAAAAAAAAAACTTGGAAGAACGCATTGTGAAATGTTCTTTAATTGATATATATTTATAAGATAACTGTGCTTATTAAGAGTTTTCTTATGAATAACACTGTCTGGATTTTTAAAAATATAGATTTATTTTAAAATAGATAAACCGATGTTTGATTTTATATCCAATAATAAAAAAATAAGCAACACGGCAGAATGAATATTTTAGTTAATGTTTCTGATCGAGCCGGTATATGTTTCTATATACAACCTTGTGAAAATTTTTAAAGCTTATTCCTTCAAAATACTTAAATTGTACAAAATATTAGACACAATAACAAATGGTTTATACAAAGGCGTAAGCGGAGCTTTTAAACGTTAGTCATAAGATAGATAATACCATTCGATTGACTGGTGACATCTGGCGACAAAAATATATAGACATTTTGAAAAAAAAAATTAGCGAATGCCTAAAAGAAGCGAGCTGTCAATTAAAACAAAAAAGAGTGAAATTCAGGTCTTGCATGAACAAGGAAAATTTCAAGCACAGATAAAGAAGTAGGGGAAATGTTCTTAATATGCAGTGCAATATGTTATTGAAAGGTTTATGGAGACTCGGTCTAAAGTAGTTAATGTAAGAAAAATCAGAAAGCCTAAACAGAAGGACAGCATACTAATGCAAGAGTCTGTAGTCTGTAATAGGTAACAAAAAAATCCTTTGGGCTCGCCGCAGCTCTGTTAGAAAACTTTGAACCGACTATAAGTGCTTCAACAGCAAGACGAAAACTGGTAAAAGTCGAATTAAAAAAAGCAAACTCAGGACTAACAAAGATAGCCTTCTTAATGGGAATACTCCAAATATAAAAAAATACTCTAATTAGAAAGCCTAAACAGAAGGACAGCATACTAATTCAAAAGTCTGTAATATTACCTTGAGTCTAAAGTTTTGACCCTTTCGCAGGATAGTGCTACTAAAACAGATGGCGTTCGCAAGTTAAGTGACAGTTTTACATACGGTTTTCTGGTTTCGAAAGAAGAAGACGTGTGCTACAACACTGTATATTCATTGTTTTGAAAAAATATCATCTGTAGCCTCCACGAAGCCTCGAGAATGGAACTATCACGTATCCAGCTTCGAACCATCATCTACTACGAGTTCTGTAGCAACACCGGAGTGACAGAATGTCACCGTAACATGTGTGCACGTTTAGGTGTGGATATTGTATCACTTAGTACAGTCAAACGATGGTATCAAAATTTTAAGATTAAGAATTTCGACATCGAAGATGAATCACGTGCTGGTCGACCTACTGTGATTGATGAGACCGAATTGCGGAAAACCATCGATGAAGATCAAAATGCTACATCACGGGAACTAGCATCTCACTTCAATGTTTCTCAAACAACCATAATTCGAGGATTAAAAAACATTGGTTTGACATACAAATTCAATCGATGGGTGCCGCACGATCTGACACAAAATGACAAAGAAAAACGAAAACGGACCTGTGTAAAACTTGCTCGAATATCACCAAAAGGGTGATTTTTTGAACCGGATTGTTACGTGTGATGAAAAATGGGTTTATTACGACAACACCAGTCGAAAAGAAGGATGGTCTGAACCAGGTGTACCGGTCAGGACCGTTACCAGGCGCACATTGACCTATAAAAAAATCCTCCTCTGTGTTTTCTGGGATAGTCGCGGTATTATCTACAAGGAGTACTTAAAAAGTGGCCAGACCATCGACAGTGAGTCGTACAGCAGCATGCTGCATAAAGTGGACGCAGCAATTAGGGGAAAGCGAAGTAAGTAGTTCCGACGCAAGGTGGTTATGTTTCACCAGGATAATGCCGGGCCACACGTCAGTTCTTGATCAAATTGGAACTTATACAAGCTGGAATGGGACTTAATGCCACATCCTCCATATAGTCCGGACATGGCACCTTCCGACTGCTATCTGTTTTCGCATCTGCAATTGCACCTTAGTGGTGAAATTTTCAATTCTTCAGAATAGGTCAAAAAAGAGGTTGACCTCTTTCTCGACTCACGTAGCCCAGAGTTTTTCAAGGAACGCTTTGAAAAACTGCCAAAACGTTGGCAGAAGATTGTCGAACTTGGTGGTGATTACTATCCTCACTAATGTTTTGTATTTTTGTAAATATTTGTTGTCAACATTAAAATAAAAAAAGGGTCAAAACTTTAGACTCAACCTGATAGATAACAAAAAAATCCTTTGGGCTCGACGCAGCTCTGTTAGAAATCTTTGAAGCGACTATAAGTGCTTGAACAGCATGACGAAAACTGGTAAAAGTCGAATAAAAAAAAGCAAACTCATGACTAACAAAGATAGCCTTCTTAATGGGAATACTCCAAATATTTAAAAAAAAATACTCTAATTAGAATTCTTATGCATGCAATAAAGGAACAGTAAAACTTAGCAATGGAATTGTAATAGAAAATCTGCAAAAATGAAAATACATTAAAGTATTTGGTACTAAAGGACGAAAACGTCACGTGATTTGGCAAGCAGCACTATTAATCGTCAAGAACAAATGATTTTAATACATCTTAAAATAGTTTAGTGAGAGATTTTTTATGACGCTTGTAAATGGTATTTAATGAAATTAAAATAAAATTCTCAGACAGTTTCATGCATATATTTTTTTTCTTTTGATTGACATATTTATGTTCATTGTTGCTACAGTTATTTAATTGTATTACTGTAAAAATAATTTATACATAAAAAATATTTGTTATTGAGAAATATATTTTAATATATTTAAGCATATTCCAAGAATAAAAAAGAAGATGAAGAATGTAGTATTTATACATTTCAATATCGGATAAGTTTTTGTTTCAATAGGAACAAAACTGAATCAACAGTGATCAATTCGATTTAATTTTTGAGTTTGAATTAATTTAATTAATTTATTTTTTTAATTCACAAATTTTTATACCTAACTTTACATGTATGACAGTATATAAATTGCAAAATGGTATTTAAAACAAACTAAAACTGACAAAACTACAGTTATTCAGATAAATTTTATTAAAACAAGTTCAGCATGAAACTTTTAATAACTTCATATAAAAGCGTCATTTCGTCACCAAGCGGTGATGAATCACCGAACTAAATTTTCATTATCTACTTACGGATATTCTAACGAGGTTTCTACGAAGCTGTATTTATAAACATATATATCTAGATGAGGAGTAAATTCTGCGATTTTTTCACTATTTTCAGAGTACGCTTGTATGGTGATCTACCTTGTATTTCCTACTTTCAGAAAACAGCAAGAAGTATCGCATGTAGCATCTCAGAAGAAGGTTCGTTAAATTTTGTGTAGTTCGATAAATCTAATTTGAAGAAATCATTTTAACAATTTTTCAAAAAATCAAAATAAATATCATTGAGTAAAAATCGGTTTTTATAATAAGAAATTGGGAATTGCCCGTGAAGCGTAGCAAATGAGGTGCGTTCGTAAATTAACGAAGTTTTAAAAATATTCAGATCTAGCTAAAATAGTAGAGAGTACTTCGGATACAGTATAGTGGTCGAAATCTTTGTTCTTCTGTAAATATGCAATTGTAATTTTGTTCTCCTGTAAATATGCAAAGTAATTTTAATTACACCTCAGCAATGTATATCTAATTCATAAAATGTGAAGTAATTTAATTAAAACACGCCCCAAATAATATAATACTTTGTGCAGCCCTGTTATTTGATAATAAACATTCTTTGTATCACAGATTGAATAGAATGTATATTTTAGTATATACTTCATAGATTCATGTCGATTCTATTATGCTCAAAATAGTGTAATCCATTAAAATGCATTTGAAACTTTTTTCCCCATTGACCGTAATGTAACGGAATCCTTGTAATTGATCTATACATCCGATTTTCATAAAATTTAAAATGACTCGACACAATTATGTAATAATTATGTATTTTAATTTTCAAATGATTTAGTTGGGTAGTTTGTGCGTTGTTATATGCAGACAGACGGACGGACTGAGCGACAACTATAGGTGCTACGTATTTACATAATTACGAACGCACCTAAAAATGGTAAAATTTTAAGTTCTGTCATATAAATTTTACTTCCAGTTATTTGAAACACCAGACTTAACCTTAGTGAGACGAAGAATTGATGAAGAGTATCATCTAAATGACGTGCAGAGAGGTTAACGTTATAATCTGAGACTGCATGTTTGCTCATGGCGTTGGACAAATGCTCGTTTACAAAGGCCTGCTAAACAGCTACAATTACATAAATTTTCCGAATACTCTAGTGATGCCTTTGTTAATGCTTAATTTATGGCGTTTTTGAGTCACATTAATGTGTTAAATTAAATAATATTAGGAAATCATAAAAATATGAATGAAAGAAACATTAGCAATTTAATTAAAAGCAAAATCAAATTAAAAAAAAAAAAGATTATCATTAACTCAACATTTAAAAGAAATATGGCTTTTGCGTATCCCGACTTTTAAAATATATAACAAGTTTAAAAAAGTAAAGCCATTATCATGTTTTTAAGTTTATACTTTTATAATGACGTTTTTTATGCCCTTTTGGGTTTTTTTCAACAATTCCTCTGATCCGTAAAAAACTGCATATATATTTTTTTAGATACTTTGCTCAAGTTTTACACAGGCAACAGTTTTATGAAATGTACTCTATCCAATTGAATTTTTGGGAATTTTTATTACATTCTTCTTCTGAATTTTATTTTGGGAACTTAAGAGGCTCCTCGATTCGCTGACAAAGGTCCTGATAATTATGTTAAATCTATGAGGGAGTTATTTATAAATACATTTTTCAAGTTTTAATAATTGTACATTTTTTTTTATCATAGGATAGTTGAACATGATCTACAACCAGGCTAATTTTTACTTTCTTAAGTTTGGTTATATTTGTTTAATATTATGATAGTTTGAAATTCAGAACTACCTTCCACGGGTTTTAAAAATTGAAATATTTCTAAAAAAATCCGAAAAACCAAAATCTAAAAGAAAAGACAGGTAAAAATATTAAAATTTGAGCGAGATATTTGAAAATAAAACTTAATATAAACTTAATAAACTTAATATTATTATCCAGATCTTTTTCAGCGAGTCGAGTAGCCTTTTAACCTCATCCACATTATCGTCTTTTCAAGATTTTCCGATTTCAGTTTTTGACTTCTTACTCTTTAATCACTTATCTGGAAATTTTCAGTTCCTATCATCACATAGCTTTAATTTGTCACAGGTCTTAAAAATTATTTTCATGTGAATATTACAATGAGCTAGAAAGCTATTATATATCTAAAATAAAACAAATACAATTCATAAATGATTGGAAGTATGCTATTTTTGTATTTCACAAAGTCCCTTTATACCGTTTTTTATAATTTCACAAATACAATGAAATTATATAATATAAACAGAATTAGTATAAAATAGTATTAAGTCTTTTATACATACATAAATAATTACATTTTTCAAGCAACACAGATTTTATTTTATAGATGTAAAACTATTACAATGATACAGCTAGCATTTGCAATTTTTTATGCCTTTCGGTATAAGAACAATTCGGCTGATAAACTCGTTAGCAATAAAAATACATTTTATTTATTAGCTTTTCTCTAAATAAATTAATGTTTTATGAAAACAAGATTTTTTTTTCTTCCATGAGTTAATAAAAAAATGTACTATTTGAGAAATAAAAAAAGAAAAAAAAATACATATTTATTCTTAAAAAAAAATTTATACTGAAATCTTAAGGTAAATAAATATACTATTTTTACGGCGGTTCAGTTACATTACTTTAATATTGAATGATAATAGCTAATTAATAATAATATAATTCCTTATTAAATGACAAAATATTACAAATATTTAGTAGATAATTTCTTTAATTATGGACATAATTAGGAACTGATTTTATTTGTGTATTTTTTTGCAATTCAAATAAATAAAAACTGAATATATCATAAGTAGATGCTTATTAAAAAGAATAAACATTCTAAATACTTTTTATGTTCATGCCATTTCTATTATATTAATTTGATTAATTGCATATGGTAAATGACTTGAACATAGAAATATATCATCAATTATATTAATGATATGTTTATTCCATCCACATAAACATTTATTGTTCTTTTACTTATACATTTATTAAAAAGAAGGAAAATTCAAATTTCCCTTGAGGAAAGTATATTATAGTGAATTAATGAATTAAAACGCAAGGAGAAATTTTATTTTCGCATTCTGAGATTCATTAAATTACAAGAAAATATGTAGCGAATGAAATGCAATATAAATTGCTTGAATTTAGATTTTTTTTTATTTATTGTATAAGTAGGTAATATTTTTTATATATACTTTTGAAAACATCAGTTACTATTATATTATTTTAATGTATATGTGTTTTAAAATAATTGATATAGTCAACATTTTATTATATTTGAATTAATGTTTAAACATTTCTTCTTGAGGTCGATATTTTTTTATATCCATATGATATACTTTTATTAATCATATTGGCAAAACATGCTGCACTTTCGAACAAAAATAAAAAGTGCTTATGCATTCGATTTGTCTGTCCATCTGCCCGTCTGCCTACATATTAACTCCCGTAAATATTCTCGGATTTTCATGAATTGACAAGGCTTATTTAAGGTCATCAAAGCATGCTTGGTACTGCATTTGAAGTATATACGATTAATGGTTCATTTACAAGGACGCTCAATTTGATTACATTAGTTCGATTATATTATGGTATATGGTAAAAAAGCATTTGGAGAGTATTTTAATGAAATTACGCTATTTCAAATGCATTTAAACTGATATAAGTCACTGAATTTTATTTCGATTACATTAAACAGATTCTTCATAGCATTTTTTAAATTATTTGCAGGGACACACGAAAAAATTGTTTACAGTAAATCACGTAATAATTGTTGCAGGGTATGTTTTAAAATTTTGTATCCGATTTTAAATTTAATTGCTTTTTTCATTTTACTTTTTATATAGAAATTCTATACTTCAAATACAGCTGCACAAAAGTATTCGCATACCATTCTACTTATTAAAAAAATTGCTGAAGGGGAATTTTTAACTGAAATATATGCATAGCTTAAATGAACTAAATTTTGAAATGCATTTTGTTAATAGATACAAATTTCTGTATCATATACAGGACTGCTAAAAAATTCGGATACTTTTTCGGTTTAGATAGAAACAATTGAATTTCGGTTTTGAAATGCGTTAAACATTTCCATATGGTGAAATCAGACGTAATATTTAAATTTTTCAAACAATGCAGTTTTGTTACATTATTCTGAATGTGTTGGAAAGGGCATCATAATTTATGCTTCACTCATGTGTAAAGGCATTTGCCTTTACATATTATTTAATAATTATATCCCCCCCCTTTTTTTAAATTACAATATTCTCTAAATTCGTAATTTTATTTAATAAGCTAAATTTTTTAAACCCCTTAATTTTATTCATTTGGTAACGGCCGTTTTCTGTTAAAGTATGATTTCAGTCTATCTCTAAATATAATTCTTTAAAACCACCTTGTGGCATTGATACATTCCTGTAACTGTATGTATTTTACCTCATAGCAACAACCTTTGATTCAGGATTGTATCTATGCAGAGTTGATACATCTTTAAAACACTACTTTCTTAATAACCAGGTGTCATATCCTATTATTTTTCTTATTTTATTTTTTTACGGTTAGTTTTATCATCCCGTAGGACTTTTGGTAACCCCTTATAAAGGATTCCTACTTTGAGGTTTTCATTTGCCATATGCATTCTTTAATTGTTTGACTTTAATTATTTCAAGTTCTACACTTTAGATTCTGTCATTGAAAGTCTATGTAACGGAAATCCTGCACCTGCCTTCTCTCATCACAATTTTTGCGTATCATTCGTTGTTGGCTATTTTTATATACATGTACCGCGTCAACACTTGAGACTGCGAAAAATGTATTTGTGACCACTCCTTCTTTGTACCTCGAAGGAATCTGACTGTTTGCTTTGGTCCCTCTCTGACACGACAATTATTCGTGGAACTATTAAAATACTTACAAAATAGCAAATTTCTTATTGTATAGTCGTCTTCAGTATTCAGAGATTTTACAAATTCTGGATTGGTTATAAACTGCAACTTAAAGAACGCAATGGTAATATCGCTATACAATATGAAATCGCTGTCATAGCATGACATTTTTTTTTTAATTTTTCTTAGATTTCTTTGAAAGTAATCATATGAACTTTTTGATCGGATTGGTTTATGAAAATTGTTTTTAAGAAACATTTCTAGGTTTTTATTATACAGTACGAAAACGCTGATACTGCAAGTAAAATTTTAAAGAAACATTTTTTAGAAACCCATGGAAACTGTTTTTCATGTAATAAATCTAAGCATTTCTTAATGACTATATTATGACTGTTTAGTAAATTTTGAAAGTCCACTTTTTAGTGCAAAAATACCTGGAGAAAATTGGTAAATATATAAAAGTACAGTATAATACATACATTAACACTCTAATCGTTTGGCATATAACATCCTGTTCGCTAATCCCCATGTTTGACTGCAATAAAAGATATATTTAAGATAATATAATTCTGCAGATTTAAAGAATGTTCAATACATTGAGAATGATTAATACTCTAAAGGATTATATTAATATTTCTAATTAAATTTTCTTTTTCATTTATAACGTAGAAATAATTATAATTTCTTAGCATTTGAAACAAATGAAGAAAAAGCAGAATTGTAATTTTAGCCTTTTTCAAGACGCTCAAAGGGTTCAAAAAACTTTATTTGTTTACTTATTTGGAAAGAAAAAATATGTTACCACGTAAGGATTAAATGATAGTGCATGACATTTGTGGTATTTAAACAATCTAGTATAATATTTATAAAAAAAACCACAATATAAATTGTAATAAAATAAAATGTGTGTAAATTGTAAATTTTTAACAATTATAACTTAAATTGCAATATTCAGTACAAAAAACATTAATTAAATCTAAAAATGTTTTCAATAGAATTCAGAAGAAATAAATTTATCGCTAAGATTTTTATAATAATAATAACAGTCGGCCATTCCCAATGGATCACTGTAATAAAACATTTAACTGATGACTGGGCATAAAGTTGTAATGGTGGAAGCTCTTCAACAACTTAAAACTGTTTAGCGCTGCTAATTAGTAAGTGTTGATTACTAACCGGGTTTTTTTTATGAAATTTATTTAGAATAATTTTATGTACTTTATATATTTTTAGCAATCAGAGTTACCAAATATTAAAAAGAAATCTGCAAGCATTTTTATTATTATTATTATTATTATTATTACTTTAAATGAGCATTGAAGAAAACAACTTCGCAGAAAATTTTATTAAATATTTTCTAGTAGTTCGAAAAGGTGTTATATAATATATCAAAAACTAATCATTTTTGACATGTTTCGTTTAAAGTCAAGATAAGAACCATAATCATAATATAACAAGAAAGAAAAAAACGTACGTCAAGCATAGATAATGAAACACTTTCCAATACATTCAGAATAATATAACAAAACTGCACCATTTAGAAAATTAAAATATTACGGATCATTTCACCATAAGGAAATGTATAACGCCTTTTCAAACTTGAAATTCAGCTGATATAGATTTGAGATGATATAGAGATTTTGTATGCATTAATAATATGTATTCAAAAATTTTGTTCATTTAAAAGATAGTTTTCCCCTAATAAGGAGCATTAGCCAGCGAGAGAGTATCTCTGGCATTAGCCAGCGAGTGAGAGGATCGCTGGCATAGCCAGCCGAGTGTTCTGGAGATATTAGTCAGCGAAGTGCTAGCAGATTGAAAGTAGCAGCGAGCCTCCAGTGAGTTGTGTAGAAGTTTCGGTATTCGACTTGAGAGTTGGCCGTGGTAAGGAATTTCATAGTAATTACATTTTGATTATTTGAAAGTGAATAAAGAATTACACACAGCTACGGATTGTCTAATTAAGCTTTATCTAGCAGCTTAGCCAAAAGATAATTGAGAAGTAATAGAAGGTGCCACGATTGAGCTAGTCCGGAGCCTGTGAGTATGCGTTTAGCTTTTTCGTAGTATTCTGAGTTGTGGAAAATTAAGACTTGCTCCACTTCCCTCGAGCCCTTATCATTTTAATAAACTGTGTTCTTTTATCTTAATTACTGAGTATGTCTGCATTTAACTCCCACCACGACCACCCAACCGTTAAAAATGACACCCAACGTGTGTTTAACGTTACAAGTTTTCAAGATGTCATTTTTAGAGTGTATGTATGAAGAAAGCAGATTAATAAACGGCAGTATAAATAGAAAGAATAATAATAAATGTCGCGAATGTAAAATTATAAAAAATGAAACTTTTTATTTAAATTGATATTATTTAAATATTATGACAACACATGTATATGGAAAAAATATTTTAAAGGTTGCAAGTAAACTTAATGCAATTTTTTTCAGAAAAAAAACCACCTTGAAATAAAATTTTTATAAAATCTGTGTATCGTTATTTTTATTTTTTTATTAGCGTGAATGCGTATGATCGTTTAAAGTATACTTCAAGGCATTATGCTTATTTAATATATATCTTTAATTTATACGATAAAATATGCTTAAAAATCAATTACTTTCGAGGAATCGTATTTGCACATTTCCAAACTTTAGTTGATGTAATAACCATCTAATCAATACATAACAATTTTGATTAAATTCTGCATGAAATTTGGTCCATAAATTTAATTAAACATATTTTAAGTCTTAATACATGGAGCCACAATGTAATGCTACCCTGAAAATAGTTTGCGAACCGTGGAATTATTTGTGAATAGATCATCAGCTTCATCGACTTATTTTGCTTCTGATATGACCAGAATAAATATTATTTGGATAATTACATTGTTTGAATAATATTCTGACTACAAATTTAGATCATTAGATTTTAAATACTGAAAGATTCTGTCAATATATTTCCATTCATGTATAAAATATTGCGACAGCGTTATATTAGAAAATATTTCAGATAATCTTTACAAATGTAGATAAAGATCTATTTGGAGATTAACCGTTTACACGAAAACATAAAATATGCGGTACGTATCTAAAATCATTATAAATTTCGTTATGCACCAGAAATTTGCCCAATGTGATATCGTTCCCTGAACAGTCCAAAGAATGGAATAACACTTATTTTGTCTATGCCAGATTAAAATTCGATCTTTCAAAACAACAAAAATTTCGATTAAAATATTAAGGTAAGATTTACTTTCATTATTTTTTCTGAATACTTTAAAATGTTAATAGCAGATAAAAGTAAGTAATTTAAGCTCATTTAATTGCAAAATATGATAATAGAATTTTTTAAAACTATAATTGTGTTCATATGGCCCACACCATAAAATAAAAAAAATTAGCTGATATTTTAAAATATATTTTTAATACTATTTTCCCTATTATTAGACGGACTCTTTTTACTATAAATATTTTTTTTTATTTATAAAAATAGAAAAGTTCCTTCAGTAAAGAATTAAATAGTGTAACACAGATAGGATTCTGAAAATGTATGTATAAACAAATAATTGAGTGGCATCTTTTTTATATTTTCAATTTAATATTATAAAACATTATAATGGCATATAAACAAAACTGCAGCAGTACTGTTATAGTTTTACTTGCATTTTGTTTAGTATACATTATTTTTTAAATATATACTAGGAGATCTTTAGTTACATCACGTTGTATTAGATTAATTTATAACACGATTATTCAATTGGAAAAGGAATCATAACAAAGGTAAATTTTCCAAGTAGGTGGAAAAATACGGTCCAGGATTTGAACCAGATATGTATTCTCTGAAGCCGCCAATGCTCTTCCAAATGAGCCGTTCCGGACGAATACTGGATGACTAATTCACCCAAATAACCTCGATGATCACACAATCTGATCTGATACTTTAAATCAGCTCAATAGAATAAATGGAATGTCAATATATGGAACTGCAGAAAACGCTGCATACGAAAGTATGTTAAATTAATTTATAACAGGATTATTCAATCGACAAATGAATTATAACAGACGTAAATTTTACAAGTGTGTCCCATTTCACCAACATCACCAACACTCAAACAAATTTTCCCTACTTGGAAAATTTATGTCTGTTATAATTTATTTGCCGATTGAATAATCGTGTTATAAATTAATCTTATATAGGGAAACATCCCCAGTAATTGGCACTTTAAGAATTTGCCTTTAAACTTACTTCAATTTTCATTACAAAGAAATAAGATATTTACTTGGAAATATTTTTAAATAAAAGAATGCATATCTCTGCATCTATTTTGCCCACTAAAAGCAAAAAAAAAAAAAAAAAAAAAAAAAAAAATTGAAAAAAATATTTTTATAAAAATATATTTATAAAAAGTTGCTGAAATCACCAGTAATTGGCACCTAGAGCACCAATGTATGACACCTTGTGATCCAGTAATTGGCACAAGTTTATATTAAAAAAAACTTTACATTTTGCATTGGGTTTAATAACTTTAAATGATTTTACTGTAGATGAAGATGCCATATTTCAGGTTTTTGAGAGTAAGAAATCAGCATATTAGTCTGAAATGTGCTTTAAAACAATACAATATACTTTTATTAATACCCAGTAATTGTCAGACTGTCCCCAGTAATTGTCATATGAAGCTTTAATGGATTCCAATTACTGATAATATTTCATATTTTCAAAAAAAACAAAAACAAATGATAAACAAAATTAGTCTATAACTTTAAAAGTTCTTCCAAAATAAGTGGTTTAATCTCAAATTCCTTGCGAATTCCTTGTAACTGGAATAGGTGCCAATTACCTGGAACTAGCAAAATTGAAGCACCATTAATTGGCATCTATCATTAATTAAGAAATCCAAACATTTGTGTCGAAAATACTTTTACACAGTTAAAGTAACCCTTTTTAACTAAACAAAACTGTTGTCAATTAAAATTTTAAATATATTATAAATCATAAAATAATGAATTGAAAAGCACGCCTTCCTTAAACTAAAGAAGAAGCATTTGCAACAAAAATGGCTAATTTCATACAAGCCATAATTGTTTCTCTTTCCTAGGCACTATTGTCATCTAGTAGTATAAATCAAAGTTATAATCTATAACATAAATGAGCATATAACTGGTATATGGTCTTGCATGTTTAAAAGACTGGATATAAATCTTATTTTAGGACATGTTTGTAGGATGTGCCAATCACTGGTGCATGCCAATTACTGGTGATGTTACCCTACTATTGTATACAGCGTTTTCTGCAGTTCCATACATTGACCTTCGATTTATTCTGTTGAGCTGATCCAAAGTATCAGACCAAATTGTGCGATCGTTGAGGTTATTTGGGTGAATTAGTTCTCCCGTGTTCGTCCACGATGGCTCAGTTGGAAGAGTACTGACGTTTTCAGCCAATGTATCCCTGGTTCGAATCCAGGCACGGACTTTTTTCGCCCACTTGGAAAATTTACGTCTGTTACATTCATTGTCTGTCAGCCTTGTTACTATAGACAAACGTGCGGATACACGACATCGTAAAAATAACAAAATTAAGCTGAAGAGCCCTGCAACGTTAGAAAATCCTAATATACGCCCATATATGTCTACCTATATGCATCTAATATTTTAACAAGCGAGAAAAAATCATGCGTCAAACATAGATTATGAAGCACTTCCCAACACGTTCAGTATAATGTTACAAAAATGCACCGTTTAAAAAAGTGAAATATTACGTCTCATTTCACCATATGAAAATGTATAACGAATTTCCATACGCCTTCTATTCCCTGTATAAAGCATAAATTGACTATTCTAATACTTCATATACAATACCAAATACGCTTTGGTTATCCTAAATATTCTTTATCAGTTGCATGGAAATCCGAGTATATTTACGGAAGTTAGAGCATTGACGGATGGGCAAACAAACTGAATGCATAAGCACTTTTCAACATTGTTGGAAAGTGTTTATGAAAAAAAGAAAGCGTATATAAACTGTTGTCAAATAGAAAAATATAATCCATACCGTGGCTTTTAAAAATGAAATGAAATATTTTAGAACAACAGTAACATTCAACATTGCAAGAACGTTGATATCATTAAATAATCATGGAAATCATAAAGAAAAAAAGTGATATCAGCATATTTTATTACTTTTCCTTTAAATACATATAAAAATTACACATTAATTAATTAATGATAAGAAAGATTGGTTTAATTTAACTGCTTTATTATATTGATCTTCAATGAAAAAAGATTTTATAAAAAATTGAAGACATTCGATATTCAATTCTAATTAAAATCTTACTGTATTTAATCATTACTAATGTATTTTACATGCAATTATATATGTACATATATATATATACATATATATATATATACATAATTTAACCTGTTGTTCAGAAATATATTTGAAATTAAAAATAAATAATGTTTCTCTTTTACATTTACTAATAAACACACATCATAATTTAGCATTGCTTGTATTTTTCATTTTGAATTTTCGTATTTATGTCTACAAAAAGCATTAAAATTAAATAATTTAATTTAAGTATTTAAAATACTGTCAAATGCTATCTTGAAAGTTCTTTTATGGGGATTGTTAGATGAAGCAATTTAGTTTGAAATAAGTAATGCATTGTCACATCATTAAAAGAAAATCTTAATGATGATGAACAGCGTGAAATATTTTCCTATTAAAACTTTCCAGACGAGAAGAATTCTGATAATGAATATAAAACTTACAACGAACAAGAAACACTCCACAGCCTATATAACATATGAAAATAGTGAAAAATTATGAAAATATGACGCCAGTGATTTTCCTTAAATGACAAACAATGTAATAATATGCAAGAATTTCTGGACATGTGGTTGATATAATTATATACAGGGTGATAAAAAAAACGTTGACAAAAGGATATGACAAATGAGGCATACGAAAACGTAAAAAAATCCGATAGAAACATAGGGCCGCAAACCACTTATTAAGTCACAAATATAAGGTGCTTCATCCTAATTCAGTTTGTGTTGACGGTAATCTGTTTCAGAAAACTAAAGTACATTATAATAGAAAAATTAACAGAGATTCTCAACTTTGTTTTAAATGTGATAACACCAAACAAAAATACTAAAAATTTGCATTATTCACGCCAGCAATTTGTACACTGTCAAAAAAAATACCTTGAAAAAACGGAAAATGTGCTGGCGGCAAAGTTGCCGTATCTGTTTTGTTTTCTCACCTAAAATTTATGCGTATGACTTTTCCGTTTTCGAAACTGAAATTTTCTTTTTTGTAAATTGAAATGTCCCGTTTTGGAAACTGAAGTGTTTCGTTTTGGAAATTGAAATGTCCCATTTTCGAAAATTAAATGTTCCGTTTTGGAGACGGAAATATACTCTTTTGAAAACCAAATTGTCATGTTTTGAAAATTTAAATGTTTCGTTTTAGAAACTGAAATGTTCCATTTTAGAAACTCTTGCTTTCAGTTTTAAGCCTAAGTGTTTTCCGTTTTGCAAACTGGTATCTTTAATTTTATGCCCGGTTATACTCAGCCTTATTCAATTATCCGTTCAAAAATTTTCTCACACTGAGATAATGATATTTCAAACTCTAATTTTATACGTATGAGAAGGGGAAAGGATTAATGCCTACATATTTTTACAAATAGCAAACTAATATTTTTAATTTATTTTTCCTGTATACTTTTAAATGATTCTTTTTTTAGTTATCAAAATATCAAAATAATTCTAAAATATATACTTAATATAATTTAAGCGTTAGTACTTCGTAAAACAAAGTAAGAAATAAAATTAAGTATATATTTTACAAATATTTTCACACAAAAAATGATGCTTAAAGAACTAACTTTGCACATTGTAAAATATTCATTTCCTATGGAGATAAGTATTGCACACACATATATTTAACATTAATGAGGGGAATTAGAGATGTGTGTGCTACTGATGATATTTTTTGCGTTATTATAATTTGCTATATTTCGATCGTTTTTATTTACTGAAACTTTAATTCATTTTGAATAATGCTAGTTAAATAAACAGATATTTGTGTTTATAATTGCTGAAAATGTAATAGTGTGATATAGACAAAAACTGATTCAATAATTTTCAAAGAAAAAAAAAAGATACATTGATATCCGTTTTTTTTCCATTTTCAAAATTGCTGCCCTCATTAACACCTTAATGTACAAATTTGAAAATTGGTTTTTGACTTGAATCCACTGCGAGCAAGACTGTATCAAAACTAATGGTTCACCCTCCCCCCCCCCCAAAAAAAAAGAATACGTATAATAATGTGTAACTAATCTATCTTGAATGTATACTTCATTTGTATGTAACTTATATATTTATTTAAAATTAGTAATATTTCAATAAAAATGAATTAAAAAAATATATAATTTTAATTTAAATTTCAAATAAAGAAATAAATAGCTTACAAATAAAATATCTGTTCGAACTACATTACTTTTACATCATTATCAATATTTTTGGTGGCTCTTGAACAAATAGTTATGCTACTGTCTGGCGCGCCGTGAATGAAACTGAACAAACAATTTTACATTTATTTTAATCAAACTTAAACATAAAAAAATGAAATTTCAATATAGAATGTTAAAAAATGATTTCATATAGAAGAGATATTAGATTGTCTATATTAAAAATTTTATGCATTTATATTTTATTAAGGCCGAGAAAAAATAAATGTTGCATTATTTCTAAGTTGCACTGTCAGGTAGAAAGTAAGACATTTAATACAACTCTGAATATCAATATATCATCACTTCTGACTATAAATTTATTTTTTTACATAAATCTTCAAATTTTCAAGACTTTAATTTAAGAATGAATCACTCTATTTATGTTGTAAAAGACAGTGGTAACTCTTGTTACCACTCTAAGTAAACACTTTAAATAAAGAATTTTATTTACATTTATACTTTAAAACAAAAAATATTGCTGAAAAAAATCTATGTTAATCGAAAATTGCAGTTTTACAACCACCATTTACGCAATGAAATATCAATTGGTATTAAACATGGCAACAGTTAATCTGTTACTAAGGACTGTTCTCAGATATTTAATTAAGTGACCCGTTTTCGAAATATCCCATATTTCAGTAATGACAAACATTTTAGTGAAAACCAAGTGGATAACAACCATTCAATGAAAATTTTCCCAGATCTTCTAAATTCTGAAAAAGAATTTACAATATGTTCACTCCACCCCTCCTCAAAAAAAATCCCTGTCGGCTGGGCCTATAGGCGGAGGTAGATTTCGAAGAGTGCTCATTTAAAAAAAAAAAAAAAAAAAAAAAAAAAAAAAAAAAAAAAAAAGATTAGAGATAAACCCAGTTTAATAACTACATTTGGCCGTATATAAAAAAATTTTAATTTCATTTTTCTGCAAAAACTGGTTTTATCAGAATCATCTTAAGAAAAATTCAGTTCAAATGCCCGTTTTGACAACATATTTTGAAATAGATTCTGAATTTATTAAAAAAATCGACCAAAACAGCACATTATACAGCTCCTAAATAACAAAAAACTGTCAGTTGAATGCATTTGAGAAAAAAATTGAATTTAAAAATGAGTCATAAAATAACCGATTTGTTGTTTGAATACATCCTTAATTCTTTAATCATGATTGCTTCGGAAAATTTTGTGCGAAATACTCACTTTGACAGCATTTTAAAAAATATATTCTATCTTTATCAAAAAACTGGCCAATGCGTCACAGTATATAGTTCCTAAATAAGAGGATCTGTAAATTGGATGCGTTTGAGAGCGAAAATGGATTTTAAAACGAGTCATAAAAACGCAATTTGCTATGTGAAAACTTCCTTAAATTTTCAAATCACAAAGACTTCGGAAAATTCTGTTCAAAATACCCTTTTTGGTACCCTTTTTCAAAATATATTGTCTTTATCAAAAAACCGATCAATGCATCACATTATATAGTTCCTAAATAAAAGGATCTGTAAATTGGATGCATTTGAGAGCAAAAATGGATTTAAAAACGAGTCAGAAAAAAACGCAATTTCTTATTTGAATACTTCCTTAAATTTTCAGTCATGATGATTTCGGAAGATTCTGTTCAAAATACCCTTTTTGGTAGCCTTTTTTGAAATATATTCCGTCTTTATCAAAAAACTGACCAATGCATCACATTATATAGTTCCTAAATAAGAGGATCTGTAAATTGGATGCGTTTGAGAACAAAAATGGATTTAAACACGAGTCAGAAAAAAACGCAATTTCTTATTTGAATACTTCCTGCAATTTTCAGTCCGGATGACTTTCGGAAATTCTGTTCAAAATACCCTTTTTGGTAGCCTTTTTTGAAATATATTCTGTCTTTATCAAAAAATTGACCAATGCGTCACTTTATACAGTTTCTAAATAAGAGGATCTACCATTTGGATGCGTTTAGAATCAAAAATGAGTTTTAAAATGAGTCAGAATATAAGCAGTTTGGATTTGAGATTTTTTCTCCAACTCCTATTTTTGTTTAATTTTTTTTTGCTATACGAATTGGTCCTATGAAAAACTTGTCAATATAAAAGTTGTAGATATTTTTGAAAAGATGTAAAATAAATTTAGTCAGATTTGATATCGTAAAAATTGACGGAGTTATGGATTTTTCTCTTTTTTCAGCGCCCTTTTTCTTTTCGTTTTTAATTTTTTTCATCGGTAAAAGTTGGTCCTATCAAAAACTTGTAAATACAAAAGTTTTAGATAATTTTAAGAACATTTACAAAAAATTTAGTTGGACTTGATATCTTAAAAATTGACGAAGTTATGAATTTTTTTCTCTCAAAATCCCTGTTTTTTTCGCCCCTTGAGCCCACTTCTAAATTTATCAAAAATCTGTCATGCATATACTTTTGGCCCATTTTTAAGACGTAATATAAACTTTAAACCGATTCGATATCTACTTTAATAAAGAAGTTATGGCGTTTTTTCGGTTTTCAGAAAAACGCCCCCTATTCCGACCCCCTTGGTCCGATTTTGCCCATTAACGAACTTAGCCGAGATTTTATACCCTTTGATTTTATGTACCAGTTTGGTGGAGATTGGTGCAGAATTATAGAAGTTATCGTGTCCATAAAAAAGTGAGATATATATATATGAAGATAGATAGATAGATAGATAGATAGATATATAAACTGGTGCGATTGCAATAGGTAGTATTTCTTACGAAATCTACCTAAAATACTAGGATTTAATTAAAAATGCAACTTTTTCAATACACTCAGCTAGAAATAAATCCTAACAGTAATTCATAACAATTTCGTCATGAATCCCCCCTCCCTTTTTTACTGATTAACAATCGCATTTGTGATCAAACTATTGATATCAATTAGCAATCACTATTACTTAAATAAACAGATATTACATATTTTAAGACAATAAAATTCTTTTTAAAAATATAAAAAAAGCATAAATAAAAAAGCAAAACTAAATGTCATATAAAAAAAACTTAATTGCTACAACATCACAAATTAAAATGCATTTCATAGACTATGTATATTAACTAGATTTATTGGCAGTTTGCAACTGTACAATTATTTTTGCATTTACCCTTGAGATTTTGCTTCCTGCATCTCGATTTATGTCAGCAAATATTCTGAAAAATGAAATAAAGAAAGTTTGTTTCAAAAGAATTTAAAATATGCAACTAGATGTGCAATACAAAATTTACATGCCGTGCAGCAAGTCGTCTCGCAAGTATAAGCTCTGGAAAACCCAAATTCTCAACATGTTACCCAGCATCAACGTAAACCAGTCTGATTCTCCATGACATTTACTGTTGGCCAAGAAGAACACCATCAACTATGTGTTACTCTTCCTGTGTCCCAAACATCATTGGAAGCCATGGAAAGTCATGGATCCTCTAAAACAATGATTTTATAGAGTAGCAGGGTTTCAATACTCCTGCAAATAATATTTTTACAGATATCAGAACATTAAAGCCATATGATAACTAGAAAAAAAAAGTTTGCTAAACAAAATATAATCATTGTTATAAATATATACACATATATATTTAGACACTATTTTAAAATATTTAATTTTAAGTTTAATAAAAAATAATTAAAAAACCTCTAAGGAAAAAAAAAATAAATCTAACCGTTTCTTGGATACTAAATAGAAAATTCAATTTTCAGTTCGAATTCTTTTAAAATAACGATAACAATAATTACTGATAGATTTTACTTTCAAGAAATAGTAATTCGAAAATTTAATTTTCATTTGGAAAATTCATACAAACATTTGAGAAAATACAAATTTTACTTCAAAGATATTAATTCTTAACTCCTGTGACAGGTTTTGTCACGTAACTACTGTGAGCAGTCTGTCAGACCGATTAATTTAAAGATGAATGAAATTTTACATTAACTCTCAGAATACTATTTAAGTATTAAACATTATATACCTGACTATTATAAATAAAATCCAGCTATTTAAAAGTCTCTAGAAGTAGCAATAAGGCTCTAAACAAAACAAAATTCGACCAGTATCTATAAAAAATTACGAGTTAGACTGTGAAACATTAAAACCTCTGCAATCTCTGAGACCATTAACAGTAGTTATGGGTGGTGGTGTATTTGTGTCGGCCGATTATCTACACTAGGGATATAGGCCCATGGGGAGGAGTGCCCTTCGTGGGGGGGTCTTTCTAAGGGAACCTAACCCGTATTTACGCAAGGTTCGAAGAAAACCATGAAAACTCCGAACGGTTAGGCCGACGGCCGCGATTGGGTTCGAACCCAGCACCTGCCGTCTACCAGTTGAGAGATCAGAACCTCTCGGCCACTGGTCGGGTTAGTAGTTATGGGTTAAATAGAATTTTATTAGAAAGACATGAAGAATTGCCAGAAATAAATATATTTTAACATGTTTAGTTAATAGGGGAGAGTGGCGTGGTATCAGACATTTTTTTATAAAGTAAGAAAATAAACTTTGTTTGACAGAGAAACAAAAATTTTAATTTATAGAATGCAAGGTAACACACTTTTTAAAATCCCTGAACAATATAGAAACATAATATGCATAAACTTTTCCACCAAACATTGAACCGACTTCAAAAACTACTGCAAAGTGAAAAATAAGTTTTTTAGATAATAGTAATAAGAAATTAAATTAAGAGCGTAGTATTTACCATGTGTATTATTATATTTATGTACATTAATTTGATTTTTTGGAGTCGGTGCCAGCCAAGCCAAGTTACATGTAATTTTCAATAGCCACATACAAGTATCTACAAGTTTTTTTTTTTTTTTTTTTTTTTTTTTTTTTTTTTTTTTTTTACGATTTAATATTTATTTAAAAAATTTAACGTTATTCTTTTACGATTTGCATTGGATATTTAATTTTAACTTTGAAATTGGCTTGGCTGGCACCGACTTCAAAAAATCAAATTAATATACATAAATATAATAATACGCATGGTAAACACTACGCTCTTAATTTAGTTTCTTAGTACTATTATCCAAGAAAAATTTTTTTCACTTTTGAGTAGTTTTTGAAGTCGGTTCAATTTTTGGTTGAAAAGTTTATTTTTCTCTTTTTAATTAAAAGTTGACGATTTTTCGAAATCGGTTAATAAAAATTATAATACGAAAAAAATATTGTAAATTATACATGTATGTAAGGAGGGAGTTCGAACCCACGCTCTCTTTCGAGGACCAGAACTTAAATCCTACGCCTTAGACCGCACGTCCATCTGACTGTACTCTCCACAGCGAGCTTATTCAACGTCCACGTTACTTTTAATTTGCAAGAAATTCCTAATTTTATTAGTTTTTGCTTAATTACTAGAAAAGTACAGAACCAATTTCGATGAAATAGAAGTGGTGCCAATACGATTAACCTCTTTAATTTAACACAAAAAACAAATTAATCGGTTGGATAGTTTCGGAGTAATAAGTGAACATGCATAAAAATTATATATATATACGCATTGATTTGATTACCTCCTCCTTCTTTTTTGTAGTTGGTTAATAAAAATTATAATACGGAAAAAAATACTGTAAATTGATGTAAATTATGTCAGGAGCGGGATTCGAACCCACGCCCCTTTTGAGATCCAAAGCTTAAATCTACTACCCTTGACCACTCAGCCTTCTTGACTACTCTCCATTCGGAGAGCTTATTCAACGCCCGTGTTACTTTTAATTTGATAAAAATCGCTAATTTTATTAGTTTTTTTCCTAATTACTGAAAAAGTACGGAACCAATTTTGATGAAATGGAAGTGGTACCAATTCGAGAGTAACTTATTTCATTTAACACAAAAATCAAATTAATCGATTGAATAGTTTCGCAGTAATCCATGAACATACAGAGAAAAAAATACATACGCGTCGATTTGATCACCTCTTCCTCCTTTTTTTTGAAGTCGGTTAAAAATTATAACACGGAAAAGGTTATTGTACACACGTATGTCAGGAGTGGCGTTCGAACCCACCATTTCATTCGAGAACTAGAGTTTAAATCAGGCGCCTTAGACCGCTCGCCCATCCTTACTGTATTCATTTCTGTGAACTTATTCAAGGTTAATTTTACTTTTAATTTTCGAGAAATCACTAATTTTATTAGATTTTACCTCATTACTAAAAAAAGAATTTAACCAATTTCGATGAAATGGAAGTGGTACCAATTCGAGAGTGACCTCTTTCATTTAACACAAACACTACTTTAATCGGTTGGACAGTTTCGGTGAAATGAGTGAACATGCATAAAAAGATACACACGGGTCGAATTGATGATAATCTCCTCTCCTTTTTTAAGTCGGTTAAAAAAATTATAATACGGAAAAATACACTGTATATCATACATGTACGTCAGGAGTGGGGTTCGAACCCACTCTCTCTTTCGAGAACCAAAGAAAAAATCAGCCGCCTTAGACCGCTAGGCTATCCTGACAGCAATCGATTCAGCGAGCTTATTCAAGGGCATGTTACTTTTCACAAGTCTATTATTTTAGTACTCTTTCACTGATAAAGTATTGAATCGATAAAAGATCCCTGATACCCTGTGCTATTAAAATATTCTTAATAGCAAAATTAGCATTTAATTTGTAAAATATATGTATAAAAATTATAATGTAGAAAATGTTATTGTGTACATGCATGTCACGAGTGGGGTTCAAATCCACCCTCTCTCTTTCGAGAACCAGTGCTTAAATCAGGAGCTTTAGACCGCTCGGCCGTTTTGTCTTCACTCCATTCATCGAACTTATTCAACAGTTTTAATTAGCGAAAAATCACTAATTATTTCAGTTTTTGTCTAATTAATAAAAAAGTACTGAACCAATTTCTATGAAACGGAAGTGGTACCAATTCGACAGCAAGCTCTTTTATTTAACACTAAAACCAAATTAATCGGTTGGATAGTTTCGGAGTAATCGGTAAACATTTATAAAAAAAATACATACGCGTCGAATTGATAACCTCCTCTCCTTTTTGGAAGTCGGTTAAAAAGCTATTTTATAATTAAAGAAAGTGCAAATTTCAAAATGTGTCCCATTCCTCCCCACATGCAGAAAGGTGTGGTATAGGAATAAAACAAAGCTATAAGGCACAAACAGTGTAATGTCGGCTAGATACACAAGGAAACAAATATTGCAGGTTAATAATGTATCTACCATACTATAAAATTCCAGTATCTTCAAGACTGGAATGAAAATTCATCTTATTAAAAAAGAAAAAAAAGAATTGGGCATGTCCCATTCCTCTTTACTTCCTAGTTTTATGTTAAACTTTTTGTACAAACAAAAATTTTTATTTTAGACTTATTTTAAATAATGGATAATATACAGTATAATGTTTCATAAATAGGGAAAATTTATACATCTATGTATAAATAAGTACAAAAAGTATAAAAAGTATATCAAGCAAATTTATTTTGTTTCTTGAAATAATCTTTTCTTTTATACAATTGCAAGCTTATACATACCAATGTTTTTTCATTTGACGTTTGGGCTACTATTGTTTCATATTGTGTGCGATTGATGAAATGTTTAGAATGACAAAAAAAAAAAAAAAAAAAAAAAAAAGAAAATCGTACTGTTCAGTGTTGAATTCAGGGGTTGGACCGGGGGGAACATCCTCTCCGGAGTAGTGAAATGTCCCCCCTTAAAAATTGAGATTTTGGGTTTTCATTGGTCAAAAAGAGCAATTTCCGACGCCTTAACTCTATAATGTTCCCCCCCCCCAAAAAAAAAAAAAATCCCACAAAAATCCCTCCCGGAGAAAAGTGTCTGAATTCAACATCCCTTTCCTCCTTCTGTCAAGCTCCACTCCACTCTGCCCTGTGTATTACTTATGTAATCTAAATTTGAGGGTTTTAAAAACTTTTTTTTTTGTATGATACATATTTATATGACTTATGGCTAAAAATACTAATAAAGGATGATTTTTTTTTATCTGTGAAAGGGCTTATTAAAAACAATAGTTACTAGGAAATTTTTGTATTAATCAGTAATATTTATCTACCCTAAAGTAATTTTTTTTCTTCAACACCTATCTTGAATATCTTAATAAAATTTGGGTTTTTATACTGCAAATATTTGGCACTATATAAAAGAATTCTTTCAGTTTAACAGTGAATTTACTCTTAATACGTACTTTACTGTTGCAAGTTTTGCACGTGAAAAAAAAAAAAAAAATTGTCAAATTTAAGAAAAATTGAGTATTACTCCATAATTTTTCTGTAGCAAGATTTCTATATGAAAACTAAAAATAAAATAAATAGCTTGACGGATATTTTTAAGCAAATATTACGTCATATTGGAAAATAATAAACGAAAAGCAGGTGAATATATAACGTTATATAAGTTTCTTAAAATTTATGATACATGGTAAAATCCAGACTATAAAAATATGCCATATACGAGTCAGAGGCCAGGTGTTCAAGAATAGACAAACACAAATAAATCAATGTGCAATAATTGCAACTTTCTCTAATTTAGTAGTGTAAAATCACAGAGCATTTTAATTCATGTTGTCATAACGGTCTCATTTCCCTACCAACACTGCACTATTAATTGTCAATTAAAAGAGTTACATTATATGCTAAGTTTTGTCCTATAATTTAATATCGCAATGGCGTGTGCTTCGTTTTCAACATTAAGCAAGGACTAGCTGAAGGTCCATATTGTTTAAAATACGAATTAAAATTCATCATTTGCTTTCATCCAAAGTTTATTCGGGAAAACTGACTAGCGCAACGAGCATAGCCTGCTAGTATATATATATATATATGGGTGTGTGTGTGTTAGTAGTCCGACAAGTGGTTTTCAAATTTGCACTTCCAGAATGTTATGCTTCTACAAAATTTAAAAAAAATGGTTTTAACAGAAAAGTTTAATTGATTCTCTAATTTCTTAATACAGAGTTTTTAAATGTACCAGATCTCAATGATAACTATGACCAGCGCCAAAAGCGACTCCCTAGTCAGTAGCTGCGATTTGAATTTTATCGACTGTTTTTCCCCATGTGAAAATCTTTCCTAATACATTCAATATCGAATCTTTATGTTTCGTGTCCTGCTTAACTATTCATTGTAACAAATATGAAAATAATGCATATACTGGAAGCGGGTATGTCGCTGTATTATATGTCCTTTAAAATGTTATTGAAATGGGTAAGTGAAAAAGGATCGACCACACCTGTATGGAAATATGGAAATTTACTTCCTGATAAAGTTCACTTCACTTTAGTAATGTTATTTTAAAATCAGATAAAACATTTAATATATTTTTCTAGGATATGAAATAGAAATAAAAAGATTAAAATCTCATAACATGCATTGTAAATTACGTGAAAAAAAGTATTACATTTTTTAAAGTTGTTATTCATGTGTTCTAAAATAATTCAAAATTATTTTTAAAAGTAGATTATGTTGATGACTTTTGAAAGTTTAATTATTTTTTTTTATAAAATGGTTTCAATATCTTATAAAAATTTTATTAAAAATAACTTATAAAAAATTAAGTTTCAAGTATTTTTAATTTTATGAATTTCATACATAAAAGTAGTTGTGATTTTTAAGTTAATATTATACATTGTTAGTGAGATAATTTTCTGATGTTTTCTTTTGTAAATTTTTATTATCTAAGAAAAAATAATTCATCGGAAATGTTCATTCATTTTTAATAATACAAAAAAAAAAAAAAAAAAAAAAAAAAAAAAAAAAAAAAACATACAATCATTTTATAAACTAATTTACTAATTGAAAAAGAAAATTCCTTGAAGTATCCTTATCTATTAATTAACAGTTCCCTTACGAAAGTGGCTTTTAAAAATTTTTACGGAAATGTTTATAAAAATCTACAGGATTATAGACTATTAGGTAGATTTCGTAAGAAATACTACCTATTGCAATCGCACCAGTTTATATCTATCTATCTATTTATATATCTCACTTTTTTATGGACACGATAACTTCTATAATTCTTCACCAATCTCCACCAAACTGGTAAATAAAATCAATGGGGATAAAATCTTGGCTGAGTTCGTTAATGGGCAAAATCGGACCAAGGGGGTCGGAATAGGGGGGCGTTTTTGTGAAAACCGAAAAAACGCCATAACTTCTTAATTAAAGTAGATATCGAATCGGTTTAAAGTTTATATTACTTCTTAAAAATGGGCCAAAAGTATATAAATGACAGAGTTTTGATAAATTTAGAAGTGGGCTCAAGGGGCGAAAAAAACAGGGATTTTGAGAAATAAAAATTCATAATTTCGTCAATTTTCAAGATATCATGTTCAACTAAATTTTTTATAAATGTTCATAAAATTATCTAAAACTTTTGTATTTACAAGTTTTTGATAGGACCAACTTTTACTGATGAAAAAAATTAAAAACGAAAAGAAAAAGAGCGCTGAAAAAAGAGAAAAATTCATAACTCCGTCAATTTTTAAGATATCAAATCTGATTAAATTTATTTTACATCTTCTCAAAAATATCTACAACTTTTATATTGACAAGTTTTTCATAGGACCAATTCGTATAGCAAAAAGAAATTAAACAAAAATAGGATTTGGAGAAAAAACCTCAAATCCAAACGGCTTATATTCTGACTCATTTTTAAATTCATTTTTGATTTTAAACGCATCCAAATGGTAGATCCTCTTATTTAGAAACTGTATAAAGTGGCGCATTGGTCAATTTTCTGATAAAGACAGAATATATTTCAAAAAAGGCTAATAAAAAGGGTATTTTGAACAGAATTTCCGAAAGTCATCGGGACTGAAAATTGAAGGAACTATTCAAATAAGAAATTGCGTTTGTTTCTGCCTCGTTTTTAAATCCATTTTTGTTCTCAAACGCATCCAATTTACAGATCCTCTTATTTAGGAACTATATAATGTGATGGACTGGTCAGTTTTTTTGATAAAGACGAAATATATTTCAAAAAAGGCTACCAAAAAGGGTATTTTGAACAGAATTTTCAGAAATCATCGTGACTGAATTTTTAAGGAAGTGTTCAAATAAAAAATTGCGTTTTTTTCTGACTCGTTTTTAAATCCATTTTTGCTCTCAAATGCATCCAATTTACAGATCCTTTTACTTAGGAATTATATAATGTGATGCAGTGGTCAGTTTTTTGATAAAGACAGAATATATTTTGAAAAAGGCTACCAAAAAAGGTATTTTGAACAGAATTTACCGAAGTCTTCGAGATTTGAAAATTTAAAGTTTTCACATAGCAAATTGCGTTTTTTATGACTCGTTTTAAAATCTATTTCGCTCTCAAATGCATCCAATTTACAGATCCTCTTATTTAGGAACTATATACTGTGACGCATTGGCCAGTTTTTGATAAAGATAGAATATATTTTTTTAAATGCTGTCAAAGTGAGTATTTCGCACAAAATTTTCCGAAGCAATCATGATTAAAGAATTAAGGATGTATTCAAACAACAAATCGGTTATTTTATGACTCATTTCTAAATTCAATTTTTTTTCTCAAATGCTTTCAACTGACAGTTTTTTGTTATTTAGGAACTGTATAATGTACTGTTTTGGTCGATTTTTTAATAAATTTAGAATCTATTTCAAAATACGTTGTCATAATAGGCATTTGAGCTGAATTTTTCTTAAGATGATTCTGATAAAACCAGTTTTTGCAGAAAAATTAAATTAAAAATTTTTCATAAACGGCCAAATGAAGATATTAAACTGGGTTTATCTCTAATCATATATATATATTTTTTTGTTGAAATGAGCACTCTTCGAAATCTACCTCCGCCTATAGGCCCAGCCGACAGGGATTTTTTTTTCCATAAGCTAGTTTTAAAGCTATAGACATGCCTATAGAAAATGCAATAGAAACGTCTGTAGAACAGAAATATCTATTAAACTACTATTAAAAACTTTCTCTTTGCAGACTTTCTCCTCGCTTAAATTTCTACTGTTATTTCTTTTGCTTTTATACTAGCTTATAGGAAAATGGGCCATAATTCAATAGGATTTTATAATTTTTTTTCTATAGAAATCTAAAAGACATTTTCGTAAGGGCTAGATTACTATTTGGTTCATTATTTGACATTATATATTTATTTTATAAATATATCTGTGTTCATTTTCTTGGTGCAAGAAGGTACTTGAAAAATAAACTCCTACATTTAATCGTTCTTATAAAAGTATTATTAAGTTTTTGGTGTGAATTATAAAATTGATGTACCGACACTAGCATCAAAATAGTTAATGATGCGAAATTACGTCCTTATAATTATTGTGATAAAATTCCTCTGTTTCACAAAGAGAAGTAAGCTTAAATAAAAGTTATTTATGGGGTCCAGGGTAAGAAAAAAGTGAAAAAAATCATTTGAATTTTGTAACTGTTGTATGGTGTTTTTTGTTTTGCATTAAAAAAATGAATTTTAAATTATACTTTACGTAGCATCTCAAAATTTTCAAATCGAAAATTTATTTATGATTGTTGAAGCCCAGCTCATAAATATTATCTTTAAGAGACAATAAGTCCTTTAATCTAAACTCAATACATACAAATAATACAATTATAATAATTTATTTAATGATCCATATGCGCATTTTGTTTTTCAATTTTTCAAATATGCGGTGTTTGACAGCTTACCTATCCGTTTTAGGTGTAAAGAAATGTTTTTTTTATTTTCTATTAAAAAAGCATTGATTAAAATGTGTTCGATTTAGTAAGCATTTATGTGCTGGAATATGCTGAATAAATGTCATTGAAATCTGAATATTGTCTTTTAAATATTGTGTACCCTGTTTGTGGGAAAAGTAAATAGCTTTAATAAAAATATATCTATTTTTTTCACATAATTAACATATACATCTACAATAAGTTAAATTACATGCAAGCAGTCGTCTTTTACTGGGCCCAATAACAATAATTGAGTACTAGTATACTAATAACAATAATTGAATAGTGGAATCAAAACTAGTGTTCACCAAGAAAAATTTTGTAAGAATTTACGAATTTTTCTTAAACAATAATAAATTCAATATAAAAAAAACATGTGCATCACGAGAAATGTTTAACATCCTTTTAAAAATCAAGAGTTGTAAATTAAAATTTAAATATGTTAATATTATAATTAATGTACGAGAATAAATTATTTAATTGAGATTTTTAAATTATAATTACAAATATATTTATGGAACAAAAAGGTAGAAAACAAATGCAGCATATGTAGCTTGTTCCACTATCAATCCCGAACCTGTTGAGAAACGAGAAAATGCCATACCAACTAAGATTTGACCTAAGTAGTCATTGTGCTACAAGGTTTTTTTTAAACTTGTGTTATAATATTTGACTAATATTTTGCCCTTCCTGCATCTCGAGAACTGGGGAGAATTGTATAAAATGAGTCGAACTTGAGACTAAGAGATCTCTTTCCTACATCATATATTAAAATAATCAAAATCTGTAAATACCGAGCTTCGCCCATTCCAAATGTTCAAACTTATTTATCACTTTAAGTATTGCTCGTCTGTTATTTGTTATTGAAGCTCTAACTTTAAACTATTTACGACTGCGTGAATAATATGAAGTGATATAAATTGTTTTATATAAAATTGTGAAATGACTTTTAAATTGAAAATTGTGTTTAATCATTAGCTTTTATTTCAAAAGGGAGTGCATTTCAGATTTTCTGTTTCATTTCTTGCCGCAAACAATCCGAGTACGAAATGATAGTTCCATATTTCTTTTCAACTTAAAAGATGCACTCAATCATCAGTACTAATTGTTAACTGTGATTATTTGCAGGTTAAGATCTTGAATGTGATATCACTAATACACAAATATCACAATACATCAATATTTATGTAATCAAATTATTTTGATTAGGCTTTATATTATTAAAACCAGCGGATAATGCTTTGTTATCATATATAGAAATCATATATAGAAATAAAATATTATTATTTTTTTTCTACATATACATACATATGCCTTAAAACGCACAGACATATGATACCAACATGAATATATAACTTTGTATGTGCATGTTGAAGATTTAATCCTTAGATACTAATAAAGTAAAAAGTAAGGAATATGATACATATATATATATAAATATATATATATATATAACCATTACACAATACTACTATTTACCATCTATAATAAATATAGAATAATCCCCCCAAAAAAACAGGACAAGAGAAGTTGGCAACATTCGGACAATTACGAAGTATTGGAATTATGGTATCTGGTAACAAAACAAAAAATAGACTTTTTGTGAAGGAAAATCTAATAGATATAATATGATATCAAAATGTATATTAAATATTAATAATATATATAAAATAATATATATAAATAATATATATAAAATGTATATTAAATGTATATTAAATATACATACTACCAAAATATTGAAGGTAATGATTCATAAATTGTTACTAACATATCTTTAAAAAAAATGTTGAAAAAGAAAACATGGTGTTGCATTATTTTATTTACCAATATGTTAGGGTTTTCAAGATAGTATAATTCATTGAAGAACCATAAAAGTCCCTAAAAAATGCAGTAACAATTTTCTTCCAACAACCATAAAATAATGGAATTATTTTGAATTCACTTAGACGCGACATAAAAATTATACGCGTTTCATTTTCAATAAACACTGTTCCATAATAAAGCACAATAACATATACTAATTAAGTGCATATTAAGCTTTTCGCTGGAGTTAAAGCAGGGGCAGACGCAGACAACTGAATAAGAATCATAACTAAAGTACCAAATACTCAATTATGTTAAATTCTAAAATAATATAAAATTATTTATCATTATTATTTAAAGTATTCAATAGAGAATATAATGCTGCTTTTCTATTTTAACATTAGATATACCTACCGGTTAATATAATTGCATTTTCTTCATTAATTAAGACTAAAGTGAGAAAACGTGAAGACATTATATTTAAAAGATACACATTGATTGGAAAACTGCCAAGCGTAGGCACGTTTTCCTTAATTAGTTCTTCTATATAACTTTTACAGAATACTAAAAGAGCAAAAAGCATTGAGTCCTTCGAAAATTTTCTAATTTATTTTTGTCTCATGATTTTTTTAATTTTTTATATAAAAAAAAATATTAATTTTCGAATTTTTCATATGTTAGCAGATAATGATTTCGAAGACAAAGCACGTTCGTTAATAAATTAAGTTTCGGTAATTGACTGTTTTTTTATAAACCATTTAGATTATTCCAGATAAAAGCCAGCAGAAAAACTTAAATGTATATATTTCATATTGTTTAAAGTTTTCTGCGCACAGAGTACAGCATTTTTCATTAATATTCTAAAGACAATGATTTGTGATTGAAAATTGTTTTCTACGTGTATTATTATGAAAAAGGCACTTTGTCAATATGACCCCTGCTCATGAAATGTATTGCATCGTTTCTAAAACAAAATTAAATAGTTTATTAAGAAATATATTAAAATACATTTAAAATAAATTGCTTAGAAATGCCGTAATTCTCATTTCTTTTACTACACATGGCACTTTCGATACAACTAAGAGTATATACATAAACATTAATTTCGAAGTATTTGTTATATACACTATGACTGCCACTTGCACTTTTAGACATTTTTTTTAAATATCTAGTAAAATACATGAGAAATTATCTTGAAAATCTGAGTGTGTAAACATAATAGTCCAGATCATACATTTCCGTGAAGATTTTTTCCCGAAACTCCATAGGAAACCGTTACCAAATTTAAAAAAACAAAATGTGTAACTTTGTGAAAACTAATATAGTAAAAGTGTCCAAACTATACATTACGATTAAGTGGCTGATTGTAATAAATTGTGGTCATTTTTATGCGGATAGCATGTCATAGAATCATAGAGAAATTACGATTTTCATAAAAACAGTTTTTAATTGCTATAGCGTGGACGCTATAAAAATTTCATTTGCATATTATGTTAGCTACAGTGTATAGCGCAATGGTTGTGAAAGTCTTAAAATCATAGTTTGAATATTCTGAAAGTGTTCATCGATAGAATAAGCTCAAAATCCCTTGTAGCTAAAATGAAGCAAAAAAATGAGTTACTGTATCAATTTAACCATTGATTAGTACTAAAAAGAATACACAATACGGCATATATGGCATATTTGGATATAACCCTTCATTTTATTTTTCATTTTGGGAACAACGGATTTTGATCTTATTCTATCGACGAACGTTTTCAGAATTTTTAAACAATGTTTTTGAGACTTTTACAAAAGTTGCTCGATGCATTTAACTTACACAATGTGCAAATAAATTTTGATAGCGTCCATGCATGCGCTATGAAAAATTATTTAGTAAACCTGCTCATTTTTCCATAAAATTTTAGTATTATTTAGTTTTAATAAAGGGTATTGTGTACAATATATTTTGTCATATTATCGGACATGAGCATTATTTTATATTAAGAACACTGCTAATTATAAGCAAAACGTTTGAAAAATTTTGAGACTGTTTTTATAAAAATCTTAATTTTTCCACGAATATGCATGCTATCCACATAAAAAATAAACACAGTTTATTTTAATAAGCCATTTTATTACACACTACAGTTAGAATGCTTTGGATACTTTAGTTTTGACAGCGTTTTCCCAAAGATAATCGGTTTTTTTTTTTCAATATGTTCCCGAACTCCTAAGGAGCTTCGGGAAAAATTCTCACTTAATCCCAAATCCAAAATGCATGACTTCCATTATTTACTATTTTTACACGAGGATTGATACGGGTCAGGGAATTTTTCAGACCATGAAATTCTTCTGCACCAGTATTTTATTATTAAAAAAGCTCGCATTAAATATAAGCGAAATTCTATTCTTTTTCATTAGATTTATTTTCTCATAAAAAATATTGATATTTGACTTGGAAATTTCCTTGAAGCGTAGCAATCCTGGTTTCAAGATAGTTCTTCATGTATTCTTATAAGTATTTAACAAAATGTCTAAAAATGCAAATGGCCGTATCTTTGACCATATAGCGTATAAAGTAAGTTGTGCCTTTTATAAATAGCATAAAATATGTGCTTGATATGTACCATAAAATTAAACTTTTAACGAAAACCATACGTAATAAGAACATTCAGATGTTTTACTATTTAGATTTCATTATTATTATTATTATTATTATTATTATGTTACGTAATAAAAACATTTAGATGTTTTACTATTTAGATTTTATTATTATTATTATTATTATTATTTGCGCATACTACATTTGTTTTACTTTAAGTAATATAATTTATTCCTACAGAATAAGCAAACAGAAATCTCTCTAAATTAAATGTTTAACATGTTGTAATATGGGTATGATTATCCCTTCACTCACTCATTAAAAATCTCTAGAAGTGCACAAATGCGAAACGAAATTGCTTAAAATAACAATAATAAATGAAAAAATACACTGAACTTTTAAATTCTTCTATTTCTCTCTTTAAAGGTTTTGTAATGTATGTAGAATATTCAGGGCATGATAGTCTTCTTAGAGGAAAAAAAAAATCTAATATTGAAACAATGCTAAATTCAGAAGTTGCCTTACATATTACTTTTCCTTTTTTTTTGTGTTAAATTTTCATAAAGCATATAAAAAAATATGTATGCATCATTTTCATTTAACAGTTTTTGGCGCAGTATGTCCCTCAAGGGTTTTTGCGCCATTAAAACCCATATAACCAACCATTGACCAGTGTTTCTGATATAAAATATACTATATCTCTTTTTACATATATGAAATATATTTTTATATTAAATTTAAAATTTTATGCCTTAGGAAGGCCTTAGGTGAACCGTTTTATTCAAGAGAAATATTCCCTTTTGAAATTCAGAAAAAAGGTTCGGTTAGGGAACGTTATTGAAAGTAGATTTCTATTATCAAACTTCGAAAATTTATGCAACAAAACATAAACGTTTTTTAAGCAAATATTTGTAGGTTTTCATTCAATTGCAGTTTTCGAAATTGAAAATGCATATTGAAAATTCTAGTTTTTAATTAAAATTTTAAGGCTTAAATAATTTTAATTTTTTAAGTGCTTCTCTTATTTATGTATTAATACATAAGGAAATTTGTCTGATTTTTTTTTTTCATTGTAGAAATTTTTATTTGACCCACCCCCTTCCAATTACTTGCGCGTGACGTTTTGATCCCAGTACTAAGTGAAAACATGCACACCGATTACACAATATCAATACCAAGAAACTGGCTACGCAATATCAATTTAAAATGTTCATCAAAGTTACACAATCCATGGCACGACACCTAGCGACAACAAATATTCATACCACTGTTTTTCAGAAGTGAGAATGCGCAAAATGTCAACTATTTTTTTACGTATTTACACGTTTTAAGAGACAGATATTTTAAAAAAAACATAATTTAACAAAATGTCTGTCTGTGGGTCTGAAGATCTGTCTGTATGTGACATAAATATTGTGGGCGTTGTATCTCAAAAACTAATTAACGGAATTTCACAAAATATTAAATTAAGTTAGATGTTGCTATAAACTATATCTGATTAGTTTTTTGTGTGTATCGCCCAACGGGTGGTGCTACTCTGCTGATTTTTTTTACGATTTCCACAATAGCTATATCTCAAGAACTAATGCACGAATTTTCATCAAAATTCAGATTCAGTTAGTTCCTAATATAAATAAGCATTCTTTTTTGGATTTTGAAGAAAGTCGCTCAGGAGGTAGCGCAGTTATGCTACATTATTCATGGTTATCGAATTAGTTCTATCTCATAGACAAATGCACGGATTTTCATCAAACTTTAAATTCAGTTAGTCCCTGATATAAATTAGTATTCTTTAGTTTTTAGAATGAATGGCTCAGCAGGTGGCACTTTTATCCAATTTTTTACGATTTCTGAAATAATTCTCTCTCAAACAGTAGTATACGGATTTTCAAAATATTTTAGATTCATTTAGAATATGAAATAATTTATTGCATGTTAGATTTTGGCATACATTACTTCACCGGTAATGCTGCTATGTATAATTTTTCTGGAAGTATTAACGTGTATGAGATAGAAAAAAAATTTCGGATTGGTACATCTGACATTTTATTATTTTTTTCGAAATGTAACATTTTATATTTTTTGCAAAACATTTAAAATGAATAACCAACTTATTGGAAATTCTCAAATCAAATGAAAATTATTTTTAGTACAAAGGTAAGTCTTCCATTATTTTGCTCCGGTTTCAGATTTAAATCTAAATTTAATTTCATTTTCACTTCTTTTGATGTTAACATGGAAAAATGCGTAAGTAAATTTTGAAATACTTTGATTAAATTCTTTTAGTTTTTAACTCTCAAAATTTTGGATTTACATGATATACGGTATTCTGTGAATACGATAATAATTTTAACAATAAAAAAAAATATATAAAAATATCCAAATTAAAGCGTGATAAATATAGGAATGAAAAAATGTTATATAAGACTCTTTATACATTTTAAAAATTTAATTGATTATTTTTAATTCTCTTTAACACAAAATTGATTATCTCATACAAGATTTGTATTAAGTTTATTTTACAGAGATTTATAAAAAAGAAAATTGCAGAAAAATATAAAATATTTTTCGTATGGAATATTTTTCGTATAGATCTCGTATATTTTTCTTTTTGCTTACTTAAAATGCTTATTTGAACAAATTTTTGGAATAGTACCAAGATAGTTTAGAAAAGTTTATTTTTTAAGAAAAGATTTTACATGTGTTTAAGTTTTAAAAAAATTGAAACTTTTTCTTTCACACATACTGTATCTAAAAATTAATATACCAAAACTATAAAGTTCTTTGTTTAAATTAACTATATTTAATATTAAAATAACTTTATTGAATAGAAATAATTAAATAATATATTAAAATAAAATAATTGTGTTGATATTATAATTTTTTCCCGCCAAAAAGGTTTTTTTTCTTTAACTTAAGGTACATTTATTTTTTTTAAGTATTTAGATTATAAAAGATTTATTTATAATTTTAAAAATTGGTCCTTTATTTGGAAAGTTATTAAGGGTCAAACACTTTGAAATTTTCAAAGAAACTTTATCTAATTGTATGAAAAATGGAAAACGTTTTTTTAAACAACTAAAAAGCAAAAAGTTGAAATATCTATAGAAATGTCCACTTTATTTATTTTTTAATATTCAGAACGACTCGAACTAGTTTTAACAAAGAGTGGTAATTATTTTTGTCAACAATCACAACGACAAACAAAAAAATTTTTAAGAATGTATTGAATATTTAAATATATACTAAATAAATCATTTACAAAGATATAACACCAATCTTATTTAATGTGAATCTTTTTTACTGCATTTAGAAGAAGAATTGTTCTTACATCTCCTAATTTTACTTGCTCCATCTGACTTAATATATCTGTTAAAAATATTAATAAAAATATACAAAAAGTATGCATTACAAATATATTATTATGCATTTTGCAGTACCTTCAAAATGCTTTTCTTAACCATTCACTTCAATGAAATTCCATTTACATATTATTCAATGTATTTTGTTTCTATACAAAAAATTCAAAACATTTCTAATTAGTAGATGTACATGTTTTGAATAAAACTGCCTGTGCTGAACATTGAAAATTAACATCGCAACTTAAAAATAAACCAGCAATTATAAATGTTTGTTCTTGTCAGATCAAAAGATCATAACTTTGTTCGTTATACAATTCATCAAGCAATTATATACTACAACACGATAATTGAAACTTTAAATATATACAAAAAATTAAGAGATCCTTATCCATAATAATATTATAAATGGGAAAATAAATATGTGTGTCTGTTTGTTTGTCCATCTTTCACGGCAAAACGGAGCGAAGAATTGGCGTGATTTTTTAAATGGCAATATCTGAAGGGATGAAGAGTGACATAGGATATTTTTGTGTCTTTCTAACTCCCCACTTCCCTAAAATGGGGGTGGAAGTTTGTATGGAGCAGGTAGAAAGCTAGAGTGTTACTCATGGATTCCGATAGATGGCTCTGATAGGTTTCTGATACAAGATAACGTTGTGGGCTTCCAGTGTTCCGTACAATAAAAATGATAGAGTGGAATAGAATGAGACAGTTGTTTTTTTTTCCTTTATGTTTCATTTTAATTTATTCTGTGCTCATTGGATATATATTTTTCTTTATCAAGATCTTAGTTTCCCCCCACATGTTTTCAGGTTATTTTTAAGAAGAGTCAAATAATTATTGTTTTATTAGCTAATATAGTTTATTCTGCATTTTATTATATAGCTATCTGTAAATATTGATTAACACAAAACATAATTTCAATTGATAACTGTGATATATAATGTATTATGTGAACATTACTGATGTTAAGAATATTATTATTAGTTCAATATCTTAATATTCATAATATAGTATTGTGTCTTATATAATGTAATGTAAGTACATCTAATGCATGTCCTGAATTCACCTGAATTTACATTATATAATGTATAGCATAAAATTGAAAACTTAATTTTTAAATATACTTAAAATCTGACAGATAGAAATTTAAAAATGAGACTAAAAAGCATATTTTAAACGTGTTTTAAAACGTTTTAATTAATTTCTGTTTTTAATTAATAAAATAAAATTTTTAGTAAAAACAAATATCCCTATTAACTCTCTTATTAAATATTATATTTATGTGGTGATATTTCATTATCATTAAACTGCCAACAAAATTAACATTTATTTGTTCTTAGCAATATGTCAGTTATCGCTGTTTTATTCATTTTCACTGTTAAACTTATAATTTTCAGTTAAACTATAATTATAAGTAAAATCCCTTGTGCTATTTTTAGAAACATTTGATTGGGTGAACTTGCATTAAAATTACAAATATACATAAAGTTTCGTTTATCTCTTTTATTTAATCTCTCATATTTAGAACATTCGTTCGGAAACTTAGTAAAATCTTAAAAAATATTTGATGAGATGAAATTTAATTAGAATTAATTCCGAACAAAATGTTTAGTGAAGAAAATGTATTCTACTAGTCAATCGTACTTTTTAATCATCTTTTAATCAATCTCTCTTGTAGAATGTTCACAGCTGTTGTGTGGTACTTTCTGTCATAGTAGTAAATTATTAAAAATATATTTTTAGATGAATTTGCATCTATACATAGCATTGTCACATTTATGACTTTAGCCGTCTCCTTTAAGTGCTAATTACCATACACGTTACAAAAATTACCTAAATGTGTCATTGGTATATTCTGGGTGTAAACTACAGATATAGATGCCATATCCACAAAACAAGTTAGTTTAGTACAAAATAAATTACCCCAGGAGTGGCTGAGAGGTTCTTCTCTCGAAATTGCTAGACGACAGGTGCAGTGTTCGAAACAAATCAAAGCCGACAGCCTAATTGTTCGGAGTATTCACTGTTTTTTCCAACCTTGGATTTTCTTGCGTAGATGTGGTTAAGATTTCCTTAGAAACATCTTCTTTTAGGAACCTCCCCTTTAGGGCCTTAAGCTGATAACTGGCCGTCACAAATGTAACCACTGTGTGCAAAAATCACGTTATTCAATAATTTCCTGCTTAATAAACATATATTTATTTAAGAAAATACCAATTACAGACTGAACAGTGCAATGATCTTAGTTTGCATACGAAAAAAAAAAATCATGCGTTTTATTTCCTTGTCGGATTTTATTGTATTTGCATTGTTTTAAATTAATGTTTTGTCATTAGTACGTTTCTGATAATTTCCTGTGTAAATTGCTTATTACTTGTATTTATTCTATAAAAAGTTATGTAGTTTTGTATATCTGTGTGCATGAAGATTTTGTAAAAAAGTAAAATAATTATAGAATGCTATTGAAATTATTTCTAATATAATGATTTTTTTAGAAAAACTACTTCGCTTCTTTGATTAAATCCGGTGTTACTTTTTAGATTTGCAATTCCTTTAGCATTAGGAATATTTGAATATTTCATTTATTCATATAATTTTATGAAGTTATGAATATTTATTTAATGTAAAAGTATATTATGTAAAAACCATACAGATATAAAAGTAGTCTTTTTATTAAATTGATGCTTATGTTAAAGTAAAAAAATATATTGTATCGGAATTGCTAGAAAACGAATAAAATGAGTCGTTGCATTAAAGAAAACTTCGAAATTCGATAGTTTTTAATGATTTCCTTTAAGTGAGAAGAAGATATCAGTTTAACGACCGGTTTCAAATACATTTCTTTATAGCAGTCATTCTTTTTGTTGTAGAATACCAGGTGACAAATAATAAAAATAAACAGAAATATTAAAAACTGCGTTAAAGAATAGTTTTGGATTCTAACTGAAGAAAATACATTTTGTTATCGCATATTTTAATAATGTACACTGCATGCATATTTATAGAGATTATGAGAGGCAGATATATATATTGAAAACACAAAATAAATATAATGAATTAAACCTCTTTTCCTTCTTATAGGAGTACTTATATGTTCATATTGATTAGATATAAGTAAAGCATTTTTTAAGACTTCCAATCAATATATAGGTTCTCAACGTTTTGTATTATTTATAATGCAAAGTTAAAAATGTAATTAGTGTGAATTACTTTTAATTAATTATGTTTTCCAATTAAAGCACCATTGAAAAAAAAGTATGATCGTATTTCATTTACATGTATGATAATAGTGAGATAAAAGGCAGCGTGCGGAAAATAGCACAAAAATTCAACAATCAAACATGTAATTTAAAAACAATCAAACATGTAATTTTCTTCCGAACGTTGAATCATATGATCATATAAGAATGATAATAAGAATGATAATTTTAAAATATTAGGCAAAATTAAGTATTTATTCCTGCATGTGAAATCGTTGCGAATGACATTTAAGTATAAAAGAACATCTAGCATTTCCTTAATTTTGTGTATTGCAGACAATGTCATTTTACAGGTGTAAATATTACGAATAATCCTGATGAAATGGGAAAAATAACAGATATCTCTAGATAACGTGGAATTCTCCATTCTGAATTATTCTGTATACGGAATAATATATTACCCCAATCAAAGTAACTTTAAGCACTTAATTATGTTTTCCCAATTTTCAACATTATTCAATTGCCATAATAGTAAACACACACAAAAATTATAAGTATAATAGTGAAAAAACCTATTTACTGTAGATGATTTTAAGACAAATCAAATTTGCGCTGCAACAAGTATTCTATGTACTCAAAATACTCTAACTGCGCCTTTAAAACAAAAAGATAGTTGTGAAGACTAATTGATTGTGTTTTACTAAGAGAGTTCAAAGTAAAGGACATTTTCAATTGAGATACCATCAATATAATTAAATTTTGAACACACAGTTATACCGTAAGTTGTTTCATCTTGAGTGATTCATAATATTGTAAGAAATTATCTTTAATATATGCTTACCTTACAGATATTGCTATAAAACAGTCTGATGCATATTTTGTAGTGCCACAGTATTTTCTGGAATGAGAATTTGAGACACATGGCTGTATGTATTTCCGTGTCTAGTACACTATAACCAAAAATATAAAGATGAACTAATATAGTACTTTTCACTGATCCTTGGAGCATTCATGATACATTTCATTTTTTGTACTTGTTTGCACAAGCTTATGAGAAACTGCGTATTAAATTCCAATTTTCTAGCGCCTGTATGTCATAAGAATTAACCGTATGAGATAAAAATCGGTAAAAGTTATCAACATATGCTGGAAAACAAATGTTAAGGTTTTTAGAAAATAAACGGTCAATGGCGATTTTTACACGCGCTTTGAGGGTCCCGAACAATAAACATATAGATTGTATATAAACACTTGGGCAAAACTTTAAGAGGTGATTGTATACAACACGGCAAACAATATTAAATGCGAAACTAAGGGTCCCAAAGGTCTTCCGAAGGAGAAAGGCGCCATTAAAGTTTAGGGTCCAAAATTTCAAATGATTTTTAAAAAATGGATAAATTGGTCAATACGTTTACACTTTTCAGAAAAACTACACTTTTTGTCAGTATTGTCTTGAAAATAAATTATAAAGATAAATTTCGAAAAATGACGATAGAGGGCGCTTTAGACTTTAAAGCAATGATCAACAATTTTTTACCGTTATTTCTTGCATTTCATTAATTTTTTTAGAAACTTAGACATAAACTTAAATTTTGAGCTCAAAATCAGTATCGTTGAGAGTGGTTAAGTAGCGTAAACTGAACTGGGTGGAGACGTTCAAATTTCAAATGATTACAAAAAATTAAAAAATTGGTTGATTCGTTTGCGTTTTTCGCTAAAAGTATTATTTATGACAATATTTCCTTGAGAATAAATTTTAAAGATAAATTTCAAAAACATTTCGTGATAGAGAACCTTACAGACTCATTACAGACATATTTGTAGCATCAGGGAGAAGAATCTCCGCTATTACAGTGCGAAGAGATCTTAATAATACAGGTCTCTATTCAAGGCGATCAGATGTGTGTGTCCCCCTCAACAGAAGACAGAAAAACGCCTGCTTGTGTTGGGCAATAGAATATGTTTCCTGGGCCAGACAACAGTGGGCTTTTGTACTCTTCACTGACGAGTTCGGTTTCACACTTTAGAGTGATTCAGGACGTCTTCTGTTCGGGAGAGAACAATGCACTCGGTACCATCAATCAAAAATAGTAGAAACCAACAGGTACAGAAACGGTGGAATCATGGTTTGGGCAGTGATCTCACTCGTAGGACACACTGACTTGCATGTGTTCCATGGAGAAACTCGGACTGGTGCGAGATATAGGGATGAGATACTTTTTTCATATGTACGCCCATATGAGGGAGCTATTGGCAATAGTTCATTCTAATGGATGATAATGCGATATCACACCGAGCTGTGGTTGTTGAGGATATCTTAAGGATCACGGTTCGAAGAGAATGGAATAACCAGTTCACTTTCAAGGCTAGAACCCGATAGAACATTTTTGGGACAATCATGGTTGACAGGTTGCGGTTTTCAAACCTCCCCAAGGGTCTTTAAATGAGCTGAAACAAGGCTTACTCCGTGTCTAATCGGCACTACTTATTTCGGTATCTGACAATTTCGTGTCCATAAATTTCTATGTCGCATTTAATAAATAACATTTTAGCACACATTTCCTCCAAATCTGTTCTTTTTATATACATTCATTTGCAAATTAGACGCAAAAAACCGGTTGTACCTTAAATTTTGAGGCCAGTATATAGTAACTAAAATTAAAAGAAATATATTTTTGAGTTTAGCGTAATGAAAGCTCTCACAAGATACCCCACACAATATACATTTTTTTCTTCAAATAACTTAATTAGGCCCCTAGTCCATCCTAAATGTTATTTTAAATGTTTAATAATTTGTAAATATATGAGTCAATAGTCTTTGTTACTTCCTCCAATTTGAGCTTTCCATGTTTCACAGTTTATGAGCAAAATGTCTATGACAGACGGACAAACACGGGAGTGATCTTATAATGGTTCCTTTTTTGCTTTATAAGTAGGAACCCTAAAATTGGATAATGTGATAAAGAGAAAAAGGTTCAGAAAGTGTGAAATTCAAAAATGCGTTGGTCCAACTCTGGTCCATATGTAGGCAGCTATTTTGCTTGGATTGATTGGCAGATTTGCGCTTTTCCTACTGTTCGATATCGCGCAAAAGTCTTTGCACTGGACATAATCTCGAGTTCGGCGAAAGGTTCAGTTCATACAGTTTAAAACTTCCTTAAGATTGTTCTTTAAATCAAAAACAACAACTTTTTAACATGAATTTCAATTTATTTTTGTCCGGAAATGCTTGAAACTAGCAGATGTTGTTATTGTACTACTATCTCATCGCACTCATTTTTCTGTTTTTTTTTTTCGCAAAAGCAATAGATCTTTTAGAAAATAGCATCAAAATTGGTGCTTTGTACCGGATTTTCACGCTAAAGAAGACTGGAGTGAAAACCAATTTTGTCAAGTGATCAAAATTGGTGAACAGCTAAATAGTAAAACTAGATAAATAAATTATTAATCAAAAAATGAAAACCACAGTTCTATTCCAAAATGCTTCCACATTCAGCCCTTGAATTTATATATTTTTCCATAAAAAATGAATTTATAATTATGTGTTTCTTGAGCAGAGCAGTTGAGAACACCTTAATAGAGGAGAAATCCAGCGATCTTGCATACCAAGACAGAGTGTGACATGCATAAAAACAATCAGTAGAAGCTATCTCCAAGAGCGGGACGGCATTAGTTTCAAGAAATGTGAGCCCAAGGAACGCATGATACGCTACACAACGGAGAGTAGAATATCGTCGCCGTTTTGGGGTGCTGTAAGATAATTATGTACACTGCAAAAAAATGTAAATTTACGGTACTTTACTGTGGATATCCAGCAATTTTACGAAATATGTCACTTTCTTCACATAAACGGTCAACTCCCGTAATTGTTTGTGTTCTACAGCTAAAAACCGTTAGTTTAATGGCAAAGTCCGTTGGTATAGAAATAAAGTCCGTTTTTTATGGACATTATCTGAAATCTATGCTGCAGCTTTTTTACAGCCCATGATAAACGAAGCAGTCCTGATAGTAAAATGGCATGCCAAAATATCACTCCTGGGTGATATGGCGGTTTACACACAAACTGATATCGCACTGTTCTTTAAGAAAGTGTTTGCTGATCATTGGGGCTCAGTTCGACGTGGTAGTCATATTTAAAGACAATCTAATTCCATGGGTGACATTTCAGAAGGAATGTTCCCGACAAGACTGCAAACCTGCTTGTTGATGTGCAGCGGTCAATAGTACTTAGTGCAAGGGGCGATCCCTATTTCTTTGATCTTCGTATTAATGATCCTTTTGGTTTCTTAAGCATGAGTTTCACGTAGACTCGATAATATAATGAATCAGATGTTTTAAATACCGCTTTGACGAATGATCGATCCTCATGTTCTGTCATTTCTAGGTAGATTACTTCGCTGTTGTCGCTGTATGTAGCAATGTTTAATCTATTCTTAATAGGACTCTTTAATAGTATCGATACTCCAATATATATATCGAGTAATTTGCGAAAATAAACCAAATGGCTTCTTTAAGCTCAACTATATGTTATCTCTAAAATGCTGACAACTAAGCATATGTCCCACTCACTGTCATGCGAAGAATTGTTGCTGTCTATTTGAACACACGAAATGAAATTCGCAAAGGAAGTGTGGCATGGGATATTAATTTCTCGGCTTTAATATCCTATCATTTCCGTAGTTAAAAAGCATTGCACTAACACATTTTCTTTTATTGGCCAATTAACTATAAAATTCTGCTTTTTTCATTGAAACGTATATGCAAATGCATATGAATTTGTATTACTCGTATATGTATTTGTATTATATCTTGTTACGTTGTTTTTTCTGACTAAGAATGTATAATAAAAATTTATGCAAAATAAAAGGTCATTCAATTTAATTACAACTTTATGAGGAACATATTTAGTGAACTCGTCATGTTATACAAACCATCAATTATTGCAAAAAATTAATTTTCGTTTGCGATATGTAACATATATAATGGCTTGTAAAAAGCATCCCCACTTTACATGAAATAGCTTGAAATCAATTAACTAAATTACCTAAAATGACATATTATTTATAATCTTTTAAAATATTGAAAGATTTTACAAAGAAAAGAGTATCTGAATGCTAGTTATAAATAGGTATTAATATTAAACACCAATACAAAAACTAAAATTTCAATATATAAAACTGTCCCATTTTAAAGCTCAGTAAAATACAAAAGAACCAATTACAGTTAAAATATATCGATTACTCGCTTTATATCCTTTCACCCATGCAACTTCTAAAAATATCAATGTCACAGGGCGATTTCTTATTTTGACAGCAGATTTTGTTTTCTTTCTTTGTTCGAACAAAAGACCCCTTCATAATAGGAAAATCTAAAAGAAATGCGTTATTCATAAAACTTTTTCTAACTTGTTTTAGAATAAGCGTCTCTGCATGATAATGTACTTTCTCAAATTCTTAATCTAAAAGAAAATATTAAGTTCGTGGCATGTACTTTAGGCCTGTCAACTTATAAGAAGATCATGACACATATTTCAGTAAAACACAGTTTTTTATATGAGTAAGCAGGGGATTTGAATTAAACTGAGTCGATTTTAAAGAAAACGGTGACAAAGAGTTTTACAATGTTTATTCATTTTTTACTCATTTAATTGGACTCCAAGAGTCGTATCATTTTTATTATATATCAATTAACTAAATACCCTTTTCAAGACATTGTAATTTTAAATATTCTCGCACAAATTTAAAGTTCTGTAATTGAGGTAGACATCTGAAAATTTTACCAATATGGCGAAAACCCGCAACTTATGGCCCTATCAATATTTCGAGGAAGAAATCTTGAAGTCAACTGATTGTTCAATTATATTAGAGAACTAACAAATCCTTGGGAGAGATTCATTTAATCCACTGATGCAACAACTTCAGCTCTGTTTATAGTTGCTCCATAATCTCAGTAAACTACTTAAAATACTATTGCAAAATGAAATGTGACAACTAGACCCTTAAACATGTTTTGAAATTAATTAAAACTTCAAAATAGGTCTTATTCAAGATGCACAGCCAACAACACCATTGCCTCTAAAACGCAAACTCAATTGTACAATATAATATCCTATCAAAAGAGTAATTACAAAGCTGGCACAATAGGCTATGATCGTTATTTTAGAGGGAAACTAAGGAATTTATCTTGAAAAATATTTTAAATGAAAATAGGAAAAATATTTAAATTAACTGTCATATATTGGTGTTGAGAGATTATAACTCAACAGCTGTCCTTATTCAAAAAACAAAATCATCCGCGTGTACCCGCGTGAATAATAATAATAATAATAATAATAATCTTTTAAATTTTTCTACTACTAGTAAACGAACACAAACAATTTTAAAGCCTTCGGGTTTTTGAAATAATGAAGAATTGTTTTAAAATAAAGGATGTTTACAATTTTCTTACAATTTAATTATTTTTACTGTTCCGTACATAAAAAAAAATATATGTCTGTCACAATTTTTTTTTTTTTTCGTGTGGACGTAAACTATGGACTGTGAATGTTCAAATTGAGAAAAGTAACAAAGACTATTGATATACTCATTTACATATTTTAAAATATTCACAAATATATTTAATGAAAATGAAGAAAAGCTAATTAAGTTGTTAAAATCCGGCCCAGGATTCGAAATAGAAATGTCTGAATAAGCCCTCCGGATTCGGCCATTAAAGCTCAGTCAGTGGAGGATTGGAGGCATCACCCAAAGCATCCCTGGTTCGAATCCTTGTACGGACTTTTTTCACCCTTTTGAAATTTACACCTGAAATAAAAGTTTTATTTAAATATGAGACTAATTATCAGTCTCTTCACGCTTTTTAATAATATAATTCACATACATTATCTTTTTCTGCTATTTCTGACATGATTTTTTGACTTTTTTCTATAATAAACTTTTCCATAATATACATATATTTCATTTCTCAGAAAAAAACCCTTTCTATGTATATTTTGTTTTCATTAATTGCAAGCAAAATTTTTAGCAGTGAAAAAAAAAAAAAAAAAAAAAAAAAAAAAAAAAAAAAAAAAAAAAACTGTAACCTTTTATATGAAAAAAGATTATTGTTTCCCTCAGAAAATGGCAAAATTTTTAATTATTAATTATTATATTTTAATAAAGTAAAAGAAAAATCTAAACATTTTTTTTCTTATAATTGAAGGTTTCTCCAATAATGAAACGTATACGAACATAAGGAGGCAACAAAATCTTTATTTTTGTCCACTTTCACTTTATATTCCACACATCTTCAGTCTTCATAATTTTATAATAAATAAAAAAATGTTCTTAATTCCATCATGTCCATTAAAGAAAATGCACTAAAACAAATAAGTCATTTTTTGTAAGTCAGTATCACCACAAAAATAGTAAAGAAACACAAAGAGGTCTTTGAAAATAGACTGCTGGAAATGCATTGCACTCCACAAACATTCGAAATTATTCTGATAAAAAACGTCAGTCTTAACAATGGGAAGGTCAGAAGGAAACTCCTTGCTCCGAAAAACCATTAAATGACTCTCTCAAAGATTTTAAGCTAACCTTGCCCCTCCATTTTTGACGTAAGGCTTTTAAAAATCCACTAAATGTGTTTGAAATGTAAAGGTAATCCACCTCGCGCTCTACTATTGGCTTATGGGCGGGACTAGATGCACGGACAATCTAACAACTGGCGTAAACCGTAAGAGCAATACGCCCCATTAAATGCGGATGAATTTCACTAGCAGACGATTATTAAATAAATAAAACAAAATTAAAGTTTCGATAAATGTTTTTTAATTCTAAAAAGGAAAATGGATTTGTGTAATGAATATAAGATTTTCCCAATACGATATTGACATTCAAGATACATTCTAGCTCTTTCTAAGAAAATAATTAATAGATTATGCTAAGTTAAATAAAATAATAATAAAATGAACTTTAGTAATATTAATACATTACGGAAACTGAGAATAAAAGTATGATCCTATAAAACTTTAGAGCAAACTCAAAGCGGAAAATGGCGATTTTTTTTAATTTATTACATATATGTAGCACTTAATGTTTAAAGCCTATTCAGCAGGTCCAAAGTCCCGTACCATACTAAAATTGAAGATAAACAGTCAAATTTTAAAAGACTTTAAAACAAATAAAACTCGATGAAGAAAAACAAAAAAGCTATGATCTCCACAGCGGTTGGCGGTTTACAAAAACACAGCAATGCATTAGAGTGAATATGCAAAAAGCTATTTTATGTAGTAGCAGTGGTATCTATCACAGTGTCACAATGTAAAAAATCAAATGTACAAAAACATTTGATAATATAACACTCTCCAACGGGACCCGACGACACAGTAAACAACATAAAATTCATTCAAAAAATATACAGTCGATCCAAACTTTTGTATAATATACATTAAAACAGCAATAAGTTCCAAGCCTGAGAGACACGGCCACATTAAATAACCTAAATCCAGCATTCCAAAATCTATCCATGCTCATTCCACGTCGTTTCCACATGATTGCAGACATCCTTATAAAGCAGTCGAAAAAGGATTTAAGTCATGCAAAATCATTAACTTTCAACCATATTGAAATTACTCAAAAATGAATACTGTCTGTAAAACTTGTATATTTGTCAATAAATTTTAGAGGTATATTATTTTTACAATGCAAAATATTAATTAAATGAAGACGTTCCTTTAAAAATAAATTTTTACGTCAACAGACTTTGTAGTAACAAAACACGTGACCTGTGATCATATTTATGTAAACTCGTTTATGAATATTTGAAGTCCAGTCAGGCGCAAAAAGGTGTGCTTGTATTAGAAAAGCAAAAGGTAGACTGTTAGTCTTGCTGCTGCAAGATTGTGATCATAGACTCTATATCTTTTAAACTAATTTATTGTAATCGTATAAGTAATAGTCATTTTCTTCTCTTTTATACAGATTATTTAAAATGCTTGCAACCAAAAATTGCGTTCTTAATACCTAAACAGACTCGCTGTTAAGACTCACAATTTTGCGTTTAAATAATAATTAAACATTTGAAATAAATTTCGAAAATGCAAGATTTATAATAATGAAGCTTACTACTTTCTTTCAAACGAAAAATAATACGGATGTTTGAAATGAATTTAGGCCAGAATCTTATTTTAGCGCAAATAGAAGATTACCACTTTAGTAATAGAAAATACATTGTTAAAACTAATGGTAACACTTTGCACCTTTTAGGGGTGAAAGGCTTGTCTCACTGGTGACACACCTAAAAGAGCCAGAATGGCCCTTTAATTAGGGTGAAAAGATGGCCTGACCTTAAATGGCCCAGCCTTAATCCAGACTGTCCAATAATAAAAATTTTTAAATATACAAACCGACTTTTGGCCGTCGAAGTATTCGAACTCACAACTTCTGATTACAAGCTCAGAGTTCTAACCACTCGGCCATCGAGCTCACCTTCATTCACTCATAGCCATAGATTTTACTTGCCGTCACAGAAAACAGAAAGACTAACGTTACATCGCATGCGCATGGTTCCAGTCACTCGATGAGGTGAAACATTGCTGCCAATACGAAGTGCATGGCACCTTATTTTGCTCCAATCGCCCAGCAAGAGACCTGTCGGCACTGCAACCACATATCCAAGCCCCTATGACACACTAGGGTTCCAAATGCCCCGGTTTCTAATGGACCCTAAGGCCTTTTCACCTCCGGGTCCCAAATGGCACCGGTTTGTCACCTTCACTTTTAACAGTGTATCAATAAAATCATTTTACTATTTTTTGGCAATCAGATACTGTTATTTTCATCTTATGATAATTTTCATCTTAAAATCCGAACGTACGAAAAGCTCTTATAAATAATCAGACGATATATATCACGCAACATTAAAACTGTCAAAATTCAATCTAGTCTTACTTGTACATTTTTACTGGAAAGTTATATGAAAAATGAAAAGTCTATTTATTGATTCTACCTGCAACACATTTTTTCATTTAATAGTTTTCACGTGCTGTAATGCGTTATAGCTAAAAGTGTTGAACAA